>JALXJV020000004.1:27458838-27996338 GCA_024633595.2 Lepomis macrochirus | reverse complement strand
CCACAACAAATGGGCACAACTAAATCTTACAAGACATCGCCACACTAATAAAAAAACAAAACATTTAGTTTTAACTGTTGTTAATAACCTCCCAGCTGACTTCTCTCTGCTCCAGAAGCTGTTCATTAATACATAATTTGCTTTAGGATGCAAAAAAAAAACATATGTAGTTGAATAACTCTCATTAATATAACAAAGACTAGAGTGTTAAATCAGATAAACAGGGTCGAATAGAGAAACAAGCAAAAGAATGTGTGCAAGCATGTTTAAATATTTTTCATAATGGAGTTGATATTGGATGGGCTGACATATGAGGCCTTCACAGAACTTCAAATCAGTTAAAATATATTAGACAGGCAATCTAAAAATGATTCATGCAAGAAATATAACAGCACAGGCCAGTGTAACACAAGGACAAGTTACAGCACCATGAAAAGAAAAGAAAAGAGAGACCAGGACTAAACACTTCTCCAAACACTTATTGTGTGTTTGTGTGTGTGGTCAGTCAGTTTTGTATATACATTTAATACTGTTCACATTCGCTTAATACACACACACTCACATATTTCAGCTCAACCTCTTCCGAGTTTGTAGAACTAACAATAGTGTTGATCCATCAGCGGTGGCTATTCAGAGCTGTGATCATGGCACATGCAATATCTCCAGAGAAACATAGTCAGTAATATCCATTCTATTAAATCTCCATTGGTTTGTGTTTGAATATTAGACATAAGCACTCTGACACCGACCTGAAAGACAGGTTCATAGTTTGACAATTTGTCTGATTTTACAGTAGATAAAAGTCTAAAAGTTCTTTCAAGCTGCCTAACACTGAGGGAAAAAAACAAAAAGCCCCCAATGAAATCAGATTTAGTTTTCATGGTAACCAGCAAAATTAAGGTTAAACCAAAAGTTAAAATGTCTGTTCTCCTCTTCGTTTCATTATGTTAACATGTATTTAAATTTGGTATAGACCTACCAAGGTTCGCATTTTGAAAGAGATACTTAACACCACTTCTGTGAACATGGGTCAATTTAAAAACTGAAACATTTTCTGCTTTGATACACAGTCTGTGGCTGTGTTTGCTTCAGACAATGATGGCATTTGGAGTGACTTCCAATAAGCTCTGCTAGGGGCAGTGAGATGGAGGGAAGACAAAAGGGCTATCAGTGCTCAGGCTAAGAAGCTGCAGCTTCCACTCTTTTTTTTCCCAGGTGGCTTTGCAGATCCAGCGGTTCGTGCCTCAACCGGACATTCAACTGACTATAAACACGTTTGATGCTGACTGCTGTTGGGCTGTAAAGTTCCCACTAAACCCCCATGGTCTGGGTGTTGGGGAACACATCCATGCCAACCGCCTCGGTTCCCCCATGACTTAATTAGTGCTCTCTGATTCTCCGCATTAGTTTACTGTATAGGAACAACTTTTATCCTTAACTGTAATCAGCTTGCCCAGAAGAATTCAACACAATAAAAAGCCTGTTTGAAGTTTTCTTTGTGTTATCTCAAACACTTCAACTAAAGCCCAGTGCAGCTTGCCTCAGAGTATAATGCTGGGCCAGTAGGAAGCCCAGTTGCTAAAAACCTGCACTGTTGCGTACTGCATGGCACCTGCAGTTCCCCAGACTAAGCAGGGAAAGCAACTGTTTTTATTATCCCTTAATTATGAAGATATTATTCTCAAGCTTATGGGCTCATTAGTTCCTAAAGGATTTGTTGTTTTTCGTGGTTAAGTGCTCATATTACATATAAAATTGATTTAAAACTACTCAAACTATTTAAGAATTCAAGCAGCCCGGCCTACCAGTCTCATGACAGTTTCCTCTCCTGATTAAAGGGATTATTCCTAAAGTGAATAAATTCAACCATTTATTACCGTTTGCCCTCCTCACCCACTGAAAAACGATTTTTGTGATGAATTCTTGAGGTGTCATTAATATGCATAATCAGGCAAAGCTGGACATTAGCCCAGCATTTTAGGTCTATTATCAGGAGATGACCATGACAGACTGCAGAGCTTTTATGAACCTCCTTATATTTCTTATAAAATATTCTGTTCCCTCTGATGATCAAGGTGACCGGTAATTTGATGGCAATCCTCTTCATCTGTCCTGGAAAGTATAATAATGACATCTTCTTGGAGTATTTAAATGCAAAATTATTTATTCCACGTGAAAGTCTGGCTTCACTATATAATAAGAAGGAATAGGATGTTATTTTTTGTGCTTAGTGAAATCTTTTTGTCAAATGTACAGACGACACAACTTGTCTTAATCAGTATCCAGATGCTGTTGATTTCAATCATTTTAGTCACCAGTAAGAAATAAATTTGTCCTTTATGTCTTTCTTTCATTCCAGAATGAAAGTACTAGTAAGAGTGAAATAGCAAGTATAAATATTTAGTTGCCTTTATTCTCATATGTTTCTTTGACACTGAGGTGTTGCATCTACTGTAGCTGTCACTGTATCCAGAGTGTCTAATATTGGCCTCATTAGTGGTACAACTGCACCATCTAGTGTCAAGAAGAAAAAGTCATTTTGGTTGTACACAGTTCCTGACCTATAAGAAATTTTAAGAAAACACAATTAGTAGCAAGGACACCAGCTATTTTCATTATGTAATCCTGATCACCAAAAAAGACCAGAGCATTTCTGAATTTTGCCTAATGAGCCTT
Source organism: Lepomis macrochirus (assembly GCA_024633595.2). Taxonomy (NCBI): domain Eukaryota; kingdom Metazoa; phylum Chordata; class Actinopteri; order Centrarchiformes; family Centrarchidae; genus Lepomis; species Lepomis macrochirus. The sequence continues at coordinate 27,993,662 of JALXJV020000004.1, read as the reverse complement.
GAAACTACAATCCATGGTCTAAATCCACCTAAATCTGAGTTATCAATGTTTTTGTTAGTATTGTTGATTTGTTTAAATCTGTAATTTTAATACTGTGGCAAAACAGGCATTTCTTTAATCAAATGGAAAAAACAAAATGCTTTCATCTATGGGTCATGCATTTAGATGCGATAAATAGTCTGTAATGTTGTGTATATTTCCAGCCTGTCTTAATATTGGGTATTACACATAGACTGTATATAAAAGGTATTACATTGTCTTTTGCTGTTTGTGTTCTGGCAAACTTGCAGGAGTCAGTAATGAATGTTTTCTTCATGTTCAAAAAATATTATTTTTTATTAAAGGCTTTTACATTTCGATTTGCATTCATAAGTATTTGCAGAGACCCAAGAAGTGATCACTATCCTCCTGGTCGTACAAAAACACTAGCAGGAACTTCTGTCTCTGACATGTAGACAAGCGGCCTGCACTGTGCGGTAGATAGCGGATACTGGCTTTTTTTGCACTTTTAATCCTTTGTAATCTGTCACCCTATTGCCTCTTCTATGATTTAACCAGTTTCATCTCTTGAGCCGTCAGCGTGGCTATTTAACCATCATCTCTGATATCACAACTGAAGTATCAAACCATTAAATCACAAGTCAATTAAATAATTTTATTTTCAAAATCAACAAATTACAGCCACATTGTTCATGTAATAATTTGAATTCTTTACCTTCACTGATGTTTTCTCTGCATTTTTGTTGCATGTTAAATCTGTTTATGTTCATTTCATAATTCACTTGCTCTCTTCCTCATTTATTACAATATTCATTTAATTCTATGCTCTACAATAGGCAAATTATTCTACCAATAGACATTCTATTGGTTGCAATCTCATTATTGCATTTTTATTTTTGCACTTTTTCTCTATATTGCATGTATTTGTTTTTATGTTTATCAATACGTAGATTCCTTTTTTTTTCTTTCTAGTCTTTCTTTTTCTAATCATGGAAAAGTCCTTCCTCCACTTGGCAGACACTTTTATCCAAAGCAACTTACATTTGAGGAACAACATACAAGCATCAACAGAGCATCAAATACAGATCTACAACTGACAATACATACTAGTAAGAGCAACAATAAATACTAGTAAGAGCTCATAGTACACATCACATCAATGGGGTAAATACCTAGGGAAGGAAGTAAGAGTTAACAAAAAGTGCAATCAAAACAAAAAAGTGCTATCAATACAAGATAATTGTAAGGGATAGAAGAAGAGCACAGGAAGTGCATGTTAGAGGTTAGAGGTGTTATACCAGGAAGTGTTCTCAGAAGAGATGAGTTTTCAAGAGCTTCTTGAAGTTAGAGAGGGACGTCCTTGCTCTGATGGCGTGTGGTAGCTCGTTGCACCATCGTGGTGTCACAGATGAGAACAGCCGGGATTGGGACTGCTTTGTGTGAAGGGATGGTAGAGCCAGGCGGCATTCGTTGGAGGAGCGTAGCGGCCGAGAAGGAACGTACGTTTGTATTATGGAATTTAGGTAGATGGGTGCAGACCCAGTAGTCACTCTGTATGCAAGCAGTAGTGACTTGAATTTGATTCTGGTGGCCACGGGGAGCCAGTGGAGGTCATTGAGTAATGGAGTGACATGAGTCTTTTTGGGCTGATCAAAACCAGATGCGCTGCTGCATTCTGAACCACTTGTAAAGGTTTCACCGCACAAGCTGGAATACCTGCAAGGAGGGTATTGCAATAATCCAGGCGAGAGATAACCATGGCCTGTACCAGAAGGTGGGTGGCGTACTGAGTAAGGTAGGGCCTGATTTTCCTTATGTTGTATAGAGCAAAGCGGCATGACCGAGAGACAGCAGCAACATGGTCTGAAAAGGACAGCTGGTCATCAATCATGACCACCTTAGCTGGAGTGATGGTTGAAGAGTCAATTTGTAGTTTGATGTTATGGTTTGATGTTATGGTTTGATTGCTTGGCTGGAATGACCAAGAGTTCAGTCTTAGAGAGGTTTAGTTGAAAGTGGCAAGCCTTCAGCCATGCAGATATGTCCGAGAGACAGTCCGTGATCTGCGCTGAGACGGTGGGATTGCCTGGCGGGAAGGATAGGTAGAGTTGCGTATCGTCAGCATAGCAGTGGTAAGACAAGCCGTGCCAGTGAATTATTGGCCCCAGTGAGGTGGTGTAAAGTAAGAAGAGAAGGGGCCCTAGCACTGAGCCTTGGGGCACCCTAGTTTAAGAGTACAACAGGAGTACTCTGTTTTATGCTTTCGATCGCCCTCCGGATTAACAAGACAAAAGCCTGGTTTCAGCGGGTGGGACACACACGTAGTTGTTTGATCTCGCTCAGCCGGCCCTCAGATTCTAGTGCAAAGAAATAGCACCTCAAAAGTAGGAAAGATAGAGTAAAGTATTACCTCACTGCTGCTAACTTTTATTTGCCCCACGATTCTTGTCCTGTGTTTAAGAGTACAACAGGAGTACAAGTACTCTGTTTTATGCTTTGGCTCACCCTCCGGCTTAACAAGACAAAAGCTTGGTTTCAGTGGGTGGGACACGCGCCCCAGTTGTTTGATCTCGCTCAGCCGGGCTTCAGATTCTAGTGGATTGCTCAGTAAAAGTGCAAATAAATAGCACCTCAAGAGTAGGAAAAACAGAGTAAAGTATTACCTCACTGCTGCAAACTCTTATTTGCCCCACGATTCCTGTCCTGTGTTTAAGAGTCATTTCAAGCAGAGGACTTAGATTTTTGGGTTTATGTAACCATGACAACCATGATTATGAGTTTCCACCATAATCACTGTGCCCTGAATTAAAGGAAAATCAATGACTGACATGATTTAATTTCTATTATTTAATCATAATTATATCAAAACATACTTTTCTCCCCACAGATCACCATAACAGTGACAGGAACCCACAAAACCATAATGTGTCTAAAACCAGTTGTGTTGACTGGTTTCTCCCTGAGGAGCATTACACATTCATGCAGATAACATCCAACTTAAGTAAAGGTAACAGCACTTAAGATCAAATAATGCTGAGGTAATGTACTGTGAAGGGAGCCCAGTCTTTTCTCATCTGTCAAAATCTGTGTTAGTGAGCGCTTTGCCAAGATAATCCATCCACCCCACAGGTGTGGCATATCGAGTTGTACTCGTATTGCACAGGTGTGCCTTAGGCTGTCCACAATAAAAGGCCACTCAAAAATGTGCATTGGGGTACACTGTATTGGGTGGTCCAGGGGTGGGGTCCGAAAACCAGTCACTATCTGGTGTGATCACCATTTGCTTCACGCAGTGCAACACATCTCCTTCGCATAGAATTGATCAGGTTGTTGATTGTGGCCTGTGGAACATTGGTCCCCTCCTCTTCAATGGCTGTGCAAAGTTGCAGTCAGGTCAAGACCCCGCTGAGGTCTATGCAGATGAGCTTCCTTGAGACGGTTCCTGACAGTTTGTGCAGAAATTCTTTGGTTATGCAAACCGATTATTGCAGCAGCTGTCTGGTCTCAGGAGGTGTAGATGCTGGATGTGGAGGTCCTGGGCTGATGTGGTTACACGTGGTCTGTGTGAGGCCGGTTGGCTGTGCTGCCAAATTCTCTGAAACGCCTTTGGAGACGGCTTATGGTAGAGAAATGAACATTCAATTCATTGGCAATTGCTCTGGTCGACATTCCTGCAGTCAGCATGCCAATTACACGCTCCCTCAAATTTGCAACATATGTGGCATCATGTGCTGTGTGATCGAACTGCACATTTTCAAGTGGCCTTTTATTGTGGCCAGTCTAAGCCACACCTGTGCAATACCCATGCTGTCTGATTAGCATCTTGATATGCCACACCTGTGAGGGGGATGGTTTACCTTGGAAAAGGAGAAGTGCTCACTAACACAGATTTTGACAGATTTGAGAGAAATAGACCTTCTGTGTATATTGAGTTCAGCTCATGATGAATGGGGGCAAAAACAAAAGTGTTGCATTTATAATCTTATTTAAATTATAATTTTGTTCAGTGTAATTGGAAATAACAATTAGATAAAGATGTATGCATGAATTCATAACTAAAATACACAAAGCCTCATTCTACAATAGGCATGTTTACCTGTCTGTAGTTTTTGTTTGTATAACTGATAATGAAATGGTATAAAAAACTTGACCTTACATGGTGTGTTGTTTCTGTCGAGTCTTCTCTGTGTGCCATAGTACTTCACACCCAACAGAGTGCGCCAGAGTGTTCTATTAAAGCATGCCACTAAAGCATCAGGACATTTACTATAACTGAGTTTGTAATTAACTAGCATCAAGATTTCAACCATATAGATGATTTTACTTATTTTTGGCATATGTTAGACTGCTTCTCAGGACTGTACACGCAATGCTTGACTGACATCTTCCTCACGCTGCTGTCAGTTTTGTTTCACCTGTAAGGGAAGGTCAAACTACACCTTTCAGTACATGGAGCCTTGTGAACTAATGTAGCTCCATCCAGCTTCAATCTGAGAAGAGGACTCATCAGTCAGCATTGAAATTTTAAGAATATGTTTTGAGTATAACTGTTTTTGTGATTATTTTACAAAGCCTTTTTAAAGGTTCTTTTAAAGTTCTTAATTTATTATTGACCTTGTCTTAATTTGGTTTATTCATGTCCATTTGCTCATGTTGTTGCGACTCAGCATGCCCAAAGATGTCTTTATTTGCAAGGACCACTAGGTTATAAAATAATAATGATATACTTGAGTGTTTTTGACTTAGCAACACACTTTCTTTGTTTTATTCTTACCTGAGTTACTGACTACTTGAGCGATAGAGGCTTTTTCCCCACAACAGTCATGTCATAGCAGGAAAGCACAGGTTTAAGGAATAATATTAAATTAAATTCCATGCTGTCCCACCGGCATGGCTTACAAGGATCACTGTTATTGTTAGTTATGCCTGTGCTTATTGCTCAGTCACAACACTGCCATGTTTCCATGTTTGCTTAATGAGATATTGAGTCTGTGAACATATTGTAGTTTTAGATAATAATGCTGAGTAAAGGCTTTCATTACTGTAGCAGGCAAGTTTCAGTTTCAGTCAACATGCCCTTTACTGATGAGGCCAGTTGAATTATCTGTTCCCAGCTAGAGGACACCTTATCCTCACTCTGTGTCTACTCACCTTGCAGCTGTTTATGTAAAACGGTGGCGCACCTGTCCCCTTGTAGCTACTACACAGTGTGTTCCACACACCTGTCCACCATTTACACACAATTCACGCAAACATCTGCCAAATTGGCTCTGTACCTGTCTGCCTGGTTTCCTGCTCAGCTCAAAGCCAATCTGTGTGACTCTACTACCATAATACTTTTAAGCCATTATGAAAATGCAATCAGGAAAAATTCAGCCTTATAAAAACTGAATAAATTATAAAAAAGTACAAAGCGGATTATAAAACTAGGAATCACACTGTCATGAAACAGTGGGTCCCATCCTTTTTGGCCAGTTACCCTCTGAAGGTTATTATCACAGGTTTCATACGTATTTTAATGAATTCCAAGCAGTTGCAACCAAATAGTTATTGGTTCCTTCACTCAGGCTCCAGAAGCCTGAAAGTTATTGAGTATTTTTATAATAAAAAAGCAAAGATTTGAGAAAAGTCCAGAACAAAAACAAGTGGTGTAACAGAATATGTTTGTTTTCTTATTTCCCATATTGTTAATTTACTCACAGCCCCTGAGAGGAACTACCAATCTAGACAGGAAAAAGCTGACGTTCAGCTAAAGGAAAAGTACAAGAAAATAGTGAACGTCGTCAACTTATTTCACCATTCTCAGCTACTTGATCATGTGTCCCTGTCTTGTTTATTTGCACAATCCAGGGTTGGTGCGGAGGGGGTTTGGATCTGTTAGACTTGTATTACCCTGTTGTTCTATAAGCAGAGTCTCTGCCTGATTAAGCTTGGCTGTCACTGGGGCAGAGAGTCAGCATAGTGGATTTAATTTATCCTTTATTTGTCTAGGGAAGGCAACCACGCGCTGACTGCCAAGCATACATTCTTTTATTCAGCAGCACCCTGCTCCACATTCATGCAAAGTCTTGCAAACACACACCTGGAAGCTGCCTAGAACAACCATTCTTCACCTGTTGACCACTGGGTATGTTGAAGGCCCAATGATTGTTTCTCCTCTGGGAAACATATGGTTCCAAGAGTGTAGTTACCTTTTACAGGAATAACCTATGTTGAAGCAGAGTGTGACTTTAAGTGAAAGGACATCCAAACCAACGAAAACAACAGGGAGCTGAGCATGAGATGGTGTAAGATTAAAACACAATCATAGAGCTGATGTCGTGAGGGGATAATTTGTAATTTGCAGACGTTACAAAAACATGTGAAACAGGGCAAGCCACAACTATTTGTTTCTTGCCATTGCTACCTAAATTGCCCTGTACATGTCCCAACAGCAGCAGAGAATGCTTGAGAAGGAGGTATCCAAAAACAAATACCAAACTTCAGATCATTCCAAAAAAGGACTAGTTTTCTTTAGAGTTTCACAACCCCACACCTTGAAAGCAAAAACAATGCACAGAACTGCAGATCAGGCAACACTTCCAACATTAGTGGATGTTTCTTTTTAAATCATAGATTGCAGATGAAGGACAAATAGTTTTCCCCTGACTCTCTACATCTCTTTTTGCAGTTAAAACTTCCTGCTCTGTCTATTATGGCCTAGCATCTCCTTCTGAATGGAAGTCACAATCTCATGAACTATCAGTGCATCCACAGAATTGGATGCAGAAAGCTGCTCTGACATTATCAACCTGCTCACCTTAAAAACAAAAGCATCTTCCCCAGCATGTGTACAAGTCCATCCATCCTTCGTCAACCGCTTATCCTGCGTACAGGGTTGCGGGGGATGGAGCCAATCCCAGCTGCCCTGTGTACAAGCGTAGGATGCAAATATTCAGCTAAAATTTTGATGCACATTATACATCTGCTTAATGCCTGAATGAAAAAATACTTAATTCCAATACACAGAACTGATAAACGCCAACTCTGCAGATCAGAGAAAATGGCGCTGCACGTCCCCGTGGAAGTTGGAGTAAATAACAATGATTAATGATGAACAATTGCCTTAAAGACACGCCCATATAACACAGACACATTATACTTTCTGACAGCTATATAGTTCTTGTTGTGAACTTCTTGTTGGTAACAGAGATATGGACTCAAAAAATCATTTGCAGGAAGATTATCTAGTTTTTGGTTTGTTTCCATGATTACCCTTCCCCTGATGTGCCGACACTACCAACTACTGTGTATTTCATGTATAATGACACTTGTGGAACCAAAATGTCTACCAAAGACAATCATTTCTGTTGCAGATAATCTGCTGTACTTTATGCTATACTTTACTTGTTTATGTAATACTTTTATTTACACATGTTACCTATTGCATGTCTGTCCATCCTCCATAAGGAACCCCACTTTCTGTTGCTCTTACTTTTTTTTTTGTAAAAGGATTTTGTTTTTCCTTATCTGACCCAACAGGCTAAAGGATAGAGTATGTTGCACAAATTGTGAAGCCCTCTGAGACAAGCTTGTAAGTTGTGGCTGGAAATAAAACTGACTTCATGATTTGTAAATTCATTATCGGTCTTGGCAGTCATCCGCAGTGGTGGATGAAGCACACAAATCCTGTACTTGAGTAAAAGTACAGATAACCTTGTTAAATATTACTCCACTAAAGGTAGTCCTTAATTTAAATTTCTATTTAAGTCAAAGTTCAAAAGTCCCTGCTTTTAAAAATACTTTTAAAAAAAATTAAAAGTACTATTAGTAAAGTTTTTCAGGGGTTCCTGACATGACAAACAGAATTTAAAAAGAAATAGTTTTCTATTTATTAAAAAATGGTATTCATTATACTCAGATTGTCCTCTCAATAATAATTCATTGTGTTACTCTGTTATGGGTGTATGTTATGAAAATAGTGAGAAATGCCGTCATAGTTAAGTATGTATTAAGTATTAATTAGACAGTGCTTGTCTAACCAGTAGTACAAAGCTCAACATTATTACACATAAATTAAAATAAAGGAAAAGGAACTAATTTTCACATTTGTGAAGGTGGAACCACCAAAGTTGTTGCCAATTAATCTCTGTGTCAATCTGATAATCGTGTCAGATGTATAAAATGTTGGGTAGTTTATTCTATAACAAAACTTTTTAACAAGACCTCATGTTTTGTGTTTAAACATATTAATTTGTAAAGTAACTAGTAACTAATGCTGTCAGATATAAGTAGTGAAGTAAAAAGTATAATATCTTCCTCTAAGATGTGATGGAGTAGAAGTAGAATGTGGCATGAAAAGAAAATACTCCAGTAAAAAACAAGTAGTTGAAATTTCTACTTAAGTAAATGTACTTGAATTCTGTCCACCACTGGTCATCTGTACACAGTGAGTTAGAGAGAACTCAGGGTCATGTGTCGATGATGTTGGCTGTGATTCATCACATACATACATACATACATACATAGTACTAGACAACACCAACATTTTGAGCATTCATTCACATAACAGGATATTATGTGTACCAGTGTGGAAGAGGAATCATTAAAATAAAAGCATACAAATATGATTTGTGAGAACTTTTCCAAGACATTCTGTAGTGAAACGTCATTGTTTCAGTCATGTAATGTCAATATTGGATATCCTCCAATTGACGCCATATGTGCTTTTAGCTGTTACAAGTATCTATTGCAGATCTCTTACTGTATTGATGCATGTGCTTTGTTCTTCAAATGTAAGTTACTTTGGATAAAAGCATCTGCCAAATGAGTAAATGTAATTTTCAGTAGAGCCCAGGATGAGCAGCAGATATGGGGTAGAAGATTATGTGGATCTAAATGAAGGGTAGGGGTTAAAAAAGTGACAGATCTACAGGGCATTTAAGATATTTTGAAAAAAAAAAGTTTATTAATTTAACAAGCATACAAAACAACAAGTCACCATTTCAAACTACCAATGCAGTTTCAGTGCAATTCCAAAATATACATCTTTCAGCAGGGCATGTTAATCAAAGTTATTTATGTCAGAAACAGCCATTTAAATATTTTTTTGGATTATCATTAAACAATTGTCCTAGCCAGAGGAAGCTCGCAAGTGATACCTTCTTGAGGTAAAACAGTACACATCCAACCTTTAACGTACAAAACAAAGCACTACATCACAAATGAAATATTAAATACATTAACAAAAACATAAGTACTATAGCACGATACAAACCAATGCATTTGTAAACGAAGCTTGTAAACAAAAAGGAAGTATGTGGTTACAGATATTTGGTTTGTGGATTTAATAAATACCTATCTGATGCACTGTATCAGTTTACCACATAGACCGTATTTGTGTGCAAGTGTAGCAGACCGTCAGTTATAACTTTGAGGTGAAGGATGTGAAAATCTGGACACAGTTTTTTCACAACTAAAAGGCTATAGGGTAGTTTAACAAAGAGGCCAATTAAAGTTACAAAGACCTACTCCCTTTATCCTTTTCCTTTAGGTAAGAAGTGACATTCTATGTTTGCCGACAATACAGGCAAAGCTCAGTCGCTCACAGAAAGACTGTTACTTTAATACAGGGTCAAAGTATCAGCAGGGCACAGCAGTGAAACAAAAACAAGAGCAGAATGATGGCACTGCCAAAAAAAGGGCCGACTTGAGTTACGTCCCTTGTGACTGGGATGTTGAAGCTTGGGTCTGGCACAAAAGGCTAAGGAGAAGGCCTGGTCAGTTGGTGATGACCAACTAACACACAGCATCAACCCCCGAGTCCACAGCTTAACAAAAGGTTCATTGTCAGCAAACACAGCACCAGTAAAGCCAATAGAATACCGAGGTTTGAGCATTTTATGGTCAGCTCCATTGACTTAAGCTTAGCTTCACAACAGATTACTTAAAAATGTGAAATGCTATTCAAAATGAGGTTTTAGAGGGGTAGCCAGCCCATAAGTTCAATACTGATATGTTCCATGATTCTTTGGAGTTGACTTTGCCTTTTCTTCAGCTGCTACAATTATGCTGCTGCATAAAACTGAAGAGTAATGTAACAAAAACAGAGCATTGACACAAATTTTGAAGTCATGTTTTCAGACATTGACGAGCTATAGAGTGCTGCATAAGTGCACCTTTTTAAGCTCCCATTCTGTCTTCAATCTATATCATCGATCCGGGAATTTACTTTACTTGATTTGAGCTCTTAACAAATACCGAACTTTAAAATTCAGCTGCTCCGGGCCTTTGTGGAAGCACACCCTACGCGTAAGTTAGTATGTTAGTATCAGATACTGCTACAGTCAGATTCATCTAGGTGTTAAAAAAAAAACATACTGCTGCTGTCAGGTGTGTAACCAACACTGTATTAGCATATTGAAAATGTATCACTGATAGAACTTCAGATCGTAAGGTAAGCTAAATCAAATATGCCCTTAAAAAGCAAGAAACTCATAGATATATATAATTTAATAATTGTGCTATTTCTCCAACACGTGGGATTCGAAAAGCACTCCAACTTTCAGTCAGCACCAAGCCACACAGAGAAAATATAAGCCTTTAAGACATGACTGTTAATAGGAGTGTTTGCTTTTTACAGCATATTCAATGTACAGATTATACCTGCCATTAACAAGAAGGTAGGCGAATTGTGGTCATCTTTTGTTGGACTAAAAAAGCACAGCATTCACTGGTAAGTTCCACTGACATATCATACCGCACCCCCAACTGCTCACAAAGCTGTTTCAAAACATGAGCTCAGGGGAGACTCCGTGATGAAAAGTACAATGCATTAGAAGAAGGAGTCTAGCTGTCGGTTATTTTCAGTCTACTTCAACCGCATTTTATAATACCGCGTGAAAATGTACAAAAGGAGAAAAAAAGAGAAAAGAATGTGTGTGACAGTGTGTGTATGTCTGTGCTTTTAACTGTGAAGTGATGCGGAAAGGCATGGTCACAGGTTAAAAGGGTAATTCAACACAAAATTACATATGTCCAAAGACTTTTGCTGCACCATTCTCACTGGGTTCAAACTTTGGAGCATGATGTGTTTCTGGCCACACCCCAATCAGTGATGTCATAGCCAGTGTTGATCAGCTGTCAAAGGCAAAACACCTGCGGTGACATCACGGATTGGGGTCTGGCTTGATGTGCATCATGGTTTAAATTTTTAACCCATGGAGAGCAGCACTTTTCTGCCCTATTTGATTCTGTATTAAATTACCCTTTAAGGCTTCTCTTTTCTCTCTTATCTCAAGCATGGTTTGTACACTCTTCAAGCTCCACCTCTAAAATGTCGGCGTCCCAGGTATCGCACATTGTCCATTTCTCTCTCTACCTAATACACTCCTCCTCTGATGGGCTTTCTGATTCTTCGTTCTCACTGTCATCCAGCTCGGGAAGATCTCCCCACAGGAGCAGATTCAGACCTGCAGACACATATGAGGGTGACAAGAGCTTGTGAAAACACATTCAAGTGAGAGAAAATGCAAAGAATTCCAATCAATCAATCATATGATGACTTTGCTTATTCTTACCTGTTGCATCCAGTCTGTTGAGAGTAGATACAGCATCGCTGTTGAACATCCAGAAATGGCCATTGTTACAGGAAAGCAGGCAGGGTTTACAGGGGGCCACAACATGATAGCCCACAACATTACCACTGGAGAGGGAGGGAGAGAGAATAAAGAAGAAATGTGTGTCAGCGCTTTACTGGGGGCACTTCTGTAAAGTGCTAACTCCACTAGTGGGTGTCTATTATCTAACAGATGTTTGTTTTTACTGTGTGTACAACAACAAAAGCTTGGGAATACAAAAGAGGCTCCATGAAGCCTCGCTGTATCACGAAACTCTAATCCTTCTGCTCTTGTTATCTGTCATCTGGCAATGAATGCCGGATGGCAGAATTTCATTTTAACTACATGTGAACAAAGCTGAAATGATTAGTCAAAAGTTGTTTTCTCATCATTAACAGAAAATTAGTTGGCAACTGTTTTGATAACAATTCATTGTTTGAGACATGTTCCAAGAAGAAACACCGAATATTCTCTGGTGTGAGAATTTGCTGTTTTTCTCATTTTTATATAATTTTAAACAAAAAGCTTTGGATTTTGCCAGACAAAACAAGAAATATTATGAGTTCACATTGAGCTCTGAGAAACTGCATTTGTCTAAATTTTCTGATGGTTAATAGACTAAGTGATAAATCATCATATAAATAAACAATAAAAAATAATTGTAATAATTGTGCTCTACATGCCTATACTATGAAAAACCACCCTAAGTTAGGGTCTACGTGTTTGCAGTGCTAACAGTGGTGGCTGTACTTTTTATTAACATCTCACATCAGCAGATGGTCTTCCTAAAGCAAACCCTGCAGGCTATAGAAGAGCTTTACATACCACTTGAGACATGCAATGTCCCTCAGTTTGCATTTGCAGCTTTCAGTAGAGTAGCAGCTGGCCACAAAGTCAACAGTTCTTGGGGGAGGGTGCGTGTAATGAGAAACAAACAAAGCCATGAAAAGTTAAAACCTACATTAATTCCACATTTTCATGCAACAAACCCTGTTAATCGCAGCAGATGTGTCAACAATGGCTTCCTCTTCCTACCAAATCATCTGTTAGATATCAGTTACCTGCAGTTTGTTTCAAGCTCATCTTGTCCTAGCAACAACAGACATAAACAAAGGCTAGCATCAATGCTAACTCGATTAGCACTCACCTATTGGGAGGTATGTCAGTCGAAAAAAGCTCAACTTCAGTGTCTGCAAGAAGAACTGCTTTCATGCCTCTCGTGCACAGCAGACTTTCACAAAATATGCAGTTCACCTGGGTCACACACTTGTTTTTGAAATTAGCGTTGGACGTAGACATTGTTGTCCTGCTAAAATGGACTCTCGCTCTTTCTGCCCCACGCAGCAAATGCAGCGGAAAAACACCACTCGGGTACTGATGTACTCACTGTCCGTTCAATGTGGAGTAATAATAATCGATTGGACGTAACTTCGCAAGCGTTAACGCCAGCTCTAACGTCCTTGTGTAAACGTTAGCCTTTCCTAACGACAGAATGGAATGCGGCTAACGTTAGCTTGCTGAACAAACGCACAAAAATGTATATTTCCGCGAAACGATCTCTAACGTTATATAAACGAAAACGTTTAGCTGTATTACTGATGCATCCACGAATAACTAGCCTGTTTACACGATTGGCACTGCATCCATTCGGATGTAGTTAACAGCTAACCAAATAGCTGTCAGCTTTGTTTACAACTTCCTGGTATTTAACGGCACTTCCTGAAACTAGCTTTAAAAGACCCTACACTTGGCTCTGATTGGATATATGCCATAGTAACCGACGTCATTGGCCACCTTCCTTGCAAAGTCTGAATATAATTGGTTGTAAATTATGTTGAAACGCCCACATTCAAATATACTGAATGTCGATTGGTTTGTTTTCACGCCATTCAAGCCCATTTCACCAATTGTGGCGTGGGAATTATTAGCTCATGTTATTAACATCGTTGAGGCGGTGTACAAAAAGTTGATTCATTGACATTCAAGAGGAGGGCTTTTAAATCCACAGCTGAAATAACACTATTATATGTTACAAGACAATGTATTTTCATTTTGTCAAACAGTGTCATCAGTAAGTAACCTTACGGACAGCCAGAGTTATGCAATGGCTTGCTAGCAAGCTAAAGCTAAGGTAAAACTTTTTAACATTAGCTACCTTCTCAGCTAGAGGTGATGGTAATTTGCTGTTTTGTTAAGAAAATAAGTCACTTAATTTCAGCATGGCGACATCTGTGAAGCACATGTCAGGTCATAACGTTAAGGATCTATGAAGTGGCTATTGAACCCACTTTTGCTCACTTTACCCACCCTGAAAAACATTATCCGCACATTGCACATAACCTATGTGACTTGTTAAGGGCTTGTTTGGAAAATACCTAAATGAATGTCGTCCATGTGTTCATCCATGCCTGTCCTGCGCACTAGGGCTGACCAGCCAGCCCCTCCATCTCCACCGAGTTCCTCCTCTCTCACTCACTTCAGGGGGGGAGAGAAGAACTGTTTAGTTAAGAGAGGCGGACGAGTAGCTGCAAGACCGATACCAGCTAAGGGCAGATATTAAAAAACTACTTTTGAAAGTGCTGACTGACGAGATATCACTGTTTTAGGAGGGTAATGAATCTCCTTTTACTGGCAGTTGTTATAACCGGTTTTGAGGAGGCGGAGAGGCGCGGCGGCGGCGGATGGGAACATACAGCAGCAGCAGCAGCGCCAAACTCACAATGCGCCCGGAGTGAACAGAGGCAGGGAGACAATACAGATCCGCGGGCACACTGAGGAGCTGTAATCTCTCATCTGGGCTATCTCTTTTTCTTTCCAAAACCTTTTCCAGAGTGGCATTTCCCGCGCGTCTACGCCTGATCTATTGATTGATAGAGACAAAATTGACTTCGCAACGAGGACAAGTGGTTTGATCTCCAAACTCAGCCATGACGTCTCCGGCGAAATTCCGAAAAGACAAGGAGATAGTGGCCGAATATGAAACTCAAGTCAAAGGTAAAACTTTTTTAAAAAGCTCCTAACATGTCAATATACAGCGCAAGCCGAAGCACTGTGTGTTAAACCTATGCTTTCTGACTACATTGTGTGTTTTCCTTGACTTGGCTGATCGCATGGGTTTCATTCTGTGCTGCCCTCACCTCTCCTCTCCTCTCCTCTCCTCTCAGGCGTAAAGGGTAATACGCTCGCCTTTGCATTTCACTAACCATTTATGAAGGTTAATTGTCATTATGGGGACGTGGCACATCAACAGTAGCTACATCGATAGTTGCAAACATAAATTGAACGTCACGATCAGCGTGTCTATAAGCTTGTGATCGCTCGCCTACAGATGGCCAACAAAGACAGAAGGGGGGGGAAACGCTTAGAAATCAGCGTTGTTGTCCAGATGTGGCCTCTAAATAGTCTCTAAAGAATATCTTATGTGAAGGTGGTGCGTGTGTGTTGTGTAGACTACCCAGAGGGCTGGCGTTTCGACATGGAACAAGGCAGGGCGTTTTCTCTCCCTCTCTGTCTCCTGCGTGTCTGTGCTGCTGGTGTGCACTGCTGTCGGTTCATGCTGCAAACGTGTGAGTGTGTGTGTGTGTGTGTGTGTTTGCGCATGGCCTTAACGCAGATTGCGATTAAATGATCATTTTATGCAAAGGCCCGTCCATTGATCACAGTTCCTTGGTGTCGCCCCTGCCGATGATCAAGGACACGCGAGCAGCAGGGGTGAGAGAGCAGATTGTAGTGGTTTGCAAGGGGCGTTCAGATGTTAACCGTTTACTGGCTGAGTGGAGTGTGTGGATGTTTTTGTCATCAGGCAGGCACACTGTATGCAGCTGCACAGTGTCAGTCAGAGTGATAGCGATTGCTTATCAGAACAGTAGGTGTAGGTTACGTGTGTAGGCTGGGGAGGAGAAGGAAAGCACAGAGGTGGCAGGAAGCAGGGGAGAGGGATGTGGAAGAGAGAGGACAGGATATTGCCCTCCTCACAAACAGCATGTTTCCACTGCTGCTGCAGTGCCAGATCATGAGATAACATGAGCTTCCTCATCACCCATCCTCTTCCCAGCCTGGCCACCTCTCGGCCATCCAATGCTCCCATAGAGCCCCTGTACAGTAACAGTAGGATATAGAGCAGCGAGTCAGTGACGAGCAAAACTGTTGTGGAAAGTGTCATCATAAATCGCTATGTTGTAAAACAGGATTTTCTGGGTGACTAAAAACCACCATGTTGTGTCTTAGTAAGTTGTGGAGCCACCAAAACGACTTCAGTGCCCCAAATGCTTCAAATGAGTTGATAGCTGATTAATCTAACCTTTAAATGATCCCCTTTTACCTTGTATAGAAGGATCTGAATTTGTTCTGTTTCACCACTTCATCCAAGTTTTTCCTTTTTTCAGTTTGTGACCTGTCTGTACATCTACATGAAATCTGGACTGGGATTTGATTTTGGTCCTGTCTTCTAACAGCTACTTCTAACAACCATTTGTCAGTTAAACTAATGAACAGAGTAATCCATTGTAACTCAACTTAGCTCATTGTTTACCACCTCTCATTAGGCACTTCCTCTTGTTTACCTGCCCATCTGCATACTACTTTAGCTGTCACCACAGAGACATTAGCGCTGTTGTCTCAAAGTCCCAGTAGACTGCAGCCCGTGTAAAGGCTCTCTGTCCGTGCTGCATTGTGAGGGCTGTCTGCTGTGTTTGTCAGCTTGTGGACTTAATGTTTGTCCATCGACCCTCTGCATCGATTCCTCCTGTCCTGTCAGTTACTTCACCGCTCCCTAGTCAACAGCTTTGTTGAGATATCTCTCCTTTCCTCACTCTGTCCACACGTTTTTCAGCATGCCATCTTCCCTGTCTGGAATGAACTGATGAAAGGAAAAACCTGTGCATCCACATAACCATTTGAGGTGTGTGTGTGCGTGTGTGTGTGTGTGTTTCCATCTGTGTGGAGGCGTCTCCAGGTGCTGTGTGTCTGCCATGGCATTCCCAGCAGTCTGCCTTCTCTGGGAGACGCAGACAGTCTGTCATTACCCTGTACACTGCTGTTAGAGATTCTCTAATGGAGGGTATCAAGCAGCAATACATGAAGCACATACACACATCTCGCAATCTGTGACTCCCCGTGTTTGCTAACACGTGTCTGTCTTGTTCCCCCAATCTTTAATGGCTCCGCTATTACAGTCCAGCTTGCAGAGGAATCAAACCTGCATGCCTCTGCTCTCTGATCTAATCAGCCAACGGGAATAGTCTTTTCACATTGGAGCTACACACTGCAGCATCATGGGGGAAATAAATGTAAATCCTACCATGGCTGACATACATGCATTTCTGCAGCAGGAGACGAAGGCACATTATGCACACACAAACATGCACACATTTACACAGACAAGGGATAGACAAAATAACACAAGCACTTGTTGAATGCATTTGTCCTGATTATTTTCAAGAATGATATTAACTACCATCATTTTGCATTTTGTCAATTTTGCCATTGATTGATCGCTGACACAGCCCTATCATACTCTTTCATAGCACTATTGTACTACATTCAAAATAGTGTTATACATTTATTCTCATACACCTTGGATGAGATTCCTGAGATAATTTTTAACCTTTCGATTTTGCCTCTGTCTCTGCCTCAGAGACAAAGCCCACGTGCATCCGCTGTAAACGCCTCTGTGTTATTCTGTCTACCTTTTGTACCGTTCTGGGAAGAAAAACACAGCAGAGTTGGTTCAAAAAAGTAGGTATGGGGATGTCACTGACGTTGTCATCTCACCTGTTGACATGTGAGCTGAAGATTATTGCACACACACACAGACACACACACACACACACCAATGCTTGAATACCACCATCCTTTTTCTCAGCCTGTGCTATTTCACACAGGCAGAGTGCTGATACTCTAATATGGGATTCTGGCTGATGCAAGGAATGTTCCCACTGCTCAGGAAGAGGGTGTGTGTGTATGACAGCATGTATGTGTGTGTTTGTATGAGAGAGGGGTGCAGAAAAAGAGAGAGAAAGCAAGAACGAAAAAATAGGAGGAAGATAGCAAAAGTGAGCATGACACATAATGAGAGGGATAAGAATGTTCTAACGCAGATGCAAGTGGTTATGCACGGCGCTGAAAAAAAATGGAGTTCAGGAATGAGCTTATCACCCTGCTGCTCACAGTTCACAGAGCACTCATTTGGAGTTGAAGCTACTTTGCTTTCAGAAAGGCTCCAAATCACTATGAGCTTTGTCACTAGTACAGGCTCCATTGCATTTATCCAGTCAGCGCACATCTACTGTCTATCACCAATCCCTGTTTACCAGTCAGCAAGCTCGCCATATTATATCAATGGAAAGCTTTAATTCAGGCAATGGGAAACATTTCAGAGGGAAAATAGGGAGTGCTGAGTCTTTAAAAACACTTGACAGATGGCTCATTTTTCAAGTACATTTTGGCTCAACGCTTTAGCATCTGTCAGTGTTTTACTCATGCGGGAATGTTAATAAGTGGCTGCCTTTGCAAATGGCTACTGTACCACTGATAAAACCTATTGATTATGGTGGTTTTGGAGAATACATCAAGTTATGTACGGAGAGCTAATCTAATAAATAATGTTTATGGATCTTTAGATACAAAATACACACAAAGAGGTACGCATGGGCTACATCTCTGAACAGATGTAGACTATTATCATTTTTCCAAACTGGCTAACAAACTCATCCAGCTCTGCAGAAATGACGTTGATCTGTCTCAGTGAAGAGGGACGAGTGCCTGTGGCCATAAAAAAAAGAAACGGTGTGTGTCTGCCTACGTGTACGTTGAGCTGTCTGTTTACGAGGCAGCCAGAAGAACATATGATTTAGGATAAATAGACGCTTTCAGTAACGCACAATAGGAAAGGTGGTGACACAGCAAGAGGTTTGTCTGCAAGCAGGATTGTTTGTCATGTGTGTGTGTGTGTGTGTGTGAGGCTCTATGCCAGGCCTGATGTTTTCTGTTAGTGTTTGAGTTGTGGTTTATTGATGTATATTTGATGAGGAGGAGCAGAGATATCGCAGAGGGGTCCTCTGACATAAATTGCAGGGAGGTTCTGCCTCTCGTTTATTAACAATGACACAGTAAAAAGCAGAGGGAATAGAGAAATGCTAAAACAGGTGGATAAGGCATGGTTGTTGTTGTTGTTACCCTGAGCCCCTTTGCTGCAGTTGCCTACATATCATCAGCAAACATCACATGTGGGTGGAAGGATGTGAGAGACATCTTTAAGCAAATCAATTAGTGGCAGGTTTAGGGCTCTGTGTGTGTGATCTCTTCAACAAGCCCATGTCAATTAGGTCTGGACTGTATCGACTGAATCCAGTGGTGCATTTATAAACCACAAGTCAAACACAACTCTCTATTGAACGGTATTGTTGACTCCATTCCAGTGTATGGACGTCAGAGTATGTTGGGATTTGTGCGTTTTTATTGTTGAATAAAAATGTGCAAACAGAAATTAAAAATAATCAGTCAGGAAGGATGTTTGTGTGAGGCTGAGGTTCAGGAGTCAGGCTTGAACACACACAGATCGTACAGGGAGTGTGTGACGTTTCCTGTTTGGGCCCACGGCTTTGTGTCTGGCCAAAGGAATCATCTTTTTTATCAATACGCACACACACAGTGTGACTGTGCTCGGTGTGAGAGGATTTTTAGCTCTCAGCACACTCGCCTCTCAGAATAGAAAGGAACAGAGAGATGAGGTTTGTTTTTTTAAGAATGAAAATCCTCAATTCCCTTTGGTAAGTCACATTAGAACAATGTGTTCCATACTGGCGGCCCACTGTCCCTTCAGTTTGGGTGTATGGATTTGTGCACAGTAGCAGTTGCCTTGTGCTGTGTCAGCACCAGACACGACATGGCTGAAAACACTCATTGATTTTCTGTTCCCTTCTATCTATCTGCTTCCTCATTCTTCAGTATTTGATATGACAATTTTACTACTGGGCTGCTGCGGCACCTGAGCGAAAAAAACACACAGCGTTAAATTTACCAACACTGCAAACTGTGCTGAGTTGGCCTCCTTCAGTGCACACACGTACACATAAACAGAGCGCTGCTTACAAGTCAGCGAGTGTGTTTGCGATTTGGATTGAGATGTCTAATCTGTCGCTGCCTACCCTCCTGCATACAGCCGATGGCTGTGAGATGGATGTGGAATGTTTACTATCACCGTGATAGGCAGATGTGCTGGTACAGGCGTACAGCAACACCCACTCTAACAGATCTCAGACAAACCGCTCTTCATTACTGTCGGAGTAGGTTGAGAGGGCTGGAGAATGAATGGGGAAAAAAAGAAGAAATAAACATGAGGAGGAAGCAGCCAGCGAAGTGTGTAAGGTCAGAGTTTAGCTGCTAGATGACTGTGTTCATTGGTGCCAGATGTTCCAGATGCTCTGATTGGGCAACAGATGTTCCATCTGCCCTGGTTGGCTAATCCTAACTGTCTGGTTGCCACCCCTTTACTAGGCCTTCAACACTGAGGCATGTTGGGATTGGTTAAAATTTTCCCTCAGTGTTCCAGGTGTGATGTGTGTGCACATGTAGGTGCCCTCATGACAACCTGATTTGTATGCCCAGTCAGTGGGTTGCCTCTTGCACTGACATTTTGAAACTTTATGAAGCTGTCATTTATTAATGCAAAACACACATGCCTCCAGCTCAGCAGACTTTGGTGCTAACTGTGGCTTTTTTGCATAATGTCAACTGTATCATTTCACTCACACAGTTGGTTTTCTGTTAGATGATGAAGTTAAGCAAAGTGGCACATGTCACTACTTGCCTGTGTTTGTGTGTTTTTTGTGTGTGAGTAGGATATAAAATTGTTTAGAAATGTGTAATTTTACATTGTGATATAGTACTTTTTTTTTTTTTTTTTTTAGAAATTCAGTTGAGAGGTCTGTTTGTTTATGGATTATATGGATTGAACACCGAGTAAATTTCATAGAGCCACTTGATCAGTGTATCAGTGTACTTAAATGGCATAATTATCTATCTGTAGCATTTCTATCATCTCACAGTATATTAGGGTTGTAAATAATATTTGTTATCATTATCTATTTATTTGTTGATTTATTAATTAAGTGATTAATCATTTGCTTTATAAAATGTCAGGACATGGTGAAAAATACCCAGAAAGTTTCTCAAAGCCAACAGAGACACATTTAAAAACAAAGATATTCAATTTACCAATGTAGAAGACTAAGAAAGCCAGCAAATATTCAGTTTTTATAAAACCAGTGCATTTTGCTTGAAAATCCTTTACCTAAATGTTGCTAATGAATTTTCCAGTTGTTTCAGCTTTGAAGTAGCATGAATGTGTGTATGACCTGGGGCAAAAGTTGATAAAGAGGCCTTGACCCCTGTTAGGGTGCCTCATTCAAAATTCACTTTCTTTATCTGACACACACACACACACGGCAACAGCAGAGCAACGCACAAGGGTGTGCAAAAATGTAGAAAGCAGAGACGTGCTCTAGCCTAACCCCCTCTCACACACACACACACATACACACACACATACACACACACACTGTCAATCCCATACACCCTCACCCTTTTTGTCACCCTACATCCAATGAACAGTCAGACCATTGTTAAAAGAACTGCTGGTCTTCAACAACTCTGTTTTTCTCACTCCTTCTTGCTCCCCCTCTCTTTGTCTGTCACACTCATTTTCTCACTCCTTCCTCTCTCGCTCCCGTGATTTGTCAGTTCTGATGAAAATGTGACACGCATTTTCGCCACGTCTCCCATGGTGGCTTAAACCAATAATCATTACTTTATGATTACACACAGACACACACACACACATACATTGTGCTTACACACATGAGCCTCTACACCGGACACTGACTCACAACCAGCTGAGGGAGAGGATGTGTGTATGCGTGTGTGTGCGTGTGTGTCTCTGTGTGTGTGGAGGTGAGAACCTCTTTAAGAACAGAGAGATCTATATAAAGCTGAGCAGGGCAGAGACAAAGCCCACTCGTATCCTCTGTAAAACAATCAATAGGAGAACAGACAACCAGCTGTAAATAAATGGGAGAGAGGCAGAAAAGAAGGGAAGGAGAGAAAACACAACAGTAGAAGGGTTGGATAATGCTCCCCGGGGGACGCCAAAGGAAACAGGTTGTGTTTGAACAGCCCTCATACGTGGCCAGAGAGCAGGAGGAAAAAAAGCAAGGAGTCTGACCAAGGAGGGAAAAGGGAGGAAAGGAGGTGGGCGGGAGAAGAGGAGGGATCTGGGAAATGTGCAAGAGGAGGTTAGAATGGAAGAGCATTTATGGGAGTTTTAAAGGAGGGAATAAACCCCACTTCTGCTGGGCTGTACGATCCATCTGCTCAGTTCAGTGTGTGTGTGTGTGCGCGCGGCAGTACAGTATGCACTTGTATTAGCTGTTTCACACCCCATCTCGGTCTCTCTCTCTCCTCCTCTCTCCTTCCCCCTTCATCAGCAGCTTCTCTCTGCACGCAGGCACAGTTGGTTGCTAGGGTTACTGAATTGCCCCCATTTTTCTGGGTTTGTGAGGAGCTGAGGGAAAATGAGAAAGAATAATGTAGATTTGTCTCCCCTGTAGGGTCTGGCTAATCAGGTTACCACTGCGCACACACACACACACATGCTAACACACACTACAGTTCTATCTTGGACCCTCAGACCTTGGTCTTTTCAGGGTTTTTCTTTTCTTCTCTTTCGCGTCTTTTCTCCTTATTTACCTCCTTTTTATTACTTCTTTACATCGCCTTCTTTTTCCATGGTGTCAGTGCTGTTTCCTCATCTCCCTCAGGCGGTGGGATGGTACAGTCTCTGTGTGTGTGTGAGATGAAGGGGGAGGCGCCATTTGATTAAAGGAAATTCTGAATTGTTTGTGTTGTTTCTTGAAAAACAATTTGGCTCGTCAGTGATGTTGTAAGCTTCTGAAAGCCCGAGGTCGCATTTTAAACTTGCATCAGCATCAAACACTGTAAATGGGTTGTAACTACACTAAGAGGGTGGGTTGGTTGTGCTGGTATCACAGAGAGATTTTCACTATTGTGACGTGTGTGTGTGTGTGTATGTGTGTGTGTGTGTGTTGGAACTGGGCAATCTGTGCACTGGCACTCACCATTCGGGTTCACACCTCTGCTAATGCTGTTTTAATGAAGCCATTCATCACCTCTTCTCAGCTGAATCCGAATCACTTACACACACACAAACATACAACACAAACTCTTTCTCACATGCAGCCTCTCGCTCTCCATCCTCCTTTTCTTCTATGTGAATGTGTGAGGACACGGTGTTCTTCCCCCTGGTTGCTATGCGGTTGCACCAGTTCTATTTTAGTTGTTCCCAGCATCAAAGCTGCTCTGGTGGAGATTTTTCACGTTTTTCTCCCAGTGTTTGTTGCCGCACATACGCAGGCTGAGTGTTAGCTTTACTTTAAACCAACTTTGAATGTGGGAATACTTCAGTTTTCTTTTCCACAGTCATCATACACTCCAATTCTTTTTTTTGCTGTTTTACAGAATGATGCTAAAAAACATGACACACACTCCTGTATGGGTAGGAAGCTAGATCTCCTCCCTGCTCTCTGACCCAGAACACCAGGAGAGTCAAGCTCTTCTCCCACCTGCTTCAGGCCCCTCCCTTCACACTCAAACCAGACCCACTACCTCCACACACATCACCTAAAGATCATGTTGGCTGTGTGGATGATGTTTGGGTGTGTGTGTGTGTGTGTGTGTGTGTGTGTGTGTGTGTACTACTAATGTGTTCACCTCAGCTGGATGTTACACTGTTAGCCAGTTATGTAGCAGCAGGAAGTAGATGTGGAGGTCAGACTTCCTCCTGTCATCTTCCTTTTCACTCATACATGTGGGAAAACTCAAAATAGGAGGCCCAAGCTGTTTACGAATAAGGAAACAGAGCGGCATGTGTGCAGGCTCATACACTTCAAAAGCATAAAAGGCTAAATGTCACTCATGCTACCTGAAACAGTGACATGAGATAAACCTGCTTAGGTGGTTGATCTGAGAAGCTTTTAGACTCTCTCATAACCCCCCTGCCCAGTGAGTCAAGTATAGACTGGGTTTGGTTAACAGGGGAATCACTGTACTGCATGGAGTGTGGGAGATCGTGGAGAGAACTGAAGCATAACTTTATGGGGTACTTGTGTAATGTATGCAAGAATAGTGACAGCAGTTTCATATGGATGTGGGCAAATGTGAGAGGATGTACATCATCTACACACATTCATCTGCAGGCTCATAACAGTACATGTTGGAGGGTGTTGTTGTTGAGCATGTCCGGTTGCTTGTCATCCTGAATGCATTTATTGTGTGTGTGTGTGCGTGCGCGCGCGTGTGCGTGTGCGTTTGTGGGCAATGTTCAGCAGGTGCCTGTTAGCGGACTCTTTCTCTTGTTCTGCCGCTCGCTGAGTGTGGCCAGGGGGCAACGGTGTGTGTGTATGTGAACAACATACTGATATGTGCGCTTCACTCATGCATGTTTAAGTGTGTCTTGAGGCTGCGAAATACGTTCTGTCAAAGTCTCTGAACCTGTCATGTGCAAACACAACAGATAGCGTGTCTGGATGTTTGTTGTGCGACTGCATGATGCATTTTACCAACCCATATCAACCCATTCATTGAGCTTGGGTGGCAATTATGACATGATGAACACCAGTTTATTAATATACTATGTCATTCAAGACAATATCCTTGTAATAAATCATATTCAGTCTTCACAAGTTCGGTATTTGTTGACACTGTGTTATACATGTGTAGATTCAATAGAGTTAGATCAACAGACCACTGAAGTGGACATACTTCGGCACTGTACTTTCAATCAAAGTTGTTTTCCTTTTGAAAGAAACACTGACATTCTCTTTTTGCCTTTGTATTAGAGTTACTGTACAGTATTAATACAAATGTGGTTGTAGTAAGATATTCCAAATACTAAATATGTTAATGTGTGTACACAACTTAAAAAACATGAGGGAGATATATGAAACATTTTATTCCTGAACATTTTACATTCTTTTAATTCAACACAGTTGTTAATCATGTGTGGTGATTGGTTTATATGAGAGTACTACAGTAATGTTGTCAGGTGGGTGCACTGCCTCTTTTTTTCTGGTGGAGGCTGATGCAGGTAGGTTTGAAGGAGTCGGCATCACAGAACATTTCAAGATTTGATCACAGACAAGGAGGCCCCGGGAAGTCAGCAAATCCGCAGATTGCAAATGGTTTCAAATATTGAGAGGCAATTGCAAATGAGCTATGTGAGCCAAAACCAAATCATATGGCGTTAGTGAGAATCCCACAAAACAGGAGCGGATGGATGTTTTGAGTGCGCAGGATAATAATGGGTGCCAGAACGGTCATAGTTGAGCAGTACAGCGAGGCATAGTTTACAGAGTACTTAATGAATCGCGATTCCTACAGCGTTCAATCATCACTGACAACAAACGGCACTAATGTGTGCTGAGACGTTTATTGAATAATTGATGATAATAAATGACAACTAACCAGCAACAACTCTAATATTTTCATATTTGCAGCAGTGTGTGGAGTTAAGGTTTAAAATTGGGTATGTGCTGTAGAAATTAACTTTATTTTTTAATTTATTTATGCAAAGTTAGACAATACGCATACATCATTCTTTATATACGCACATGTCTGTAAAAAGAATAAAGACGTTAGACAAACAAGACAGACGGGACCAAACAGATGGGGCCGACAAGACAGAACCAGACAAACCGGGCTGATGGGACAAACTGTAACTACATTTTGTTTTCTTGTAAAATAGTAAGGGTATAATTTAAAAGTATATTAATTAAGTAGATAAAAGTAGGAAAAAAATTGTTTATACTGATGTGCATCATACATTAGGAGCCATTTGTGGTGAGAAAGAGGAATCAGCTTTGGAGGTTCTGTAAAAAGGGGGGCCAGGTGTAGAAATTAACTTAAGAAATGCAAAGGCTGCATGTAGCAACTGCAATTGTAAATTTGGTAGCTCAAGCAAGGACAGTGTTATACGTTAATGATCATCAAAGGAGCGTTGTCATGGGTACTTCTTGGTATGGTCACCAGACTAAAGTATGATATTGAAAGAGAGATCTTTTCTGCCAGTGTCTTTCTCCCTGTGCGCCGGGCCCACCGTAGAGTGTACAGACCATGTGCTGGTCTGCGCTGTGGGATACCCCTCTCAGATTACTGTCTTCTCCTCTCCCCTCACCCTCCCTCTGCCCCACACAACACACACACATTCCGACTCAGTCCATGTGCTTCAAACAGAGTGGAAATGGGAACATCCCTCTCCTCATACATGTGCTCACACATGCTCATTCCTGTTGTGCATTGGCCCATGCAGGACAGGGGCTGGCGTGTTGCTGATGGGTGCTTTCCATATAGATTATACACAGTGTGCTACACTGTGTCCAATCACTTTGTTTGGAAGTGGACCTCTGACTAGACTAGTGCTGAGCTGAAAGTTCAGTAAGTGGTTTCTTTCAGAAATAAACAGATGTGACCCCTGAGTATTGGGGTGATGGAGAAGCTGAAAAGGAAGAGAGAGTAAAGAGGGGGATGCCCTTTTAGCGCAAAGAACCTTCCCATCAATCACTTCATCACAGTCGTGGCATAGATGCTTGACACATGCTTGTTCTGGTGCCCCATCACCCTCAATCTTTTTGTCTTCTTCTTTCCCCCCCTAAATCTCGCCTCTCCCACTCCCTCTCCCTTTCTCTCTGTGAATTCTTTCTGTCCAAGGGCGGTGTTGCGTGTTAAAGGTTGCTGTCCATGACACATATGCACATACACACAGGCATTCGCTGTGTGTAAAGGTTGCAGTGGGAGGCAGCAGGCTAAGTGGCTAAGTGTGAGTGGGGCTCTTGTCATGTGCTCATGGTATTCCCTCTGAGGAATGTGGAGGGGAGAGTTTCCCAGTCTGGATGGTGGATTCCCACTGCTGGATCGGAGCATGAATGGAAGCTTTTAGGAACCATTGTGGTCCCATTTATTTTGTACATTCATTGAACCATCAGTCATATACAAGCTATGAAAATGTCACTGTGAATCTAAACCCTGCACGACCTTATCGTAAGCAAACAGGATGGATTGTCACAACACAGTGGCTAGGAAGAAATGTTTAGTGAACTGAACTCTTGATGTAGGTCTCGCTTATAAACTTGGGAGTCAGCAGTTGTAATCCTCAAGATTTCAGCTCTGATTGATTTGGCAACGCCTATGGTTACTGGTGGTAACAGCACTGCGTGTTAATGATACAGGTTCAAGATTACATGAAATGTAAATGCATGCACTGCCGTTTGTCTTCCGCATCACATCAAATATGCGCTCGCGTTGCAACTTCACGTTACAACAAAGATCAAATTAATTCTTTTTGCCTCTTGACTGGCTTCTCGGCCTGAGTATCCAACAACGTGGCGATGCTTTTCAGCATTCTCAACTCCTGTCTGGAAAGAACAAAGCTCATGAAAGATTGTTGAAAGCGACGTGAAACATACGCAAACTGTAGTTAATGGGGTAAGATGTGCAAAAATTACACTAATTTCCAGTAAAACAAACAAAAACAAACTTGCAGCGATGTTTTGGTCCTGTGCTGAAGTAGCTATTGTTTGTTCACACAACATGGTGACACTTCAAGCCCATTGTTTTCAGAGTCTTTGTTACCGATAACGGCCAGGAAGGCTTACATTATGTGTGAGCCAGGTCCCTGGCTGTATCCCTCTCCATTGTGCCCCGCTCTGACTATGGATGACAATGATGGCCACTGTCCTCTGACTGAAACACATCGCTGTCATAGCTTACATTCTACATGACCCATATGCACACAACACAGCTGGCCTCAGCCCAGCCTCTACAGCACAGAGGCCATTTTGAATTCTTGAATTATTTGGTTGTCTTTGGTAGAACAGGGAGAATGTGTCTGATTCCTAGCGAGGAGGGGGGGAAGGAGGGCCTGTGATATTCCTTTTTTTTGTGAAGATGTGGGAGCATAGAGAGAAAAGGAAGGAGCTCCCTCCTTTTACTGAGGGAGAGAGGAGAGTGTGCCTGATGTCTGGGAGCGGGAGAGTCAGAACAGCAGGACTCAGCTAGATCAAACAGGCTTCCTTAGCGGCTAAGAAAGAGAGCCAGCCAGGGAGAGAGGAAAAACACAGGCAGGGAAGGGATAAAGGAAAGCAAGAAGTTCTTTATAGTCTTTCTAGACTAGAGAAACAATAAATGGCACAAATGACTATCTCAATTTACCTTGTCTCTGGCTCCTGATGATCTGACTGTGTGAGTCCACTGAAGCAAGGTTAGAACAGGTGTGCGCCACATGCCTCCCTCTGGCCTGCTGTGACCTTTGACCTCTTCCCTCTCACTGGGGACCTGCTCGAGACCCTGTAGCCCATCGCCAAGAGGGGGGAGTGATCATTGTGCATACTGTATATTTGCCACAGCCTGACAGCCCTGAGAATGTGTGCGTGTTTACGATGCAGAGATCGCACATTGCGTGTGAAAGTGCTCCCTACTCTCGCCCTTCAACACTTGAGGCCCCATCAATAATTCAGCAACACATTGCAGAACACAATGCTACGCACACACAGCATTACGCTTTCTCTCTTTCTCTCCCTTTAGATTCCTCAGTATTTATCTGTCTCCTGTTTGAGTGTTTTTATGCCCCCATTTTGTTTCTCCTACCCCTTCCCCCAATCCGCTCAGTTCTGCCCAGTTTGTCTCTCTCCGTTCTGTGTCATGTTTCCACTACATGAGCTGAGGATCTGTCAACCTCTCACTTTTTCTTGCATTCATTAGTGTCTATTTTTTGTTTCCGCTACTGTCTCACTTCAGATTTTTTTGAAGTATATTTCGGGGATTTGATTCCTGGCGTGCCTGTGTGTATCCACTCCCATCATCCCTCCCTCCCTCCCTCTCCCATCCCTCCCTCCCTCCCTCTCCCATCCCTTTCTTTTTAAATCTCGTCAAGGCAGTTTTGAGGGGCCGGAGAGGAGGCTGTGGAGGGGAGCTAGGAGGAAAGGGTGTGGCCGCCTACACTGTAGCGCTCCATTGTGTTGTACTCATTCGGACACGTCCTCTCTCAGGCACACGCATCACTATCACACACAAAATAGGACACACACGCTGTGCAGAGTCACTGACCCCATGTTTGCTCTCCTCTTGTCGGAGAGGCGTATTCTCTTGGTATCAGGGCTGTCCGTTCCAGAGTACAGATAGCTTTGTTTTTCTATCATGTGTCCGAGGCTCACTCGACACCAGGCGCCCATGGCGTCAAAGGGCAGGAAGGCTGAGAGAGAGAGAGACTTTGAATAGTAGGACTTAACCACAGGGCCTATCATGGGGATGTCAGGAGGACGCTAGACTTTTAATCTATAAGTTGGATGCTTCCAGGAGTTGCCTATTAAGGAAGGTCAAAGCTCAGGGTCAGATGGAAAGCAGCCACTCTCTATTCATCATCTTGCTCATCCACGTTCCATTGGACACTTGTCAACTGTCATTCAGGAGTTTAGAAGGGCTGAGTAAAAAAAAAAAGTCTACTTAATCATATAGATTGTTTGAGCTGACAACAGTACTGCATCAGATAAATACAAGCGGCTGCGTGGGTGTGAGCATGTTGTTGCAGGTACCAGTGAAAGGATGAAATATGAACCAGGAAGTCCAGTTTGAATAATACATCCATGAATCAGAAAGCTTATCAGGTGCCAAAAACCATTGCTCAGCAGGTTATACTTCTTCTGAGGCAGAATCGTACAGCTAGAAATCAATCATGGCAGCAATTTTTCCCCCTGTCTCTGTGCGTGGGAGGGAAATGGCAGAATTGGCACAGTACTCTGAGGCATTATAATGGGACTGAACAGTGTGTTGCTGGATGATGTTGGACTGTGATTCAGGTAAAGTTGAGCACCCCCACTGTCCCAACGTGGGGGTCTCAATCAAAACAAAACAGTTCTATGGTTAGCCTAGCACTCAAGTTCAGCCTGTGACATGCAAGCAGAGTCCGTCCTAGTGCGAGTCACCCTGCAGCCGAGAGCATGGCTGACGGGCCGTCCTTAGCTGACTGTGATGATCATCAGACTGTGAGAGACGCTTGTTACGAGATGAGATGGTGATATTTGAGCTGTAGGGATTGTCATGTGGCCAACAAGGCAGTTATGTGTGAGAAAGCAAAACAAAAGCGTGTATGTGTGTTCGAGCAGCACAAAGGCCGTGTTCATTGTGTCAGGGCGTCCTCAGGCTGACCTCAGGTGAGCTTTCCTCACTCTGCAGTGGTTTACAGATGTATCCTCTTAAGGATCCTCTCAGTCAGAGTTGAGCTGTGAGAAATAAAGTGTGATTGAGACTTACTTGAATCTTCTGCACTGCGGAATCATGCAGTCTGTGACACTAAGCTATACAAAGGCACAGATTTTTTATTTGGGCAGTGAGCTCAAACTGACCCCGATTCGCCCTGCTGCAGGGAGATTAATTTAGTCTGATATATCCCTACCACACCTGCCTTACAGGAAGCTCTGCTGCTCGGCATGCAAATATCTGCATCAGGTGCTTCCTTATAAATTCATACATTTGTGCAAAAAAAATTAAAGCAGCTCTAACTCAAAAAAGCACAAACATAATCCAGTCCCCTTGTCTGGTTTTGTACTTTTACTGGCTCCAGGCGGTAACAGAATACTAAGGTGTAAAGAAGTGTTAAAGGCGGAACTGTTCCTCGTGTTTTAACACTGCCTATTAGGTATTTATGCAAGTTCCAAGTCTTAAGCTTTGTTACTTGAATGTCGGGCTACTCAGTGGAGGTCTAATCTCTGTCTGATACAGTCTCATGAAGTTTAACGGGTGTCTATGCTGCAGCTCATCCTGTTAGAGGAATTAGAAAACACCGTAGTGCTCTAATTCTGAACTCCTCTTCCCTCAGCCAGCTGCTGCATTAGCATATTTGAATGCTGGAAACCGCCCAATTTGAAACTATTGTTTCATGGTCACATTATTAATCTGGGTATACATGTTTTGCCAGAATGTATCATTTAATTTCAGAGAACATAATTCAGGTTAATAATGAGTATGCACAGAGTTTGTCCAAGTCGCATGCAGACACTGATTGGTGTAATCTGTTTCACTCTCATACAAAGCCTGCTGAAACGAATGGCCTGTCTTATGCATTTTCCATAAGCTCATTATCCTTCTTGGTCTAGAAGCCCAAAATATTCATTAAAGGGTAGAGTTCTAATGAAAAAAGTCTGAATGGAAAGTGGGCTTTAACCTAGTAGTGGGGTGAACTGAACAACGACCCAAGTCCTCGTTCAGACCCATCTTACACAGAGTCAGTACATCAAGGTTTAACTAATGTGGACCTGATGACCCATTACATCCCACTATCACAAGATACAGGCATGGCATGTAGATTAGTGTGTGTGTGTGTGTGTGTGTGTGTGTGTGTGTGTGTGTGTGTGTGACTTGTATACAGCTACACCCACTGGCTATGACACTTCCTCAAGTAATTGCTTTTGTCTGAGGATTACTGTGATCCCATTCTGAGTGGCTAAATGTGATCTTCACAGTTTAAGACCCTCTCACTATTAAGATGAAGGGCCCATTCTTGGTATTTTGAGATGAAAGAGAGAATAATACAGAAACAGTAGCCAAGGGGATTTTTTCCATTCTGTTGGGTGTGGAAGGGAAACCATGGTAAGTTTGTTTTGTTTGACCTGTAGACATGCTCCTGTCTTTTATCAGCCAGCCAATCACCTTTCCCACCTCCCACCAAGAAACCGACTGATCTCAGCGCTGGTCACAACTTGGGGTTGACCCTTTTAAACTGATGTTTGTCATCTAAAGGCGCTACATGATAGGCAAGAGTGACGCAAAGAATGCTTTGGTTCGTCTATACTTGTCTACCTCAAGAGAGCTGAAGTTGTTTTGTTATTATAAAAGAAGCTAAGTGTAAAAGCAGCTAAAGACCAAACAGTGCTGCAGAGAAACAGAGTGAGCAAAGAAAAAAAGGAGTCTTTTTCTCAGCCGAGTCCCTTGTGCTGCTCTTGTGCTGTACAACACAGTTCTGTCGCAGGGGTTTGTTGTGCTGAGGTGTTGAGTTGTCCTCCTCCCTGGGAGCTTCTTCTTCTTACAGCTTGGCCCACTTTCTCTCTCCCTCTGTCTCTATGCATGTCCCCCATGTCTCTGCAGAACTCAGACAAATGCCTGTGTGGGTATGTGATCAGGTAAGCATGCAATTCTTAGATGTGATCGCTGTGGAAAAAAAAACTCAGAGTAAACTGCATAGCACTGAAATCATACCCATGGCTCTTAAAGCTCCCCTGTTTCTCTGTGATAGTATATACCGCAATGCTACATTCTCCATGGGGCGAGAGGGTGGTGGGGCGGGGCTGGGACATTCTCACGTGCACATCGTAGCTGTTCGTCACGTACCCGCGCATGGTATCCGCGAGGGATGTTGTGACAGACTGCTGCCTGGTTAAAATGGTGGCTATATTTCATGGGCCGGCCTGTCAGCGCTGGCGACCCCCAGCTCTCTGAGCTGTGCCTCTGCTGGAGTCATTACACAGCAAGGCCACATCTCCATCGTGTGCTAACACACACATGCACACATTAGCAGCCGTGAGAATGAGTTATACCTCTGGATCAGCGGGTTGGAGAGACGGGTGAAATGGAGGCAGAAAAGGGGGGCCTGAGGGGGCTGGGTAGTGATTGCAGTTGCTGCATAGGCTGATCCTGATTCAGCTTTTTGTGCCTTCAGTTATTAAGGGATGAGAGCCAAACGCTGTACCTCTCTGACTCCACACTGTTCTCAGATTATGATCTACAGCTTTTACCTCCATATAACCTTAGCTTCTATGGCTTTGCTACTGTACTGACTTTCGTAGCACATATAGGCAGGTTCTTACACAGCAGTATGTGTAGGTGTGTTCTGTAATTGCTTTTAGTAATACAGGGTGCAACAAATATTAGTTATTCAAGGACTATTTTTTTTACTTATCAGAAAATAATAAACACATGTCATTACAGTTTCCCAGAGCTGAATTTGAATTAGAAATCTTCATATTGTTAGTTTAGTCTGAGATGTGATGGCATGATATGAAATAAAGAAAAGAAGTAAACCCTCACATTTAAGAAGCTGGACGTTTGGTATTTTTTCTCTATAAATTCCTTAAACAAATGGTGGTCATCAAAATAGTTGTTTATTACAGTTGATTAACTAATCAGTTACTCACCTAATCGTTTCAGCAGTAATGCAAATATCCCAAAATCCCCACAAGCCAATTGTGGCAGCAGATTTCGAAAAACAAGAAGACAGGACAAAATTTATCAGGATTAAACTGCACTATAGTGCTGCATCACTATATCTTGTGTGTCTGGCCCATAAACACTCTTCCCTCCCCTCCCGTCCCTTGTCTGGGAGAAGGTTGTAGCCGTAGGTGGAGACAGTGATGATGTGACCTCAAGGTGGATGCGGTGATAGTATCTCGTATTGTCGACTACTGTTCTTGGGCTCGCCCTTTGTCTGATGGAACATATTCCCATGCTCTTTTCCCTGCGGCCTCGCTGCCTTCCACTGGCATTTCAGATAAGGATCGACAGCCATCAGCAGAGACAGCCTTTCACTCGGGGGGCCGCTGCCCGCCCATCTCCTCAACTCTCACTATTTCCTCTATCTCCATCTCTGCCATCTTTTTTTGGCTTGCCATTGATGTCTCTTGGAATGCAGTGATAAGAGTGTGCTGCGTAAGGACATACATACCAGTCACATACAGATGTTTAGTATCTTGCAACCCCACTGGGGCTTGTGTGTGTGTGTGTGCGCAGTTTGCTGCGTGACGGAGGCTGTCATGCACAACTATTAAATGACACAGGGAGGCTATTACACACTGGGTTAGGCTTCAAAGTGCGGATACTTCCCTCAGGGAGAGCTTTTGAATGCATGCGCACATGCACACAAAGCCATCAAGGTCCCCATAAATCATTGGTGCTGACCGGACTAATTCTGACAGAGGAGTGAAATAAAGATAAAATGAGAAGGGATGACTGAGCGATTGATGACGGTTTAATCTAGAAGTAGGTAGTCATTACACACCGTCACTCATTCGCTGGAATTATGACAAGTGTTAACCTGCTAATAAAGACGGGAACAAACCTTTACCCACCCTACCCACCATGTGTCTGCACATGAAAAACGTCCACGCCCATCCACCGCTATTTAAAAGTATAGTCCCATGTTTTGGTTGATTCTTGTAATGCCCGATGCTTAGAGAGAGCGCCATCCAAAACTGTCGAGGTTGATTTAACTTACAACACACACGGTCAGACAGACCACTCACACAGACAGACACACAGTCAGCCGGCTCCTTCCCATGCTTGTGTTGTGGATTAGTCAAATCCCCTGACTGGATGCTAAGCTGATTTTGGGGGGTGGGGTGGGGGGTGTAATGCACTGGTCATTTAGAAACACTGGAAAGAGTGTGTGCCACACTCACACAAACACAGTGGGACATCTCAGCTTAATACTGTCTGTCCTGCTGGCCCGGGATGGTTTAATGTGTGTGTGTGTATGCGGTTTATTTTGTTTTATACCTGGCCATACCTCCTCTGACAGATGGCATAGACTGCTATATTGTCATGGTTTGCATCCCTACGGGGAAGCGCGTGTGTGTGTGTGAGCAAGTGAGATGGAGAGTGGGACAGAGATGAAGGCTGTTGGAACAGACTGAGGCCCAGATGGCTGTGTCCGGCAGAGACAGGAAATAGAGGTGACACCAGGTGGATTGAACCCTTGAGGATGAACTACACATACAGAAATTAGCCTAGAAGCTGGTCTCAAGTCATGTGTGTTGATGAATGGTATGATAGCGTGTGACCTAATTTAGTGCTGAAACAATTAATGACTTGATTAGGTGAAACTGAATCAACAGCAATTCTGATTATCGATTCATTGTGAAGTAATGCAGGAATTCCTCACATTGAGGATTTGCTGCTTTGCTCTGTTATATTGTTCGGACAAGCTGTCCAAAAAGATCACCTTGGTTCTGGAAGATTGTGATTACCAAGTTCCTAAAGCCAAAGGTGTGATGTCCTGTTTTGTCCAACCAACAGTTCAAAACCCAAAGATTTTCAGTTTGCTATTATCATACAAATAGCAGCAGCGAGTTCTTTCAATTGAGGAGCTGGAAATATTGAATATTTGACATTTGTGCTTGAAAAAATACTTTAAATAACCTTTTGAATATCAAAATAGTTGCTGATTATATCAAAATGATTATTGTTTGCATCTCATTAAAGTCCCTTCATATATCCTCAGTCTCAGCATCTGTGTGAGATGGACCCCTTCCCCCAACACACACGACCACTCTGTCAGCGCCTTTTCCAGCCGGGGATAGTGGAGCAGACAGGGGTCTGTAAATGGGCGAGGTGCTAGTTAACTTTTGATAAGCAGCCCTTTTCATTATGCATAGAGAACCCAGAGACCAGCAATCTCCAACCCTGCAGCCCCTCTGCCACCAAAAGAAAGGAATCAGAGCTGGAAAGGGCTGCTGGTGTGTGTTGTTACAGTATGATGGAGACATAGCATATGCTCCTGGAAAGATCACATTCATGCCAAAAGAGATGACGATTTTGGTTGAAGAGTAGATTCACGCAGCAGGATTAGTTTAATCTACTTTAACGTTAGCCAGAGCTGAAACTGATAGCTACAACTGATTGTTGTAGGCGTTTTCCACCAGTTGGTTAACATGGGAGACTCATCCCCTCCAGTAGCTGTGTGACCCCTGACCTCTGACCTGCGCTCCCAGCTCACGGAGTGCAAGGAACCCTGACGAAAGCCCACATGGCTCAGACCGGGACCACAGATGCGTTAACGCACACCTCTCATCTTCCATGGGTCTGCTCTTCTTGCTGCTGCTGCTTCTGCTGCTTCTGCTTCCTCCAGTTGGAGATGAAGCATCTCTCTGGCTAGTAAAGGGTCAATCTGAAATGAGCAGTAGTGCAGAGGAATTTACCCCCGCTGAGTACTACCCCCGACAATAACCTCCTTGTCACCTCCTTTTCTCTCTCCTATCTCAGCCGCCTTCTATCCCTGCCCTCTTGGAGCCACTGTGAAGGGTGCGACATGGGCAAGGATCGGTGATTTCCTCACACAGGCCATAGTTTAGGAGGCAGGCGAAGTTATATCAACAGGCCCCTGTTATCATTTACACTATAATACTCCACACATAATATGTATGCATAATATAAAAATAATGTAATGTAGATAGCCCTTAATATTTTTACATTCAGTCACTTGTTATAGTTGAGGCATCTCTCATTGGATGTCCAATCCCTTTTAGTACATCTGGATCAGATTACATTTTTCACCTCTTCACTTTGATGCTGGGAGTTGGCTGAGAAGCTCGATGCCACTCTCAACTCTTGTCATTGTGGAGACTGTAAAACCATAAATTGGCCAACCTCTCTTCTCATGTAAAACTCCCTGAAAGAAAGTTATTGCATTTCCCATTAATATCCATCTGTTTATTTAAGGAGGCCTGCTCACTTGTTCTTCAAACATTTCTCATTCATTGTTAATAAGATGTTTACAAATGGTGATGGAAAATATTTCCTGAAATCTCATATTCTGGCCTTTTACATCAGTGTGCCCTACTTTCATTATCCATTTTTGTATTTCCTGGGTCATCAGTGGTTTAATTGGTGCAGGCAGAGGGTTTGTTTGTGTGTGTATGATAACTAAACGCTGAGAAGTCAGTGGCTCGCTTCCTTGCCTGTCTGAAAGCATCCTTGTGTTCTTGCTTCTCCATTAGAAACCTGGGCCAGAAGTGAAATTTATGAACTACCAAAGAGAGACCACTAACTTTTACCCTCTGAAATCTCCTGCTCGTTACTTATTTATGCTCAAGAAGAACAGAGTATTCTCAGTCTCTCTGCCTGCCTGTCTTCCCCCTCTCCTCTGCCACACAGAGCAGGCCTGGCGTGGTTTGGCTTCAGCTCGGTTTTCCATGTCTAAAAGTCACCAAGATTGTTAATTTGCCTCCTTAAGACGACATCGCCTTTCCTAAAGGTTTCAAGCTCTGGATGAGAGAGGAAATGCCTATATAAGTTTTAGTGTGCGTGTGCGTGTGTGAGTGTGTATGTGTGAGCGTGAGTGTGTGTGTGTTTGTTTTCAAAGGAAAGTCCAGACCCAAGGAAAAGACATTGGCTGGAATCTTTCCATTCCTGCAATAGTTTTTCCTCCAACACTTACTGTACTGTAATTCTATCTTTTCCTCTACTCCCCTCCTGCAGTGTGTGTGTGCGTGTGTGTGTGTGTGTGTGTGTGTGTGTGTGTGTGTGTGTGTGTGTGTGTGTGTGTGTGTGTGTGTGTGTGTGTGTGTGTGTGTGTGTGTGTGTGTGTGTGTGTGTGTGTGTGTGTGTGTATACAGTGAAGCTGTGTTA
Source organism: Lepomis macrochirus (assembly GCA_024633595.2). NCBI lineage: Eukaryota > Metazoa > Chordata > Actinopteri > Centrarchiformes > Centrarchidae > Lepomis > Lepomis macrochirus. The sequence continues at coordinate 27,956,604 of JALXJV020000004.1, read as the reverse complement.
GGCAGGCATGTCTGGAACTAATAGATTCCACCCTGTTAAAGAATCTTATTAGGAAATAATACCTGGCTGCAACCTGAGGCTTCAGACTACCAACTCATTCAACTGGCTGAAAATCTCCCCCCCCACCACAACCACTGCTCCGAAACCTGCAAACTCCTGGCTCAGTTTCTCTCCATCAGTCTTTCTCCCCTCTTCTCCTGCTTGGTTTCAGGTTCGGAGGGTTATACTCCACAGCTGCCTGTTTTTCTTCAGGCCCTTTCATTTGAAGAAACAGACTCACACACACCTCAGTCCGACCCCCCATCCTGCTGTGCTCCGTCTTTACACACACACACACACACATACGCTTCCTGTGGTTGTTTTACTATGACCCCTCCCCTCCCGTGTGCTCTCCACTGGCAATGAACTGGTCCGACTGACTTCCTGTCTCTCTGTCCTCTTTTCCTGTGAGTACAGGGATGAATGGACATATTATTCACAGTGACGCAGTGCCCACCTGCCCCCCCGCACTCACCCTTTACACTGCTTTCTGTTCTTTCCCCTTTTCTTTCTGTTTCTTTCATTCTTCTGAGGACAATAGTATGAGCTCACAGTGGTACAACTCAAACCATTACCACCGCCTTCTGCTCCCCCTCCTCTTCTCCACTGCTCTGTGCTGCAGTATCAGCCCCTGGAGCAACAAAGACCAGGCCTTACTGCATAAACACATTGTGTTTGTGTGCTCACACGCACACACAAAAACACAAACAGGACGGGAACATTCTGCCTCGCCGAGAGCTAGATCTCCTGGTTGGATGTCTTGGAATTCTTAGAACTAGTTAACTGAGAGTGTGTGTGTGTGTATGTGTGTTCTTGCGTTCCCGCTGTGTTCGTTGATTACCTGGCACAGGTTGTGAGCTGATGCTTGCAGAGAGGCTTGTGTTTAAAGGATTATCCCAGTTTCTACAACATGGGTCTCATATACCTGGTTTTTACCTTTGTTTCTATTAATTATGACAACGCTGATAAAACACTCACCAAAGTAATTGCTGAGATCTGGGAACCCACACAAAACCACCACCACTGTACTTTGAGGTAAAATTGAAAGCGAGAGCACCATGAGTGTCTGTAATGATTCCTTTTATGGACAGAAAAACTGTGTGCCCACACAAGAAGGATGGTCAAAGTTGAACTAGGAAGTCACTCTGCAAACTGGGGTATGTTTACAACAGGCCGTTGTATAATAAGTTGTGTAATAAGTTTACTCTTTACTTTGTTTTCTCTTCCAAATCAGTCTGTGTAACCCTGGCTTTAAGCATAACCTCTTTGGGTTTGTGTCTTGACCCACTGACCTTTCCTTTCAGTGGTTCTGCCACAGTCCCCCAGTCTCGGTGTAGCTGATTGATATATAATACAGTTTCTTCATTGATGTTGTTGAAAATGTTTAAGCCATATCTTACATTAATTCAGTCATAGTGGGAGCAGTCCGTCCACAATCTCTGAAATTCAGGTGGTGAGTGGAGTGTTAGATTTAGCAGCAGGTATCACGGTTAAAAAATGAAAATAAGACTCGGGTCGCAATAAACCACAATTATCCTTTCAATGAACTGACCTGTCACGTGTGTCTGCCTGTTGTTCCTCTGTTGTTTGTACCCTCCCTCTGCAGCCAGTTCAAGCCTTGTCTCGAACACTCTTCACATCTACTTGTAAACAGTGGCCATGTGTATGCGAGTGTGGTGCACGCATGCAACAGTGCGCGCATGCGTGTGTCTCTCTACAAACCAGTCCAGTAATAGAGGAGGACAGATCTGGGGTGGGGTTTCCAAGAGCGGGCTGGATAGCTACCTGTCAAAACAGCTCAGAGTGACAGCTTGGGCTCACACTGTCACATCACCATGTGTATGTGCTGTGCTCATAGCCCAGAGTGTTTTCAGGTATAATGAGCGCTCACAGCAGTATGTGTGGCTCCTGTATCTAGGCCAACTCAGAACAGCATCCAGGGCAACCATCACTTCAGTCCGATTCCAGAGACAAAAAGCTGGTGGTATGTTTGCTGCAAACACTTAAGCTACAAGAGGTAATGTCGCAGGAGAGACATGACTTTCAGGGTCCACAATGTGCTTGCCACAATGGGGCCCAAGTAATATGTGTCTGCTTGCTATTGGCAGCATTTTTTATTTTTCCTTCTGATGTGCCATACACATATTTGTATGCAGCAACATGTCCAACCGTGCATTCAGCCCACAGCAAAATTAACAGCAGGCATTGACCATAGTGGTAATGTTATTCTGGTGTGGTTACACTCTCTCCATCTAGCATCTCTCTCTATTTTTGTCTTCTTTTTTTCTGGGTCGGAATGAGCAAACAAATCAATAATGGATGACGAGGAGGGGCAGGGTTGGGCCGAAATGGCTTGAGGGATAAAACGGCCCTCACATCTCTGCAATCTCATGCTCACATTTTCCCCCCTGCTACTTTGAAAGCCAGACGGACGGAAGGTATATATTCACACACTTAATCACATGATATCACTCCCTCAACTATACTGAGCTCCAAAAGGAAATCAATAGGTGGCTCCAATGACTGGGTAGAGGTGCGATAACAGGAGGACGACCAAGATCATGACAAAGAAAAAGCCAGCAGAATCAACAGTGATCAGTGCAACATTCAGGACTGTCAGCTGTCTGTGGATGTTGAATTATGGGCAGACATTTGTAACACAAAATGTACATATATATACACACACCACGGTGGTAACATTACACTAAAACAAATCAATGAAGGGTTAGATACCTGGTGTTAATATAATGCTGGAAAATGTTGACTGTTATGGTTTGCCACTCAAGAGGGAGGGAGTGATCTTTGTATGTGGACAAGTAGTTATGGACAGCTTCAAAGGTTAGCAACCATCTCCTTAGTTTCTAAGTAGTTTTGTGTCTTGTTGTGTTTGTTGGTGGCACTGGTGAACAAAGCGAAAAGTGTATGGACAAGGCTCGTGCAGACAGAGCCAGACAGCACTCAGCACTACAGACAGAGAAGGAGGAGGAAGGAGGGGAAAAAAAGGAGAAAGGAGAGCATCAGTAAAGTAGAATCCCAGAGCCCGATTACAAGACCTGCTCTCATCTGCCTGGAAAATGTGACGGGGCTGTCTGGAGGGGGGCTGCAGAGGTGTCAAATTCCAGTTCACATCCCACTTCTTACTGGCTCAAGGGGTTGATGACCAGAGGCATGAGAACCGAAGGAAGACCGTCATCGATCTTTTCTGATGGCATCTTCTCCCTTTTTTACTGTACCAAGCCCCCTGTCTCTCGGCTGACACTCCTCTCTTGTTGGCGAGAACAGTGTCTAGATGGTTAAAAAAAAAAAATTATTAAAAAACCCTCGGGGAAGTTCAGCTTAGCAGCCAGTATCAACAAGATATAGTGTGGAGAACTGAGGGTTAGCTTTGGCTGAGTCACTCAGACCTGTATTTTGTAAATGGAGCGTGCTGTCAGAGTCACTCTTCATCCTAATGTGACTGTTAGGGGCCCAAGAGGGGTTTTGGGGCAGAGGGCATGACCTCCCTATTAAATAAATTTTACCTCCATTAAACCTGCTTTCTAAACACGGGGGTCTCATGGGAGTGATGTCTCTTTATCTCTCAAGCTATCCCTCTGTGCATTACCATTCTTTCCTTCACCTCCTTATGCTCCTTATGGATGGGAGCGCTTGTTTTCAGCTGAGGTGTTTATTCATGTGATGTGTGCTGTTGTGTTGGGTCGGCTAATTACAAGGCCGCCATCTCAAGGATTTGTGTCGCAGCCTTGAGGGTCGGGACAGTGACTCATCCCCCATTATTGACAGCTGTGTGTGATGAGGAAATCACACACACACACACACACACACACACACACACACACACACACACACAGAGAGGCCACAAGTCAACACCACATGTTGTCAAAGCAAATATTCACACCATGTCATTAGCACAAACACATGGTGCGAGTATGCATTTATATGTTGTCTGTGTGAGCGTATGCGCTGTAGTGTCTTGATGCCACAAAACTCCCACGTTTTGGCCTTTTAATCAGTAAAGAATAACTGTGAGTGGACACAGCCGCTGGCTAGTGGCACAGTGTTTAGGTCCGTGTTGACGGGAGAGGGAGAGACATAAGTGTGAGACAGGGGGGGAGGAGCGGGATGGTCACAGACACATTTAGATATCCCACTTCTCTTTGTGGTAAAGAGAAACTGCACTCTCAGCTGTTAAACACGAAGGCAGCATCGACAGTCACTATCGGACGGGCGGATGGCTGGATCTCTGCCTGCCAGCGAGAGTGTGTGTGAGTGTGTGTGTGTGTGTGTTTGCATTTTGATCTACTGTGTATGTGAGGGGACTCTATACTGAAGCCAGGATGGAGGCCAAAACCATCCGCTTTCTCTTCAGCCACCGTTGTAAAGGTACGACAGCTGTGGTAGACTGCCCATGATGTGGCTGTACAGGCTGGGCATTGGAGAAGTGTGTGTGTGCGTGTGTGTTGTTTCTTAACTCTTTAAAAGGATGCATGCGCAGCCTACTCAGCATTGGCAGGCAGCTATGAGAGCATAGCATTAATCTGTCAGCTGTCAACACTGATCCAGCTTATCATCGCGTGTGTTTGTGTTTGTGTGTCCTTGAGGGTGTGTATATGTATGCACGTGTTGCTATGGACGCTTTGTGTGTCCATATCTATAACTGCAGTGGGCTGGACTCCTCAGAGGACCTTTTTGTAGCCGGTGATTGAATATCGTTTCTGAGTGTGTCTGCACTGAGTGCACTCTATTAATTTGAGGCCAGACTGGAGGAGGGAGAGAGGAAGCAGGCGGGAGGAAAATGAAAAGTGATAAGCGGGGATAAATGACTGCCTCTGGAGATCTTTGTGTGTAGAAGAGGTTATCTGATCGCACGCACACACACACACAAATGCACATATGAATATGAAGATGTACACACATGCATAGCAAGTCTGTGCTTAACGGTTTGGCCGGAGGGGAGTGGATTTCAGCCAAGGCTCCAGGCTGATGTGTCAGGTCTCGGCCAGGTGTTTGATTCTAGCTGGGCCCCATCCACATCAGATGTAAAGAGGAAACTGCTTTAGACTTTTAACATCTAACACATTGTTGCGGCACGCATCTTAATGATGGCTCTGCACTGTCAACAGTAATGTATGCAGCTTGCTCCCCAGTTGTGTGGATAATTGCATGCAGTTCACTTTTTTTAGAGTAAAATAGGCCTTTTGATTTGTAGTGTGGGGTAAAAAACATTCTGTGTAGGCTGTCCTCTGTGGCTTCACCTGGACTGTGCCAAGCATAATAAAGTTAACTAAGATGTTAAAATCATCTCTGTCTCTCTATCCCTCCTCTTCCCTTCATCCCGGCAGAGATCCGTGCCCAGCTGGTGGAGCAGCTGAAGTGTCTGGACCAGCAGTGTGAGCTGAGGGTGCAGCTGCTGCAGGACCTGCAGGACTTCTTCAGAAAGAAGGCAGAGATTGAGGTGGACTACAGCCGTAACCTTGAGAAACTTGCAGAGAGGTTCCTCACCAAGACACGCAGTACCAAGGACCATCTGCTCAAGTATGGGACACTCACGCATGCAACCGACACACTGAAGCTTGATTTTATTTGTTTAGTTCAAAGTGCCTTTGGCACCTGACTCTCTTCCCTTTTAAATATTCCAAGTGAGATGAACAGATTTTTAAAAAAACTTTTTTATTTGGAAACTGTGTAGATTGGTGACTTCCTTCCTGAGAAAGGAGAAGTAGAGACGAGCAAAAACTCAACATCACTTACATCATTCACTGCTTCTCAGTTTGATCTAATGAAATGTCACTGAACTGAATGAACTGATTCATCGCTTATTCATTTCATTAGGATACTAATTCCTGTCATCATTGAGGTCCTGTGAGTTTGTGCGTGTCTGTGTGTATCTGTGCATTTTGCCAGAAATGGCCAGGTGGTGATTTTGTGCTCTGACTGTTTTGCAGTGTCTTGCTGTGTGTAACCTTGCCCAAATGAGTAGTCAGTCCTGCTCTCTCATCTGTCTCTCTCTCTCTGTCTGTCTCTCTCATTGGTACATAAGATGCATACAAATACACACTGGAGCTCCTCAGTTTTAGCAGTGGGATATGTTCTTGTATAATTTATCTAGCGGTTCTTGGTGGGATCGAGCAGTCTGTTTCCCTGTGGGGAAGGATTCACTGAACTGCTGTCTAATCATAACCTGCCCCGTTTGTTTAAATTCTGTAAGTGCATCTTTGTGAAGTGAGGAGCGAAGTGGCTTGCGGAGGAGCTTTAAGCATGAAAACACAGGTGTAACCTACACAGAAGTGTTAAAACAGGTAGCAACACCCTTTCGATGGAAATGTGTTTAATGATTGATCACTGCTGCTGATTTAAAGGGACTGCAGGGCTCTGTGATCATTACTGCAGTATCATTAATACATCATAACTGCAACTCTGTGTTTTTGTTTTCAAACAACCCACAGGGACACAAGTGGCCCCGTAGCAAGTGTGCTATAATTTGTGGGACAGCTATGCATCATCAGTAATTGCTTACTCTGTGATGATGGTGTTGGATTGAACGGAGATGACCCCTTCGGTAGATACCATTCCTCATCCATCCATGCATCTCCAAACTAAGATGCATGGAACAGATACAGGGGATGATATGAGGAGACACGTTAGCTAAATGGAAAGGCACCTATAGTGCGGATGTGAGTTGTTTTTCGGCTTGTGTCACTAAAGATACAAATGATAAAACAAAAGATACTAAAGATGCTATTGTATAAATGGAAGAATATAAGTATTTTATTAGGCCCAAAACACAGTTTGTTACATTATTTTTACGCTTTTACATAATGATAATAAACCCATCACTCTGACTTGAAGATTTTTTTTAAAAGCTCTTCTAGGGACGGGCATTGGAAATTAGCAGTAGCTATAAATGCTGTGCATTGGAAAATTGTTGTACAATTCTCTATGTTTATAGCATCTGTCTCTATCAAATTCATCCATCAGTGAACCAAATCAGAAATCAATAAGTGTGCAGTAGCACAATCTCTTATCTCAGGTCCCTAATGTATCATTTTGTTAACGTTACCCAGGCGTAGCATTTGTTGTATTGCTTGTTCATAAATGAATTTGCTAAGAGAATTAATTCATTTGTTTCTAAGAGGATAATTAGGCAAAATCTTCTATTAGATTTTCAGTTACCCTTTGCTGTAAAGAGAAACTCTGCTGACTTTTTAATAGAATGGATTTTCCAAAATTACCAAAACTGTTGAGAAGGGCTCTTTTCCTCTTCTGCTGTCTTCTTTCCCTTTCTCTTTTTTTGTTAACCATGACATCCTCTGCAGCCACCTTCCTCTTTTTCCCCCCTGCTCTGTTCTTGTTCTGTTTCATTACACATTGTGCACTTTTCCAGAAACATTTCTCTGCTGGGGGCAAACCCACATCCAGGGACTCTCTCCCTCTCTCCATCTCGGGCCCACACACAACCACACAGTCACAGACTAAAAGGGATCGATAGGGCCTCTAAACGAAACCCAATTCCAACCCAGAGGACATAATCCCAACACACACACACACACACACACACACACACACACACACACACACACACACACAACACACACACATCCTGCAGCTCAGATCAATACTGAGACAGTTGCAGAGTGTGTGTTTCCCTGTGTTGCATATTGGGGGAAGGAAGAAGAGCAGAGGAAAAGGACGGAGAATAAAATGTAGTTGAGCAGTTCAGCTACTGCAGCGGCTTCAGCCGGTCTGCCATAGTCTATCAAGATGTCATAAGAGAAGAAAAAATACAGTTGTCTGACCTACAAGGGTTCATCTTTACTTTTCGTTTCTCTTTCTGTTCTTCCTCCACTTTCTTTTTGCGTTTCTCTATACCCAATATCTGTATATACCCAATACCTCTATATCTGTGTAACAGTCTCTCTGCATCTGCTGCTGCTCAGTCCGGGTGCCATGCTGGAATTTCAGCTATTTTTTTCCGGTTATGTGTGTGTATTTTTGTGAGTCTGAATGAAGGTGTGTATGTGTTCGCCTGTGGCTGTTTCTCGGGAAAGCCAGGCGTTGATGGTACTCCAAGCGGGTGTGTGTGTGTGTGTGTGTGTGTGTGTGTGTGTTGATCCCGTGGAGACCCCTGGTATTCCTGCTATTTGGCAGACTGCATACAGCAGTGGTGGGGGGTTACACGGTTTAAGTGTATTGTGCGTGTCAGTTTATGTGTGGTTGTCTGTGTGTGCCCTGAGGCTGACGGACTGATTGGTCACATGGAGAAGCCCTCACAAGTTGCACACTGATTCAAAGTCTATCCTTATGCTAAATATTAGGCCAATTTCACTGTTAATAAGCTGCAGCCCCTTATACAACCCCTTGCCACAGCGACATATTAATGCAATGTGGTTTTTGGGAACTGATTCTAAAGATCACATGGTCGTATGACCGCACATGGACAGAGCATTTGCTGTTTTGCATCTATTGTGGCTGTATTTGTTTAAATCTGCTCCATAATGTTTCTGCTCTCCCTCTCTGTCTATTTACATTGTTAATGGTGCTGGAAAAGCAAAATCACGTTTTATAGCGGATTCATTAGATAACATCCTTTTTGATTCAAAGTTTAGTCCAATTTTTGTTTTCACATGCATCAACACACTTGTTTCATTTACTATGTCTATAGGAAAGGGACAAAATGTTGTTTTCCGTTTGTTAGCCCAAGTTGTATTGACCAATCACATTTGAGCAGGCTTTGGTTGCATGCAGGTTAACAGTCTGTGCAAAGAGGTTCCGAGATTGCTGATCGGATTATAAACAATGACCGGCGCACGGAGGAGGAAGTCTTGACCTGGATATCCGTTATCCGGATATTAACCGGCTACACCAAGAGCCCCAAAACATTGGCCCATTGCCCCCAGAAGCTAAATCGTTGTCAGGCGATAGCTGATGGGTTCCACGTTTGCTGTGTGATGGACCAGAGGGAGAACTTGATGAGCACAAAGACTGTACTAATACAACAAATTACAATCACTGTGTGAAAATAATCCCATGCAGGGAGGAAGTCTGGCTAATATAGCTCAGCATGTCCTGCGGCGTGGTATGGAATACAGCATTTTTATGTCCCCCAGTCATAGTTATACTGCCCCAGAATTAGCCAAAGGTACCGACTTAAGTTAAAAAAAAGTTTTTTACAGAAGTAGAACGTTTAACGTTTAACTGAGCAAAAGAATCATAAAATTCCCCACATTTTAAAGATAAGCTGCTGTGTCACAGCAACCTAAGCCTAATGAAAACAAAGGCTGCTTTCTATTGATATACTTTGGTTATTTTTATTATCAAAATACTGTGGTAGGATTTGGACCACAGATGCCACAAGAACCAGAATTAATAGAGAATATCAGCATTTGAACTGCGCTTGAGCTCATTGATACTCATTATATCAGCATTGATTGGCATATGTCATAATATTAGAGCAATTCTAATGCCTTTTTGTTCCATAATTCAGTAAACTTGGAATAAATTAATTAATTATGTCACACTATGGAAAAATATAAAAAAGATCATAAATATCAATATTATCCCAGCTCTGATTGTTCTAATTCTACATTGTGGCAGTATTTTTTGCAGCCAGACCGGTTTCTTCAGACTGTTGTCAATCAAATTATAGTCTTGTTCAAACAACAAGTGTATCAGTAGCCTGGTGTCTCAACAGAGTGGTTGGACTTGGTTTTATTTCAGTCTGAGTTTTTAACTGTTCAATTTGGGTCACTTCAAAAAAAGTGCCAGCAGTGACGCCCTGTTTAATGCTATGCGTTTTGATCCTGAATGTAAATGACCATTTAGCATTTTCCCTCCAGAGTGAGTCACTGGCAGCACCTGACTTAACTATGTTCCCCATGTGACCTTCGAAGGGCCAGTGACATTTCAGTGTTTACCTAGCTGAGGGTCAGAGAGAGTTAGGTGATATTTCACCCGGTGCTGCGGTGCCATTACCATGGTGATCACTGGTGGGCTGAGGGTGACATGTCACATGGAGGCGGAGAGAACGGTTGCTTGAGCAAATAGAGGAACTGTGGCCCTGTTTCGGTAGAGAAAAATGTTGTGCAACCAGTGAAGACAGACGCGCCGGAAAGAAAACAGACAGCATAGAAATGTTGAAGTAGAATGTGATATAAACATACGTGTGTCCACGTGACCATTGCTCAAGTTTAGCATGGGGAGTTTCAGTGTTTTGGGCTTTATAATAAATGGTAGGTGGTTTTCCTTGAACATATTATTGTTCTTACACTCCATTAGTCATCTGACCAGTGACAGTCTGTACCAGCATATCACAACACTGTCTATGACTCATCTCATCAGACCCTACTTTCCCATACAAACACACACACTACCCCATGGACACCACCCCCACTCTATACCCCTCTGTCAAAGACATTGTCTGTCTGACCATGCCTATGCTTTGGGTCACTGCTCTACTTTTTCTGACCCCTATTTATCTATATGTGTGTGAGTGTGTGTGTGTGTGTGTGTGTGTGTGTGTGTGTGTGTGATGTAAATGCCTTGCAGCTCTTTGCTGTCTCTGCCCAGTTAAAGCTGCTTTTAAAGGCCTTCTTTCATCCACTTACACTCACTCATAATCCATTTTGCCCACTAGATCATCCATGGATCATCTATAAAACATACTGTACACACACACACACACATTTTGTTTTATTCACACACTCTGAAAGGGGTTGTGTTGTCGTGTAAGCAGGGCATTGACAGCCTTGCTGTAAGGGCTTTATGGGCACTTGAAGCAAAGACAATGAAACAGTATTGAACTATTAGTGAAGTCATTCCAGGCTTTAAATCTCTCTCTTTGTGTCTCTTTTTTGCTTCTCTCTCCTTTTTCTGTTATTCCTTTCTGCGACAGCTGTGCTTCTGGGGGGAGTCTTACCTCTCCCTGCTGGGTTTTGTACCCTGGCTGAATCCCCTGTTTGGGCTGGCTCACTGTGACTGTGTGTGTGTGTGTGTGTGTGTGTGTGTGTGTGTAAGAGAAAAAGATAGAAAGAGAACAGCCGCCTTGTTCCCTCCCTTACTGTCTTTTTCATCTTAATGCCATGTCTCATCTTTGTGAAAACAGTGGGTGAAGAGGGTTTTTTTGTCCGGTATGCCTGTCTATATTTTACATAGAGTAGACCTGTGTGTGTGTATATGTGTGTGTGTGTGTGTGTGTGTGTGTGTGTGTGTGTGTGTGTGTGTGTGCATCCATCAGTGGGATGAAAAGGCGGTAATTAGAAGATGAAAGAGACTTAGTGCTAGTCATTTATCTTAAAAGATGGCTGGAGGTCCTTGAATACATGTTAAGACTCTCTGTTTCTCTGTGTGTAGGAAGGAGCAGAGCATTTTATCCCCAGTGAACTGCTGGAACCTGTTGCTGCTTCAGGTGAAGAGGGAGAGCCGCGACCACGCCACTCTGTCCGACCTCTACCTCAACAACATCATCCCCCGCTTCGCGCAGATCAGTGAGGACTCAGGACGACTCTTCAAGAAGGTAACACACACTCAAGCACACAGGATTGTGGATCACACCTCCTCCAAAATCTTTGGTTTTGGTACCTGCTCCTCGGGGCCCATCTGCATCGAGCCTTACAATCAAATGGGACATCTGAGTGTGTAAATACAGTATAATGATATGAAACACACCTTGATCTAGATTTTTAAGCACTGATTTCAGCTCATATTTTAGAATACATGGCCATTGAGTCGTTGGATGAGGTCTAAGTTTACGAAGTGTGTGTCTTTTGAAATAACTAATTCTATTTAAAGTTTTGAGCACCTGTCCAGTACCACTTAAATTATCGTTTGAATTGTGTGATTTTGTATATCACCGTAGCAACTATAATCTCATGTGTTGAATCCATGTCATATTTTTGCCCTGGCCATCCGTCTCTCAAGCATCTGTTTTGTGCCTTGCCTGATTTACTGACTGACAACAAGTCAGCTGAACCTCTGGCCAGGAGGTTTTTATGTTGTCTGTGGTTCATGCAGTAGCCTCATTCTTGTCTCCTCTGATGTCTTCCTTGATAGTCTGAGGAGGGTAAAAAGAGATGAGGCAGAGTGATGGTGGGAAAGACGAGATGTGGAGGAAGAACAGAAAAGGAGAGAGAATAGCAGCAGAGAGAGGGGGGATCCCTGGAGATCAGAGCTTACTGTGACCTTGTATAGCAAATACCAAGGCTGAGTCCTCCCCTGAGAGACAGCGGTTCATATCCAGGCTGTACATGTTAGAGTAAATACACAAGTTGAGAGGGTCAGTGCATCACACTGAGATTCAAGCAGGACTTTTAATGTGTGTGTGTGTTCTTTTCCCTCCTGATCTACTGTACTTTTAAACGCTTGGGTTTCAGAGCGAGTTATGTATGTAAAGCTAATTTGTGCATTGCAACCCTTACTTTTCATGTTTTGATATGCATGCATCCCTTTTTGTTGTGCGCTTCGGTCTGGATTTAAAAATTAGATCTGGGTTTAGGTTAAAATAGGAAAGGGTTAAGTTTAACATGTAAGAAAGAATGTAGTCAGTAGAAAGCCCTCACAAGTATAGTAAGATAAGTGTTTGTGTGTGTGTGCGAAGGCGAAGTGAAGCAGTCTGTGTCTGGAATGTCATGGCAGAGACTGCTGATTTCCAACCAGATAGGTTGTCTTTGAATTACACTTACAGTCTGATCGCAGGCAATGAGAACACACACCTCCACCCTCATATTTTCTGCCTGTTTGATACAACAGTACAAAAAACACAGACTTTCTCTTCTAGTTTTCTTCTCCCTCTCGGTTCAGTCATGAACATTGATTTCTGTTTTATCACGCTGGTTGTTCTTTGGCACGAGGGTTGCTTCCATCATGTCTGGGTCATAAACAGCCTGCACACATACACACAGAGAATGCTCTGATGGCCAATTAAGTAGATAATTAGTTCATTTATAACATTTCCAGTCAGTGGCATGAATACCAGTAGTGCCAGGGGCCATGACACACACAGTGCGCAACTGCACACATACACACACAGCTCATGGAGACGAACACCAAGGCCCATCTTAGAGTCAAACACATTCATCTCAGTCAGCGTGGAAAGTAATGCAGAGTGATACTGTTAGCGCAGCGGGAGTGTGTATGAGATCTGGTCACTGTAGGAGAAGAAGCACTAATGAGTCAAAATGTATTAATGAGTACACACAGCTTCAAACTGGACCACAGACATCAGAGCTAATGAATAGTTGCCAGTTTCTGTTGAGGTCTTGCTGAGCCAGACGGACAACCACAGGCAAGATGAGAAGTCCAAAGGTCAAGATCCACGGTTGATAGATAGGAGGGCTCAGCCATGGCTGATGGCTTTGTGATTGGCTGTGGTCTGACTGGTTGTCACCCGATGTGAGCCTCCGACGGCACTTTAAAGAGTGAGGGCGGAGCATCCGTCTGCCACGCCTCCCTAAATCTCTTCCCCGTCGCCTCCTCCCTTTGCAGCATGTTACCCCTCTGTTCCTGACCTCTCTGCTCTCAGTGATTCTCCCAAACAGACGAATAATTACGTTTTTCTTACTCCATTACCCTCCCGCCGCTCTCTCTCTGTCACCATGTGAACAGCTTCTTCTCCCTCACGTCTCCTTCCATTTCTTCGCCTTTTTATTTCATAAGACAACCTATTACCCTCTACTTTTTTACCAGGTCACCTCTGCACCCCCCACTACACCCACAGCCACCCCCCTTCTGTGCCCTCTTCCAGGAGAAGACAGATGCTCAACATGTGCTGGCGAAATCTGTTCCTGCTTTCATTCTGCATTCCTTAACTGTTTTTTCTTTCTTTTCTTTTTTTCTATCTCCTCCTTTCCCCATGCTTGTGCCCCCGCCCTCTCTTACCTTTCTGCTATTTAAATTTTATGTGTGTACGTGTAAATCTATGTGCACACATCTGGTTTCTTTTGTAGCTAGTTTTTTTTCTGTCTTTGCGTCATTATTAAAACCCCACTGTGAGTGGTGTCCTATTTGTGGTTGGGGAAGGTCCCAACATATTTATGCAGACGATACAGGGATATAAGAGGAGGCCTGTGTGTGTGTATAGAGGGTATGCATTGATGTCACTTCTCCTTCCGGACAGAGTGGCAAAACATCTGTTACCATGGCTGCGTTTAGCAAACTGGGAGTAAAACAAGTGATTATTTGCTCAAATTAAAGGCAGTCGGACTTGACAGTGATCCTAACTGCTTACCAAAGAACCAGTGGTCCAGCTCTTTCCCATTTTAGATGTGTTGTTTGTGTTTTAGCTGATTTAAGGTAACACTGCTGCTTGTCTTTTTGCCACTCAGTGAGAGTAATGACATTCTGTGACATCATGCGCATACCCTCTATATGTGTGTGCAGTCTACTGATCTTTTGCAACTTTGTAATCTTGCCCTCTGTCTTCAGCTCTCTCGTCCTCCTGCCCTCTCTGTCTTGCTTTTTCGTTCCCTGCCAACATGTAAAGATCATTATCTGTAGCTTCCTCCTCTAACTCCACATCCATCAAGTCCATTACTGCCTTGCTCATTCATCTGGACTGTAGCGACTCCTCCACTCATCTTTAGCCAGATAATGTAGTACTGATTGATGATGGGGCAGTCGGTTGACCACCTGACTGAGTGGGTAGGGGTGTCATCAGTTGATGGAGAGATGACCGGGTGGATGGACAGACAGTTGTCTGCAAGCTCCAAGTAATGGCTGTGCTAATGGCTCGGGCTCTTCATTCATATTAATCTGTCTTTTTCTCTCGGTCTCTTCAGAGCAAAGAGGTCGGTGTTCAGCTGCAAGAGGACCTATTGAAAGTTCTTAATGAGCTCTACACGGTAAGTGAAACCACTGACGTTGAAATCACAATATGTGGATCTTTTAATGATGTGTTGTGAAGCTAAAAAACTGCTTTCACAAAAGTGCTTATCACATTTATTTAACAGCATATTTCAAAACCAAAGATTTAAAGTAATTTACTACTTAGTAAAAATTCTTTAAACAGATATATGAAGATAACATGAACTGACTAACAGACAGTACAAAAACATGGCAGTAAGGAGTCAACTTGGCTACAACACACTAGAGACTTGGCTCGACTTGGTCTGTCCACCACTTTGGTACAGACTGAAATATCTCTACAATATGATCTGTGGAGGATAAAGCACAATGGGTTTTGTGATTACCTGTCTTTTCCTGTAGTTTTAAATTAAATTCTTTGGAACTATAGGATGGATTGCCATGAAATTTGGTACAGACCTTCACCGTCCCTTAAGATGAATTGTAACAGCTTTGGTGCAAGCCTGCAAGTTTTTAGTCAGCACCACCATCAGGTCAGAACACTTTATGTTTATGACCAAACACCTGCAAAACGAATGACAGCCCCTTTAGTCTCAGCTTTACTTTGTGTTTAGGTCTAATTAGCAAATGTTAGGATGCTAACACACTAAACTATACTACAATAATCATATGGAAACAATATACCTGTTAAACATCAGTGTGTTAGCATTGTCATTGTGATCCTGAGCATTTTACCGTGCTAGCTGGCATTAGTATTTACCTCAAAGCACTGCTGTCCTTAAATACAGCCTGACAGAGCCCCTTGCCTGGCCACACTGTTTATGTCCTTACTAATGGGACAGATTTGATCATTGATATTTGAGACATCATCACTGTCTGTTGTTTTGGTCTTCTCACGCTGTCCAGGGCATCATAACGTCTGGTTTCACATGGTCCATGGTACTGCCAAAAGGACTGAGGCAATCAGAGTGTGTTCAGAGTGTGGGTGTGGGCAGGCAACTGTATAACTTCAGCTCAACCAGGCCTATAAAAGCAGGTCTTTTGCTGTAATTATAGTATATAGTAAGAGATAGAAATAGATCTGGTTTGAGTGACATGCACATGCTCGTGCATACACACATACGGGCCAGTGTGTCGCATCTGCAGTGTTGTGGAAAGGTTTTGAGCAGTATAATGAGGACTCTGGTTATAATCACTGATATAAGGCTGACGCTGCACTTGCACACTCATGTTGTACAGTAGAGGAGGCTGGTTGTGTGACTCATTCACTGCAGTATTTTGGAATGCCAGCGCTGGAGGTTCATTCCAAAAAACCTTTGTGCTGTTTGTGCATCGAGCCTCAATGCTCCGATCTCCTCAATATGCTGACTGGTGTAATCCCACTGTTGAGCCTGAGCCAAAAACCAAAGTAAGAGACGCACACTGGTGGGTGAAAAGCACATGCTCATGTTTGCCTGCAAATCTCAACCCTTGTTCACAGGTAATGAAGACGTACCACATGTACAACACTGACAGCATCAATGCCGAGTCCAAGCTGAAGGAGGCGGAGAAGCAGGAGGAGAAGCAGATGGGGCGCTCCGGCCGCCAAGACGACCGGCAGACACCGCGCTCCCCCGACACCTTGGCCAGTATCAAGAGCGACGAGAAACCCGTCCGGCGCTCCAGTGTCAAAAAAATCGAAAAGATGAAGGAGAAGGTGAGTGGTGCCGGACCAGCCGGGGGGAGGGGAAATGGAGGGCAACGAGTAGAGAGAGGAAAGCTGTTTCAGAGTGCTCCACCTGTTGTCTCACTGACTTACGATGTGTGTTTCTCATGAATGATTTATGAGTGCACGACCGGCTTATTGCTAACATCGTCTGCTACAGATGGGGCCTGTCACAGCAACATGGTTCTCCACTTCTTATTATCCATAATCAATACTGAGGCGTTTCACTCTAACACCTATTATCCCTCTCCCTTCCCTCTCTCTCTCTCTTTACCTGTCATTACCTTTCTTCTTTCCTTGGCTGATTTCTTTCCTTTTTTTGAAAATCTCTCTCTTTCTTCCGTTTTTCAGAGGCAAGCTAAGTACACAGAAAACAGGCTGAAGGCCATCAAAGCCAGGAATGAGTACCTGCTAGCTCTTGAGGCCACCAACAGCTGTGTCTTCAAATATTACATCCACGACCTCTCCGACATCATTGACGTGAGTACAAACACAAAACTCCATGGAAGCAGCTAACAGTTGTAGACATTGTTTGGGTGTGTGTGTGTGTGTTGCACTAGTGTCCTTTTGTTCTAGCCAATGGTTGCCCCTCGGCCAGTCTCTTTGCATTAGCTTCAGTGCTCCTAATGAAGGCAGTAGACTGGTCACCCTCTCTGCATGTCTTCTGTTTTCATGTCTCTCTGCTTCCTAACACTCCTCACATCAGAGTGATGTGCCACCCCCCTCCCATAGACTGCCTGTGGCCAAACTCTACATAGCATGGAAGCAGTTAATTTGCTGCTGGATGAAAACACACACACTGCTCCTTGGACTGATAGACCAGTCAGCAGCAGGTGTTTGTTCTCTCACCCTGATTGATGCCACTGACACAGGGTCAGTAGTGCTCACTATATTAGTCCAATGTACGATGAATTGTATCTCTTGTAGACTGTTCATGTAAAAAGTTTAGGTTTTAGACCAATTTGCTTCAGACCAGCTTGGCAGCCATAGGCAGCTGGAGAAGATGCGATGAGACAATAACAGTGAGTAAGGAAAATATGGAGATACTAACCGTGTCCAACCTTCCTGAAGAAGTAAGCCTTTCCCCAGCAAAGATACAATGGATATTCTGTCTTTTGTGTTGTTTCATTTGTCTATCCAACATGCACAGAATGTCAGGCACACAAATTTTACATTGATAAAATGTACAAATTATGCATCACCCCAATGTGTTGCAGCAATTAATTAAGTAATTTAGTCACATCATGTGTTTGATGATATTGGAGGCATTACTGTATATATATTGATGAAACTTGAAAGTCAAAATAACAGATAAGCTTATGGGAGTAGCACTGAAAGTGGACATCAACACAAGGTGACAACTTGATTTTGTTTTACAAACAGTGTTTGCGCATGTTTTTTTTTGTGTGTGTGCAGTGCTGTGACTTAGGATACCATGCCAGCCTGCACCGTGCCCTGAGGACCTACCTATCTGCAGAACAGAACGTAGAGGCATCCAAACACTCTGGCCTGGAGACACTGGATGGAGCCGCAGAAAGTCTGGAGCCCAATGGGGACAAACAGAAGCTGATGGAGACCTACAACAACGTCTTCTGCCCCCCAGCTCGCTTTGACTTTCAGTCCCACATGGGAGACACGGTACAGTTCTAGCGCTCGAGTCATTATTATTCAGTGTCTTTTCTTTATTTATACATATAGTGTCTGTGCACTGGGAAGGGCAGAATCAGGTTGTTTTTATGACGCTGTTAACTGTCTCACTTTCCACTGTCTTTGTGTGTGCGGGCGGATGTAGATGGGAGTGATGTGTGCGCAGCAGCCGGTGGAAGGCGAGCTGCTCCAGAGGTGTCAGCAGCTGCAGTCACGTCTCTCCACACTCAAGATTGAGAATGAAGAGGTCAGACATCTTTCTGCATCCTCTTATATTATTCATACATCTGGTTCATCTTCTGTTACAGCCTTTGTTTCGTGTCTTTTCTTTTCTTCTGTTGCTGCTCATCAGGTGAAGAAAACCATGGAGGCCACCCTGGCCACCATCCAAGACATGGTGACAGTGGAGGACTACGACGTCTCTGAGTGCTTCCACCACAGCAACAGCATGGAGTCGGTCAAGTCCACCTTCAGTGAATCCTATCTCAGTAAGCCCAGCCTGGCCAAGCGACGGGCCAATCAGCAGGAGACGGAGCAGTTTTACTTCACGGTCAGTGCTAGTTGTGGTTATCTATGATTTGTAGAGAGCATTAGTGCAGCTTTATGTGTAGTTATATATGAGCATAACCTGCACATAGTGTGACTCTAATGTGAGTGTCTTTTGCGTGTTATAGAAGCTGAAGGAGTTTCTGGAAGGCAGGAACCTGATCACCAAGCTGGAGGCCAAGCATGACCTCATCGAGAAGACCCTGGGAGAGAGTGAGTGGGGCTCTCATACTGTCCTTCATACCTTTTTAAACATTGTCCTTATGTCCTCTGTCTGTTTCTGTTTGTGTGTGTGCGTCTGTGTGTCTGTGTGTGCAGCCCCCCCAATTGGAGGGAGATGGATTCAAGAAAGGTCTGGCGCCCTGAGGCAGAATAGGGGGCAGATCGGAGAGATGAGTGGTTTAGTGGGACACATCAAGCTGTGTGTGTATGTGTGTGAGTGGAGGGCTAGGTCACAGTGACAGTGACCATATGTGGATGCAGCTGTGTGTTTAAATGTTTGGGGGGGGGGGGGTCCTCAGGGCCGACCGTGTCTGTATTATCACAGAGGAAAACCTCCTCCTAAACTGTGTATGTACACCTTAAGAGGGAAGTTTGTTTCCTGTTTCAGGCCATCTGAAGCTGTTTCCTTATGTGTCCTGCTTCTACTACTATAACCGTCTCTCTCTTGCTCTCCTCCCTTCCCCCTCTTCCTGTTTCTCCCTCCTTTAGGTCAGAAGACTGACTGTTGCCTTGCCAGGTAGGTGTGGTGAAGGAAGGAAATATGCTCACACACACACACACTCGCATATACCATAGCAGTGTTTAAGCCTGATTTCTTGGCAGCCAGGGATATTATTTTCCCTGTCACTGTTTATAGATATTCTCAACACATGTGCATATGTCCGTGTGTACAAACAGAGCGTTGCCAGAGTTGTGATTATAAATAGACTTTCTCTGGAGACATAATGACAGAGTGCCGTTTCTTTCTCTCCCTCCCTGTGTAGTGGACAGAGAAACTCGTCAGTGCGGAAGCAGGTAATTATCTGTCCTAAGTGTGCGTCTGTGTATGTGTGTTTTTGAGCGGCTTTCAGCTTCTCTGTTCGAGCCGCTGTAGCTTGGTTTTTAACTCAAGCCACATCTTTTCTCACACTGACTATACATTTTTATATCTAAAGATGAATCTGTACTGTTTGCATATCGTTGTGCAATGTGAAACAGCACATGATCAAAAGCAGCTCCTCTGTTAGGGGAATCACATATTTGTGGCTCCCCCTTGTGGGTGCCTTGTGTTTTGGCCATCAGCTCTCACTTTATAGAGAAATCAATTGATTGATTATATCAAGTGAAAGTCAAGGCTTTAACATATTAAAAACACAATGGGATTCACATATTAGTGGGTACATGTATCGTCCAAAGTTCATGCCATGGTCTTACCACCTTGAGATTTCTGGAAACCTCAAACAAACAAAGGGAAAAGGAAAAAGCGCCGTCTCCTAGCAACAGCTGGGTACTGCGCCCACCCTCTCCCCCCCGTACATAAATGTGTGCACCGATGCGTGTGCATGTGCAGACGTGTGTGCGGAAATCCTCCTGACATGAAGTGCGCTGTGTTTTATTTTCACACCGGGCTCCTGTCTCATCTTCCTCTGGCGGGAGTAATTCTTTTCCCCCCTCTCTGTTTTAGGACTCGGGTGAAGCCATTCCTCTGATGGTCGAGAGCTGCATCCGCTTCATCAGTCGCCATGGTGAGTGAAATTCTCCGGTGAGGTGATAGGTTTAGCATCAGCTTTTCCGGCGCACTGATTGGTTGCATTGTCATGTCGAGTGTGATTGGTCCTGGATGATATGAAACTGGGAATTTTACCAGAACTTCTTACCTCTTTAAACCACAAAAATGCTAAATATCCAGAACTATGAAATCCTGAAAATGAAAAAAAGGGTTCAGTTTGCATTTAAAGCCCTGCGTGTGTTTATGTCTGTGTAGGTCTGCAGCATGAGGGCATCTTCAGAGTGTCAGGCTCTCAGGTGGAAGTTAATGACATCAAGAATGCCTTTGAGAGAGGTAAGCGTATCGCCCAGCAAAGCAAACATTGGCATTTTAAACTGCACTTGTTTGTCCAGTGCTTTATTATATATTCCGTCCTCCTTTCTCTTCTCTCTGTCTTCTTGTCCGGATATAGGTGAGGACCCGCTGGCAGGGGATCAGAATGACCATGACATGGACTCCATTGCTGGCGTCCTGAAGCTCTACTTTAGAGGACTGGACCACGCCCTCTTCCCTAAGGAAGTCTTCCATGACCTCATATCCTGTGTCTGTAAGTCTCTTATCCTCTTGTCTGTTTGTGTGAAGTGTGTATTTATGCTCTCGACTGTGTGAGCAATCTCCTGAGTGTTATGGTCTGTGTGATTTTCTAGCGATGGAGAGCCTCCAGGAGCGGGCAGTCCACATTAAGAAAGTTCTACAATCTCTGCAGGGCAAAACTCTCATCATTATGAGATACCTATTCGCCTTCCTCTACCAGTGAGTAGCAGGAAAAACACACATACACACACTCACACACAACAATAATCCAAAGTCAACCAATAGGTGAGAAATCTCAAATTTTTAGTTAATAATAAAAATATGACTATAGGTAGATGTTGTTGAGATGTGTTTTAGGTAAGTAGTTATGGCTGTAATGTTTTAACATGACATAGTAACAAAGGAAACTACACTTTAAACTGCACCAAGCAGAATGTCAGTACAACCGGTGTCATAGTCACTCCTTTTTATATTTCAGTTTCAGAAACTCCGTCCCAAGGCCTATATTCAAAAATGTTTAGTGTAGTTTCAGAAAAGGTGACAGCATAGGTGCTTAACATGGACAGTCTGTATCACTGTAGAGGAATGGATTTTGGATGAAGCTCATAAACAAAACGAGATGGACTTTAACATCAAAAGCTAGAAGAAACAACCACTGAGACTAGACTAAAGTAGATCACTTTAGCTTTAGCTTCATACTTACAATCAGAATCAAAATGCTTTATTGTCACTGAACGTAGTTTAAAGAGATTTGTACATGTACAATAAAATAAAGATAAACTGTAAAATAAAATAAGTAAAATGATTGTCAGAAATTCACACATACTGGTAATAACTGGTATCAGCTTTTAGTAGTAAAAGAGTCAAAAGTATTAAAGTTAAAGTATCAGTGTAATATGCACTCAGACATGATGATGCTGACAAAAAGACAACAACTAACGCTTTTATAAATTATCTCACATAAAGAACACTAAATAGTCCAGACATCTTTCAGTATACACAGGTCCACAGACAACTACAGGGAGCTACCTGTTGACTTGGAAATATAAAGTATCCACAAATCCACTAGAAATTTAAAAAAACTGGTGTTTCTGCAGGCTCTACCATTCTGAGACTGCCTGCGTCCAGGATCAGTACACACTGATGCAAAACTTGACATAAAAAGTAGGGATGTCCCGATCAGGTTTTTTTGCCTACGAGTCATTTGATTTTGAGTATCTGCCGATACCGAGTCCCGATCTGATACTTCTATAATACTTAAAAAAAGAATAAAGAAGAGCGAAAAAACAGATCCAGGATGTTTCTTATCAACAGCTCTGTTAACAAACAGAGCACTTCTGTGAGGTAGCTTGAACAATCAAGTAATAAATAACATAAATTGTTCACTTTTGGACTTTGGTGCAACAGTAAATATAAAAAAAGTCTAAGATAAAAACAAATAGCACCTCAACCTAAAATACCCAGTGGGCATGTAAACAAATTGTGCCACAGTAGAGAAATAAATACCTCCCCGTCTGTGGGAGCTATAGGAGGACTTGTGTCATATTTAGTAGTAGTTTACACCAAAATGAATATTAAAGAACATTTTATTCTCCCCTGCGTGTGTACTTTGTTGACTTATGCCCATACACATTAAACAGCTATTTCTTTCTGGGGTGCCAGCCAGGGGATCAACTAAATAAATCAAATCGCTTACCTTAAAATAAAGTTAGACTTTTTTCTCAAAAAACATCAACACAACGATGCTTTTCAAGAAATGTATTAACATAGGTACTGCTTTTTCAGTAACAAAACTAATAGACACCTGCTGTCCAATCCTTTCCTAAAAAGCATGACACAGCCTTGCAGTAAGGGGAGGTAGCAAAAGGAAAAGAAAATGGGATGTGGGAGACCTGAAATTTGAGACTCCTGGGTAACTCAAGTGGTCCCTGATAGCTCATGTGGAGACCGAAGGGGAGCTTCTTTTTTTTTTTTGCTTAAGTGATTTACAGTCACCCCAATGCTCCTGCTTTGTCTCACACACTGAAACACACACATCATCAGATCCCCCTTCACCACAGTGCACAAATGAAGTGATTCATGGATGCAGGTTTGGGTAGTTAACTGGTGGCCGTTGTGCAATCAGACATACACAGATATGCATTTATAATTTATGTGCAAGCAGTTGGTGACGGTGGCTGTAAATGACATGTCATGGTTGTTTGTGTGCACAGTCACTTTTGTATATTATACATGTTTAAGAGAGAAGGATAAGGTAATGCCCTCTAGTTGACTCAGCTTTCCCTTCCGCCCAGCTTGTCTCAGTACAGCGAGGAGAACATGATGGACCCCTACAACCTGGCCATCTGTTTCGGTCCCACCCTGATGTCTGTCCCCGAGGGCCACGACCAGGTCTCTTGCCAGGCCCACGTCAACGAGCTCATTAAAACTATCATCATCCACCATGACACCATCTTCCCCGGAGTGCAGGACCTGCCAGGCCCCATCTACACCATCCCTGGAGTTGGCGATGAATTCTGGTGAGGACTGGGGACGAGAGTGTGAATGTGAATTGTTGTAGAGATGGTGAATAGGCCAGAAAGAGTGGGGAGGGCAGGTGGCTGATTTAGGGGCTGTTGTGGAGCAATGGGGGGCTCAGCCTGTCTGCTCTGCTCAGGGCCAGGGGGCCACGAGGATCAGCTTACCCTCCATCACACAGGAGATTAAAGTACCGCCTGACCACATCACACACACACAGACACACAAAACACAATGCATACAAGCTCCAGCTTTCAATTTCTCTGTAATGACAAGCCTCAGCACTCAAGTTTAGACTGTAAGTCACAGTGGGGTTTGTTGTACCCAGGGCTACAGCTACCATTAAGGTCATATAATCGATACTGTACTTCTTCTGGGAAGTTTTAGCAACTAGAGGGTGGGGGGGGTTACATTCAACAATTAGTAGGTTTTTAATTGGTTGATTTCAGACTAAATATAGATTCTGTATGTAACTTGACCAAAAAAATCAATTAATAAATTGCTAATTCAAGCATTCACCATTTACCCAGAATCTTATTCCTGGCACACACATAATGAAATCTTCTGGCACCTTTTATTATGTATTGATACCTCTACATTCCTGGCAGAATTTTTGTAGTACGGCCTTGGATGCACCTAAACTTGAAGGAGTGTACAAGTTTCCAACGTGGCTATAATCCCAACACTAAGCTGTGGTGTGATGCATACAGTATGAGCGTGTGCGATTTTAAGAGAGGAATATGAGGTCAGGCTTTGAGTCATCCAACACGTGCTGTCAGTCTGGGATGTTTGGGGTTGTGCCGTCTAACCCCATCTGCCCTCTCTGTCCACATTAGTGACAGTCCACACTGTGAGCCCCCCCTTGTGGAAGAGCCTGCGCCTGACACAGTCTCTGCCAGCCACAACAGCGAAGATGGTGCGTCACACA
This sequence comes from Lepomis macrochirus, assembly GCA_024633595.2. Classification (NCBI taxonomy): domain Eukaryota; kingdom Metazoa; phylum Chordata; class Actinopteri; order Centrarchiformes; family Centrarchidae; genus Lepomis; species Lepomis macrochirus. Next base: position 27,932,142 of record JALXJV020000004.1, on the reverse strand, counting down.
CACACACACACACACACATGAATACGTGCAATACATGTACTTTTATACTAAGTATATTATGTCATCAGTTTATGAGATCTCTTCCTGCTTTTCTCACCAGTTACTATACCTCTAACCTTTTAAACCAGCTCACATCCTGCTCCCAACAACCTCTTAATTATGCTGCTTCATTTCTTCTCAGCCATTTTAACATTCGTGCAGTCACCAAATACAGCAGCACTAACCTGCTACGCACTAATCTGGCTTTCCCTCTCTCCCACCTCTCTTTTCTCTACCATTTTTTGCTGCTCCCTGCTCCTCTGTCACTTCCTGTGTCTGCCCACCATCCTCTGAATCTCAGGCTCCTTGGCTGTTTCAGAGTGCGACCCAATCGAAGCCATTGCTCGGTTCGACTACTCCGGCCGGACTAGTCGGGAGCTGTCTTTCAAGAAGGGCGCATCTCTGCTTCTGTACCAGAGGGCCTCTGATGACTGGTGGGAGGGGCGACATAACGGAGTGGATGGACTAGTGCCACACCAGTACATCGTGGTCCAAGACATGTAAGATGTGTTCCAGGCAATAGTCTTATAGTCAAATATCTGTGTATGGAACAGAATACAAAATCACAGTATTTTTCATCCTGGGTCTTCGTCTCGTGTTTTTGTCTGTTTTTCTGTGAATATTGATCATGATAATATTTTACTCAACACTTCTGTTTATTTTGGGAAATGCAAACTCTGACCATCTGGGCAAACTACACTTGTTCTTTAATCTGACCAAAAGTAAGCACAGAAAGTAGTCCGCTGGAAATCCCCGTAGCTAAGGAAGTTAAGATAAGATATGTAGTGAACAGCATGTCATAGAAAATCAACTTCCTTGCCAACCAACATGTTCTGTTCATGCGGGCAGAGTGGTTGTTAGCATACGTGTATGGATTTTTTACAACTATGTGCATGCTAGCCAAGTGGTTGCACATGTGATATGATGGTTTAGGTGTGCAGGGTTCCCAACTGAAAAAATAGTCATAATAGACATAGTTATGTTAATAATACCCAGACTGACAAGTGCTGGACTGTCCCTTTTTAAGTTGCTGATGCTTTTCTTTTGGGTAAAACACTTGGTAGTCTTGAAAACGTTTATCAAGATTAGTGTTTGCTATTTATTCAGTACAGCAGCAACACAGTTTTCACCACTGTTTGTGCTTTTATGTCTTTCTGCCGTGACCTGTTGGATGTGAGTCAGTAGCGTGTACAGTAGTTGCTTACTGGAAGCAAAGTTGTACTTCAGTCAGCTTTGTCATCCAGAAGAAATGTATGAGTGTGGGAGACAGTTCCTCCTCTGTGCTGACTTGGCACAGCAATGATTTATAAACTATTGCTTGATTGTTTCAGGACCGACGGGGGCAGAGGAAGTCCAAAGCCTGATGTGGACAGCAGGGACCTGCTGGAGGAGAGGGTGTCTACTAGAGGCAGTGCTGCCTCTCCTACTGGAGCTCACGTGGCTGACATCTATCTGGCCAACCTAAACAAGTGTGTCTTCTGTGTAGATATAGGCTATTTACAGTATATCATTAGATTTTCAAACTTGGGGCCAAACCATAAAAAAAGATTTCTTCTTGCTTTCTTCTTTATGATTTGGTTGTTTTGTTGTTGTTGTCACACTTTTTGCCCTGAGTTGGCTGACCCAATCAAATCAAGTCAAAACAACAACAAGAAAATAACAGAAAAATATATCTGAAATATTTGTCTCATTCAGGCTGAGGAAGCGTCCAGAGTCCGGGAGCATCCGAAGAACGTTCCGGGGCTCAGAGAGCGACAGCACCAGTCCGGGAGCCGGTGGAGGGGGAGGAGGTGTGAGAACAGCGTCTCTTCCGGTCGGTGGGGCTCTGGTAAAGGAAACAGGAGACAAACGACCCGTCAGCGCTCACAGCATCCTCAACTCAGTCACTCGCCACTCCTCTCTTAAGACCAAGGTAACGTCTTATCTACAACAAATGAAGTGAATGTAGTGAATTGACTATTTTGTTTAATTGAGGCTATTGTGAACATTTAGGTGGAGAGTCCACAGTTACGCAAGACAAATGCAGCAGGGCGCTCTAAGAGCTTCAGCAACCACAGACCACTGGACCCCGAGGTCATAGCCCCGGTGGAGACCAGCTCACAGGTACAGCTCCCGTTTTACAGATCTCTTAAATCCTCATCTGCTACTTCGGTTATTTGTATGCACAAGGTAGTATTTACTTCTGTTTGCGTCTTATGTTGCAGGACATTGAGGCCGCGATGAGCTCTGCCCTGAGTGAGCTCAGTAAGTTGGAGAGACAGAGCACCTCGAAACATACACACACCCCTGACGTGGTCCTGGACACACTGGAGCAGCTGAAAGGTGTGTGTGGTGGGGGAGGAGGAGGAGGAGGAGCCTCGGAGCCCTCCAGTCCACTCCACTCCCGTCTGTTACGGGACAACGAGGGGGGCTCCTCACATCCCCATCCACTGCAACGCAGCGCCTCCTCCGCCAGTGACGTGCCCTCCTCCTTCCGCCCGGCCAAGAGCCAGCCGCGGAGCCCCCTGCCCTCTACCACATCCCCCTCTCTCTCCTCCTCCTCCCTCTCCTCCTCTGTACCTTCCTTTAGAGAGCTGCGTCCCCCTGCAACAAGGCCCAAGCCAGTGGTGTTCCCAAAAGGCGGAGGAGGAGCTGGCAGTCCAGCAATGGGTTCCCCAACCTCTACAGTGCCCCCTACACCACCTCCTCCACCTGCAGGCCACACACACTCTCTCCCTCATGCACCTCCTCCTCCACCCTCAACCCAGTCCAACGACAAATCCTGCCCGGCTTAGGACCCCATAAACTGATCCACGATACTAATTCTCACAAACTCTTTGATTATTTCAAGTGCAGAAAGCACTTAAAGACCTAACCCACTACTTATGTGTAGCATTCACTTCTTGGTGTTCAGGCGAGCATTTAAGACGCCATTGTTCCCTTTAGAGTGTCAAGGGTTATTTCTGCCCTCTCCTGGCAGCTCTGCTTAAAACAGGTCCAAATGACAGGGCATAGATTAGTGGACACCCTTCAAAGACCCTTCTTATCCTGTGCCTGCAGGTGTTTCCAGGGATCACTGGATTTTAAAATCTTTTACAAGGGAACAGGACTCAGGATGGATACCTACAGACCTACAGCTTACATACACTAGTTTGGTTGTGAAATTGTGTTTGAGTGAGCGTGCAAGAGTGTTACTTGCCTTTGCATACAGACCTATGTGAGGAACAAAAAGCACTGTTTCATTTTGTATAGTAGACATGACAAGTTACTTTCTTTTTCCTTTTTTTCCCTTCTTATTAATGACCCACGACTAGCAGACTGGAAGGGGGGCGTTTGATTCCTCAGAATAGACTGTGAAATGCTTAGCTCTCACTCTGTGTAGAAATTAAACACACTGACTTGCTGCTTCAGAAGTGAAAGACTGGGGGTAAAGGTGGACAATTGGGATGATGAAAGGAAAGAAAACTGGGCCAAATATCAGTGTAAGTCATGTGATCAAGAGCTTTATTTTATCTCTTCCTCCAGTGTTTGATATGTTAGTGTGTTTTTTTTTATTATTATTATTATTATTATTATTATTGTTCAGTACTAGTACCACAACAGGAGCATAGCAGGATAAGTGTTCTCTAAAACACGGCCAACAGTAATTCTAAATCCAAAAATATAGCAATAAAAATAATGAAAGCTGGTAGTGTGTGGCATTATGCTGCTTCTCTCTGCAGCTCTGTTATGTATGTAGAGGACCACTGAAACCCAGCATTTTTATAGGTAATGTTGGACTGTACACGCACACGTACACATTTTCTTCAAATGTGTGTGTGGTAGTGTTTTGCGGCAGCTAAATGCCTTTCAGGTTTTCCGTGCATGCTGGCGCCATAGACCGCAGCCACAGTTGCGTGCTTGGCTGATTGCATCAGTTTATATATCTGCAGTACCAGCTATAGGACGACTTTAAACAAAGTTACAGCTTGCTCCTTTTGACTATATACTTCAAACTTAACAGTTAAGAGGGGTTTTATTATTCTAAAGGTGTGTATGTGTGTATAATAATCATGATGATAACTGGAAGCATGGAGCTGAGGATCCTCCTGAGCGTGTTTAGACAGAAGCACAACCAACCACCTCATCCACTGCGTTCTTAAGCAAAGTTTGCTTTTATTTAAAAAGAAATAAATGTTTCCAGTTGTTTATTAATGCTTAGAATCTGTAATGGTAAAATGTTGAACTGTGTAGCTGTCTGGGTGTGTGCTCACCTGTGTGAGCACATGTGGATGTAGAATACAAATGCACCTCGCCCCACCCCTGCCCACCCAGCATAAAGGGACGCCACCCAACAGCATCTCGCTGGAGACTTAACGCCTCTCTCATGTTCTTGAGTACCAGCAGCCTTAGTGCTCAGTAAATATGCACTGTGTACATTTGACCAGATGAAAAGCCTGCAGGGATACATGAAATGTTATCTCATCTTGAGTCGCCACTGGAACACCATCAGAGGCAGACCAGCTTTAAGTAGAAAGAGGACGAGAAAAACCCAAATCCAAGGACTTAAACTTAGACTGTTCTTTTTTTTTTGATATTATTTACTAATATGTACATTTGCAAAATCAGATCTGATGATGAATTAAGGAATATGTGAATACTTTTGCAAACACTGACTTTACAAGTTGACACATGCCATTCAGGGTAAACTGAATAAAGCCTTTTTTGTTGTATTTCACCTTCTTGAAAAAGTATTGAACTTAATGTGTACCTAGGTGTCCTTGTATTGCTCTCTACCACGCCTTTCCTCTTCTCCCAGAAATACAGCACATACTGCATTCCTGTATGCTCTCGACCAGGTAATGAATTATACTTGTTAAGAGTTTTTTTTAATTTCTGTATACTGTTTGTGTATTGCTTGGTGTATTTGTGTTGCTCTTACCTCATCACGACAACTGGAGGGAATGTGACCGTGCGTTTGTGTATGTGTGTGTGTTCTGAGAAATTAACTCACCTTATCAACACACACACATTCTCATACATACATACAGACATGCATGTGGTTGGTTGGTGTGTTTTTGTCCCGGCTGTGCTGTCAAAGGGAGCCGGGACCCTCTTCGATCCCAAATCAATCATTGTGCACTTGAACAACCTGGCTTGCGTGTGGACTAACTGTGTGGGGATGATTTATTGGAATTGAATATTGTTAAATATGCATTTTTGTGTCCATTTGAAAACAGCAGAACTAAAAAAAGACTGTAATGTCAAATCTATTTATAGTTGTCTCTGTATTACTGGAGAATCCTGTGTTCAGATGTACTTTGTATATACAATGTTGTACATTACAGAGGTACACTCTTTTTTGGTACAATATTGTACAGTAATAGCAATAGTAGTTTAATCAAATAGGCCTTATATAATTCTATGTGTAGTTCTTGTAGTAGATCTGTTTTTTAATAAACATTGCTTGCTATAAAGATTCTTGAGATTATTTTCTTCACGAAAATACTGATTTAAAATGAAGGACAGAACAAGTTGAAATCTGTCAGTCCAAAGTAAGTCAAGTAATTGTGAGCGACCAAGATTATAAGTGAAACACAAACTGAGGGTTATTCGGTAACCAACATGTTTTGATGGTAAATTGGGAAAAAAATGCTTAAACTGTGAGAAAAGAAAGCCTCTGGGGTAAGGGGTACTCCTGTAGTTTAGTATTACACTTCCATGAAGGTGGGAGACTCACAAGAGCCAGTTTAAATAAAGAACAGTCAAAACTGAAGCTACTACACTTCCCATGATGCAAATGGGTGGAAATCTTTCATTAGACCCTCCTTGCCTCCTAAATGCTCACTCTTTTAAAACTCCACATCTCCAGTTTGTAGGAGAGACCGGGGATGATTGTAACACTGGTCAGTTGTAATAAGTCTTATTTTCAGGTACAAGTTACAGATCACCTGATTCACCCTGCACGTGCTCAGTTTAGTCCTTACGGGAAAAGTAGCACCTTGTGGCAGGCACAGTCACATTTAGAAGGGTGGTGAGGGAAGAGTGGATAAAACACATGTCTTTGGTGTGAGAGACCTGGGTTTGATTCCCACTGTGACCCATCCACCACTGTGTCCCTGAGCTTGACCCATCATTGCTCCAGAGATGTGCGATCTCCGACGTGTATAGCAATTGTAAGTCACTTTGGATAAAAGCGTCAGATGAATGAATGTAATGTAATGAAAAGAAATATGCCTGCTTTGTACTTTATTGTGTGTCTATGTAGATGTCTTTCATGCAAGTTGTTAGGGCCAATGTTATGGCTGTAGGAGCCCCACCACTCTGCCCCCCATCACCATACTCAACAGCCCTGTGTCTGCTGTGGAATCCTTCAGGTTTCTAGGATCCACTATATGCCAGGACCTGAAGTGGGAGCCCAACACTAACACCATCTTCTGGCTTAAAAGAGCTCCAAGATAAATACAGAAATCTCTAAAATGTTATAACCATTCCCGGGCTCCCCTAATGTAGGCTTTCTGTTAACGTCCCATATAAAAAATAACCCTAATGTCATTGTTAGGGTTATTTTATGAAACTTTGGAAAGCTGCCATCACAACCAGTAGAGATTCTTGTTCTCACAGACTGAATAGTACTCATTGTGTTGAGTATGGTGAACTTCATGAGTAAAATTGGTGGAGTTCCCCTTTAACAGAACACAGTTACATGCAAAGCCTGTTAGGCAGCTAACAAGTGACAAGCCGACAAACAGGTAGCCACATACTGTATAGAGCAGTAGTTTTTAAACTTTGTCACATCAGGCACTCCTTAACTGACACAATTAGACCACTGAGTGTCATTTCATAAGATTTTGGCAAAGATTTTGGTCCATTCGTGTAGAGTAGCAGACCAGACTGTGATCATGGAAACAGCTGATCAAATACTAAACCATAATATGAACATTAAATAAAAACATTAATTTCATTAGTATTTTACCCACTGTCAAGAAAATAAACTTCTGTGACTCACAAGGCTCCGTGTATTGGGATCTGTCACCTGACCAGTCTGTGCATTAATTTCTGCACAATCTGCACATGTACCCAGCTTTGGTTCTATTAGTTTCTATTTGTTCTATTCTTGTCAGGACAAATTCATGTGAATCAGACAGTCGTGTCAAATTCTTACACGATGAGCCTTGTGGTTTCAGTTGACAGTGCTTAATATGAAGGGGAAATATATTTCCCCTTATTTTGAACACTACCTCTAAAACCAGTCAGTATAATGTCAACTTAGATTTTACAGGTCATATTTGTGGATTTGTCTCTTATGCTGAAAAGCAGACAGAAATTCTGGAGCTGCTCCACATGATGGGCGTGAATGGAACAACTGAGAGGACGTGACAGCCCTCATGGTAACTTTACAGGGATATGGGAACACATTCATGAGGGTTCATGAACTCTTAAATATCTCAAAACAAAAACTACTCTCACTGTAGATGAACTCCAAAAAGTGACAACACAGATTAGTTTAGGCCCTGATGCTCTCATGTGTATCTTGGGAAAATAACTGGTTTTGTTTGTTGATATGCTGACTTTCCTTCCAAATATGGGAATATTAGGGTGGACACTCTGCTGTAGTTTCCCCCCTTTTTACAGGAGTTAAGTTACTGTGAGGGCGTATATTTCATGTCACTGTTTGCGGGGACAATAAAAAACGTTTTCCAGGTGGAGATTTTTAGCAATAGAGTCATAGGGGGTTTGGAAAAGGTAACAGTGGTTATACTTGTTTTGATAAAAAAAAATTGTTAGGGACAATTCAGTAGTTGCTGGATATTGATAGGGACATGTTCCGTCCCAACTAAACTCTACACCCTTGAATTTGATTAAAAACTCTACAGTTTTTGTTGGATGATTAGCAGAGAAGAGGGAGCTAATTTGGAGCAAGTTGTACCTTCCTGGGAGCAGGGAATGGTCTTCTTAAGACGACATAAAACACCCAGTTAACACATTTGAAAAAAGAAATTAGCACGTAAACACGTCCATTTTGGGTGCTACTACTTTATCAGAGGGGAACCCTACATACAATAAGCCCACTCAACCTACCTCGGAAATGAAGTTAAGAAGTAGGCAAATATTAATTTAATTGGGCTTGAGTAATAATTTTAAAAAATCTGATAGTTATTATTGAAATTTATTTTACATTTTATACACTATCATTTGACATTTTGATTTCATAAATCTAATTTAACTTTTGTCCTTTCGTGAACATTGTTCAATGTTGAAAAGGAATCACAGTTTTCCTGTTTAAAACACCACATTTGTGTTTAGAAAGAAGCTCTTATAACCTGAGACTGAGCCCCTCCTAAATAATAATACGCCCCTGGCTTACCGTAACACAGTCAGACGATCAGGCAGAAAATGAAACTGTCAAGTTTGCACTTCTGTGGATTTCCGTCGCCAGTTATGGACCAGATTCCGCTCCTGTGAAGCCCGCACTTCCTAAAACAGCTGCTGCTGCCGCTGAAGAAACTCCTTGGATCCACGGAAGGAAACTGTTTAATGGTCATCAGCGGGTCGTCCCTGGACCCTACCTGGTCAGAAACCACCCTTTAGCCAGGTATGCTGATGTCTATGCGTCTCATTACGGAAGAAGTTTAACACGAAATATAGGCGTCTTATGTTGGCTGGATTTACCGCACAATTAGGGAACAGTGTGAGCTGTAACGGAGAATGATAAAGTTTATTAGGACATCGTATTTTCCCGGACCAGTCGTGCTGTGAGGCTAAGAGGGACATTCAGAGATCATTCAGATTAAAGCACGGCTAGCAGCTGCAACACGAGTCCATGTAAGCTAACGTTAACGTTACAGCTAACATTTAACTTAGCGTAAGTTAAACTAACTTACTAAATAGTGTACTTAGTTATTTGCTATGTAGCTAGCTAGTTGCTTAAAGATTAATCATTATTGTTCTGTTATTAAAGTGCACAGTCAACGAGTTGGCTGTCAGTTAAAGTAACGTTAACTAAAATAAAATTCACCAGAGCATAATGGTGTAGCTAACTACCTAACGTTAGGTTAGCTGTTAACATCTCCGATATGTGTAGGGTTTGTGATATATTGTGCTGTATAGGTATTGTTATACTACCGCAATTGGCTAACTAACAGCTCGTTGTTACTAATGTGAAACTTAGTTACTTTGTTCTGTATTTCGAGATTCATTTGTAATGTTTGTATCTCCTTTAGAAAGACAAAGAAGCATCTCTCCCACAGTCAGTTAATAATCTCTAATTCTCTGTCTGTTTATTCTCTCTCGTCTCTCCTTTTCAGCATGACAGGAATAACAGCCAGTACAACAAACTACCTGTGGTCTTTACAAGATGTCCTTGGTCAAGGGGCTACAGCCAGTGTCTACAAGGCACGCAACAAGGTAGCAAGACTCACTGCAGATTATTTCACCATCATAAGGCCATTGTGAAGTTGTTTTTCCACTGAGCAGCTCATTCACAACACTGCTGATTTGACCTCAAATGTTTCAGCCTACTTTTTGACTCCAAAGCAACACCAGGATGTGAGATAAAAGATTGTGGTTGCAGTGAAGTTGTGAGGGCTGTTTTTATCTGCCTTACATGACGCTGTGATGATGCTGATGCAAGTGTGTGTGGGTGTGTGTGTGCGCAGAGGTCGGGTGAGCTGGTAGCTGTCAAGGTGTTTAACATGGTGAGCTACAACCGCCCCCACGAGGTCCAGATGAGAGAGTTTGAGATGCTGAGGAAGCTCAACCACAGCAATATTGTCAGGCTGTACACTGTGGAAGAGGTAAAGCTACGGGACGAAGGGACGCACAGCCATGTATTATTGGGGATGTCACTGTGTAAAAAAGGGCTGCAGCTTTATTTCAAATTCATTTGGAACATAGATTAGGAGAGTGTCTGTACACCTGGGATTAGATAGCTTTCATAATGTATTTTTAGATTTATATATACATTCTCAGTCACTTTCCTCAGTTAATTAAATTAGCAGTTTTGGTGGTTTTCAGTAGCATGTAATTCTTGAGGCAGTAAGTTTTCCCAATATTTTATTTTCATAAAGATGTTGAATAAAGTGCATCTCATACGGTCTCTCTCTGTCTCTAGCTGCCCTCTAAACAGAAGGTGCTGGTGATGGAGTATTGTTCAGGAGGAAGTCTCCTCAGCCTGCTGGAGGAACCAGAAAATGCCTTCGGCCTGCCTGAAACAGAGTTCCTGACAGTTCTCCAATGTGTAGGTGGGTGTATACCTTGGTGTTTCCCAATCATTTTACAGACCTAAACTAAAGTATACCTCTCTTTCCTTCACTACAGTGCAGGGGATGAACCACCTGCGAGAAAATGGAGTGGTACACCGGGACATTAAGCCAGGCAACATCATGCGGCAGGTCGGTGACGACGGCAAGTCTGTTTATAAGCTGACCGACTTTGGAGCAGCAAGAGAGCTGGAAGATGATGAGAAATTTATGTCTATCTACGGAACTGAAGAGTATCTGGTAAGATGAGAATCCCAGGAATAACCTCAGTAAGCATGTTGAAAAATTTTAATTAAGTGAAAGTAGGTCCCTCCATCTTGGTTGCAAAATCCTTTAAACAGACATTTTCATCGTCATCCACATATAATATGTACAGAATATAGAAAGAGTGATTGCAATATATTAGATTAGTAGTTAAAAACATGTTTTACAAAAAATTAAGAACGTTTAAAAATCTTTGTAAGCAGAAATTTGCAGCCTTGTGTGTTTCAGATCAAGAAATCTAGGAAAATAGAGAAGGTTGTTAAGTAGTTTTTGAAATATCCTGCTAACTGAACAAGAAATAGATCAGATAGGTGGTGAAGATATTAAGAAACAAAAAAAGGTGCCCTCAGGAAACACGGGGGGAAATTCTTTTTAAACCACTTTGATGTCTCAAAATTTGTGTTATGGAGATTTGTTTCCACCGTTGTGGTGTGCACAAAGTTCTCATCTTCACTACAGGTTGGCCTCCAGGCAAACAGACATAACCTGTGAGATTCATATTCCATTACTGCTGGCTTAAAGAACACAAGGTGAATTATATTTTTACTGCCTCTGAGGAGGAGGGGCAGTGCTGAGAAAGTGCATTCATGCTCGCCTAATGTCTTGGATAAATAAAGACATCAAAGTAAAATAAACCAAATGTGATGAAATAATAATTGCATCAATAAAAGATGCTCTGTGTGCCCTATTGATGGATAGTTATTGCACATTTGGTAACCTTGTGTATCAGTTCAGTCTTGCTCCAGGGGAAACTCTCAGCATTACCTTTCAATGCCTTTCTGGTGTAATTATAGCTTGTTCTTAAGAAAAGAATGCATGAGTATATTAGTAAAACATGTCTTTACAGTATCCAGTTTTACAGCCAAGGGTGCAATCAATCTAGTCTTTATTATTCCCACTTATTTAGTTGCCTCATTTTACACCCTGGTTGTTTGTCCTTTTCCACACTAAATTATATTACATTCACTGTTATAAAACCCTCATTAACAGTGTTCTGCTGACTGTGTTGAAATGGTTGAGACAGGTCTGTGGAGCCCAGATCTTGATACCTCAAATGGACTTGTGTTATCAAGACAGTGTGGCCCTCTAGTGGACAAATAAATACATATATCATAAGGCATTAAATTCATGGAAATGCTGCATATACAGAACAATTTGACATACTAACAAACATTAGCTTATGTGATTCACAGTCACTGTTTGTATCTGCCACAATATAATTCATATTTTTAACCAATAATAATATAGCGTCTGTCACATCAACATTGCATATGTGTGACCTTTAAATGTCTACTAAGTTTAACATGATATTCCTAGATTTTTGGACTCCTGGAGAAAGAATACATGTTATGGCACAACACTGCTTTTACCTGAATCTTACATAAAACTCAAAATTAGATGATAATCTGAGCTTCTATCAACATATGAAAGTATGATGATTGTATATCCACCTCTGCAGACTTGCATTTGTTTTTTTGTGTGTGTGTGTAGCATCCAGACATGTACGAACGTGCTGTTCTGCGTAAGCCTCATCAGAAATCCTATGGAGTGAGTGTAGACCTGTGGAGTATTGGTGTGACTTTTTACCATGCTGCCACTGGGAGTCTTCCCTTCATACCGTACGGAGGACCCCGCAGGAACAAGCCCACCATGTAAGTGAATACATTAGGTGTGGCAGAGGTACATCACAGACCACACATCTCTGACAGTAACACTGAGTTTCAAACTCCACCCTCTCAGTCATAGGTAATGATGTAGTTCATGCTCAATTTCAGTTCATGTATGTATTTATTTACATAATCATATGAAATTATGACATTGAGTTTAGCCTTAAACTACTTGTCTCCACCAGTCAAGATCCATAAAAATATTGGAAAGCATACCGCCATGAAATCAGAAGATTACATTTTATCTGTTAATGAAAACGTCACTCAACCATTTTAATTGTGCCAAATGCTTAGACTTCCACTTAGAGAAATGTCTTTTGCTGCATGTCTTCAGGAATCCTAGAGTATGAGGCAGAAAATCAACATCTGACTTACCGTCGTCACCGACCTGTTACATTAATGATCTATCAGCCTGATTTGTTTGTTTTCTTGTGCAGGTACAAAATAACTACAGAGAAGCCTATGGGGGCAATAGCTGGAGTGCAGCGGGAAGCGGACGGACGTATAGAGTGGAGCTACCACCTACCTCACAGCTGCCAACTCTCACAGTATGTAACCTAATAAGAGCATGTGAACATGCATCTTAGTGACTCTTCTTTAACGAGAACACGTATCTCTCTCCATCTCTCTCTGTCTGTCTGTAGGGGTCTGATGGTGCAGCTGGTTCCAGTACTAGCAGGCATACTGGAGGCTGACCAGGAGAGGTGTTGGGGTTTCGACCAGTTCTTCACAGCCACCACAGACATACTGCAGAGGCAGCCAATTCACCTCTTCTCTCTGCAACAGGCCATGGCACACTGCATCTACGTGCACCACTACAACACGTAAGTCTTCACAGGTGAAGCAGGCTACAGATTACAGGACTGTTTACAATGTAACGGACTGGGGGAAAAAAATCTTTTTTTGACAGTTTATCAGACTTTAGTGGATTTCTAGTCTGTCCTGCAGGTGTGACAGACTTCAAGAGTCAGTAGAACCTGTAGGAAAGATGACGAGAATGCCACAACTTGTTCATTACCTTTTTCTTACAATCTAGAGTTTCAAACTGGAACATTTAACTAGGGCTGAACGATTAATTGCATTTGCGTTATTATCGCGATGTAATAAAACGAGATTTTCTAATTCCAAAGGTTGCGATTATACTCTGGTCACATGACACCAAAGAGGAAGGCAGTCTGCAGACAAAGTTGATGCTTCATCTGCACGTTACGCTGTCCCTTGCCTTCTTGTTGTACAGTGGTCTTACGCTTGACAGAGCTGACACTATATAAACTTTAGTGTCACACAGGGAATCAAAGTAGCACCCGCCACCACGGGTAACTTGGTGGTGGGTGAAATTGCTTTGACGGACAGGAAAAATGCACAACAGAAAGACCCATGTAGTAAGGTAAGCGTATTGTGGCGATCAGTGCCTGCGTCCGCACACAGCCACCTATCAGCTCAGAAAATATCTGTGAAACGGCGTTTCAAACTAAACGCGCAAGTCTGAAAGAGGCCCAGTCTGTATGAGTTACAGCCTGGTTAAAGCCGGTGCGCCGCTCACCAGCATTGCAGGCTGCGGAGGAACTCCGGTGTTGTCGGTGAATTACTAAGCTTGTCTATTAAACACGTATTAAAAACATGCTTATTGTGTCCATGAGCATGCAATGCACCTTTGAATAGCTTAAAACTGCAGTGTTTTCCCAGTTTAATGTGAGCTTTAGATGAATGTTTTGGTGTTCGTTGGGAGTTTGGGGTCCTCCCCCAAGAAAATTTTTATGTTTGCCAATGATAAATATGTAATTTCACATCATATTGGGCCATTATTTTCACCATATCTCTGAACAAATAGTTGGAAAATAATAAATAACCAACACCCAAAGATCAGTTAACTGGAGGAACTACAACCGTAAGTTCTGGAGAAAGTAATTTGGTTGTTTCTGTTGCGCCACAGTGATTTTACATTGATGGCACAACATGTTTTGGGCATCACCCCTAAGCCTTAACGGCAGGAAAACCCTGTTAATGTGATCTCAGAATTATACATAAGACTGTTTGCATGTTTGCCTATTGTGTCTTCATTTTACAGCTTCTGACATTTATCTGTAGACATTAATATAAAAAATAGGCAACATGAGAAACTTCCTCCCTTCTGAGGTGCATTTTATTTGCACATTAAAATCCAAAAAAGAAACGTCTCCTCATTAGCTTAAAAGGACTAGTTTGCATCACTAATTAGCGTCACTAACCTCAGCTCCTCTGTCCTGTCTTCTTTTGGGGAGATTTTAGTTAATTTAGCGCTAACTGGCTTCACTTTTCCAGCAGGTGGGAAACAACAGACTTTTCTTGGTCTTGAGAAGCTAACACACTATAACAGACACGATACATGTACTGTTACATGTACCAGAATATTTTTCTCCGCTCGTGTTCACCGTCACTTTCTGCCGCTCGGACAATCAAACGCTCGCTACGCACCTTCCGATTCAGAGTTACGCTGCTCTTATCACACCATCTGTCACATATGTTCTGCATAGAACGAGGAGAGGAAGCGAGCCGAACACTGAGTGCTGCCGTGGTCGCACAGTGTGCGAGTGAAAACATTTGTAGTGCATAGTTTAATGATCGTGGGAAATTTTAAGAGCGGCGGACAGGAGCGGGCGGACTGCCGCTGCTGAATGAATATAGCGGAAACACTGCTGATTTACTGCTTGTCCATTTTGAATAACACAGAAGGTAAAGAGCTTAAAATTTAATTGCATATTAAATCGCAATATTGGTTGGAGAAAAAAAAATCGCAAAATCGCCAGCTCTACATTTAACCTGCAGTTTGTATTTTGAAAACATGTTGCTTCCACAACAAGAAAGGAAGGAAAAGGGTTTGTTTTCATGGCTGCATACAACGTTATACAAGCTGTATTTTCTTGACCTATAAATGTGCTTTGCCTCTTCATTTGGTGTTTTGGTTTAGGCCTACTTTACAGCACAGCACAAGAGTAGGTGGGGGTTTAGAGCAAAGTGTTATCCATGTAAATGAGGTAGTGTGGGGTGGGATGTTGGTATTTAGGTCAGAAGTTACGGTAGGTATTGACTCAGTCGATGATTCCACCAACGGCAATAATGTGAAGCAACTGCAGGATTATAAAATTGTACAATCACAATGCCAGCTCAACATTGTGATGTCTGTCAGCCATCGGCATTAGATGATGGCATCGTTTAACTCTAATGCCCTTTGCAGAGAATCACAATTATAGCAGTTACTAAAAGCACTGACCTTGAACTTGACATTTAGTGAGGTTGCAAAAATGCTCTCTCTCACTCTTCTCAATCATTTCAGGGTGTCAGAATTCTTTGAGGAGGTGGCGTCTCAGACTAAGATAGGTTTACAGCCACAACATCTACTGTACCTGGGTCACAACCTCCCTCTGGAGGGCAACATGAAGGTGGTCAACCTCCCATGTACTTCACCTGCCCAGCCCCTCATTCTGCTCACCCATGGGCCTGAAGGAAATACCACCCTGCCCTTCAGAGAACGTAAGACAATCAAAGACACATACACACCTTTGATATGTTTCTGTGGCGTCTAAAGCTTCTTCTCCTTTGTTCTTTGCTGTTCCTCCAGGGAGACATGAAAGAGTTTTGATATGAGGTGTATTCCAGCATCACACTTAGAAAACACATAAATATCTTAGTAAAGCAGCTGTTGTGTGCAAGTTTAGTTGCTCTATATTTTTTAGAATGCAAATCCCGATATAGGCAAATGATATACAAAAATGAGTGCATAATGAATAATGGTACACATGCACACATATGTTCACACTGTTTCCGTAAGTGATATGTTTTTGGGATGTGGTCTCCTCTGTAGCAGAGACTCCAGTCATCCCATCCAGGTTTGACGTTATGGCAGACTACAACTTCTCAAAGGTACTGCTGCTCCGCTGATTTTTTTTTTTTTTTTTTCACCCACGCATGACTAATGTTACGTACATTTTTAATTATTAGAATTGTAAGTGTTATACTACTCCAACCCATTATTATTATTATTATCTCCTTTATCTCTGTAGGTAATAGTGGGAGTGGTCCACCAGTATCTGAGGATAGTACAATTGCTGCGCACACACCAAGAGCTGCTACTGCAGGGATACTACAGCTACATGTGAGACACACACATGCCGATATAAGCATTGTTTGTTTCGCTGCACTGGGTGATGTACCTCCTGCATTATCTAATGACTCTACGTGATGACCTTTTTCAAACTCTTCTTGTTCTTCAGGATGAGTTTGCGCCAGGAGTGTAGAGAAGCAATGCACAGTATTGCGATGATCACCATTAGACTGCAGGCTTGCCTCAACGTAAAACACAGGATTCACACACTGTGAGTTCATCTGTGCACTTTTTGATCTGATTATAGTGAATCTGTGGTGTCACAGTTGGGGAGCTGAATTGCACAGATGTTTGTATGACATGCATTGTGATACACAGCAGCTGGGCAAATGGAGCTTCTTTTTTAGGTTGAATTTGCCACAGAGAGTGTGTTTGGATTGAGAGATTTCGTTTTATTGTTGTAACCTCCTCCTCTTTTTTTCCTTTTCTTCTCCCATATCTCTTGTATCTTAATTTTTTAAGATGCCATTATTCTTCGGAAAACCAAGGTTCAGCTGATAACGGTCAAAAGCTGCAGCTGGTGAGTGGGATCAGGAAGAAGCATCACAGAAGCCAGCTTGACTTGTGTGGCTGATGGAAATGGTGTTGGGAGTGGGGCCTTTTCCTTATTTTGATGCTATTATTTCTTCATTTATATATAATTGGGGAATGACTTTTCATAATGAAAGGAGTGATGAGCAAAGAGATTGCATGCAGCTGTTTTAATCGCCAACTATTGGCTTTACTTATAGGGATGACTTACCCTCACTATTGAAAGTAAGACTGGGCATTTTTTTTATTATAGTACAGATACCAAAATGATACTTTTGTAAATTTAAAAAAGCCTTTATGGAAACAAAGCCAACCTTATTGAACGTGAAAGGCTGAAACACAAACAAGCAGAAGAATTTTGCCCATATAAACTAGTCTTACAAAGACTACAGATCCAACCAGGCACTTTCACTATGGACACATTTCGGTCAATACTGAAAAATTATGAGGTTTGACAGATAGTTTGCCGATATCTGGCATTTTTAGATAATCTGCATTGGCCAGTGCGTGCACTCACAAGGCTGATGTCTCAGAAACACATTTGCTTGCAGCCTTGTCAGGGGGGGTGCTGTGGAAGGATATTAACCCTCCCCCTTTTGAGATTTTGGTTTTAAGCCCTAAGTCTCCTGAGTCATCGTCTTTTCTAACGGTTAACATGTTTCTACTAAATGACAACAAATCTAATCTAAAACCATTACTGTCTAGTGTTAAATTGTTATACTGCAGAGAATAATGCACCTGAATGACGTCACATCTGACAAACTGAACCCAATCTCCCTTAAACACCATCTACTTGTTAAATTCTCCCCAAGGAAAGAGAATAATTCCAAGATAACCGTCTCATTCTGAAATCTACAGCCAGTGTATAAATACATGTTAATTTGGATTCATATGTTGGTTTTTTTCTGACTTAATGTGAACAAAAATATACAAATTAGCCTGTTTTGTCATTTGTCAAAATTTGACTGTCCTGGTCACGAGAGAAAAGTCTGTGGGGAATAATTTTTCTACACTTTTGAAACATAAGCAATTATGAAATAACACTTAAAATTGTGTTACGTTGTGAAATGGTTTGTGGCTGCTGTTTCTACAGGTGCATGAGCACTTGCCTATATACACTGCCGGCATCCAAGAGTTTCAAAACCGACTGGACCATCTGCAGATAGAACAGGCCAAGCTAGCAGAGGCGCTGGCCAATGACAAGAGGTACTCAGGGATTCAAAGCTTACGGAGTGACCTCATGGGTTTGTGGTGTTTGAACTTTGACCTCTTGTCTCCCACAGCTGTCAGAAGATGGAGATGCTGCTACAGAAGATAACAACAATCCATCAGCATTATCGTAAAGACAGGTTTACTGGCAGTATGTATGTTTCTTTGTTGGTATATTCTGTGTATTTAATGCTCCTTTTGTTCAAGGTAACAATACTTTACACTTTTCTTGTTTTCACCACAGAGTTGGCATATAATGATGAGCAAATCCACAAGTTTGAGAAGTGAGTATGTGTCCAGCTAGCAGCTGTGCTGCTCATCCAGCCTGGGAGGGATGTTGTTCTGAGCGCTCTCTGTAATCTGCTTGTCACTCCTCCTTCCCAGAATCCACCTGTCGTCCCACATTAAGCGAGTGAAATCTCTCTGTAGAGAGGACTGCATGCAGAGATACAAAGAGCTTTTGGCCACAACAAGGACGTGGAGCAGGTCAGAACAGTACAGCCTTCTGACCAGATTCACCTCAGCTGTGTTATCCCAACCACTCTTGACTATTTTGAATAAGATGAGTGTTTGGTTTGACAGCCCTTCACAGAGATAATGGAAGCTTATATGAAGAAGATTAAATCATCAGTCCCTCTAAAACATATTAAGCTGGTAGTCTGCATTATTAATCCTTACCTCAAATTTGTTTAGAAAGGGTTATTGAGATTGTAAGTTGTATTACATATCCCTCAATTCTTGAATTGCTGGTCGTTTTGTAATGATCAAGAGTCAGTCAAACGGCTCACGTAAATTGCATCCCCATTGCCCATTGAAGCAAGGCTTCCCAGGCACAGTGGAACTAGTGCCATGCAGTAGTGCGGGACAGTTTTCAAGTGTGAATGTATTGGTAGATATATGCATCCAAAGGGTTCTCATACCTGTTAAGTGACCATCACATGAGCAAGCTTCCAGTGAGCAAGAAATGACATTAGGATAAAAAGATATTTAAAAACTATTAAAACTATTAATGTTTAAATTCAAAACACATATTACTTGTTAACAAATTATCAAGATTGCAGGCCCTCACATAATTTGCTATTTTAAAATTGGCCATGACAGATTCCAGTCTTTACATTGAACTAACAAATTTCAACATTTTAACATTTTTTCCCACTGGTTTTGGCACGTTGTAAAACTTGGTAGCTTTGAGTTGCTGACTTCTGTCTTTACTGTAGTCTTTTACTCGAGATGCAGACCCGACTGCAGGACTTCAGCTCTTTCTCCACAGGCTTGTTGGCAGACCTGGAGATGAGTGAGCAGCACCAAGATAAGGTCAGCATGTCACTTTCTGTCTCTGCAGCTCAGATCAAGGATTATAATAACAGTTGATATTCTAACATTTTTGTTAAATATATTTGGGAGTGTTATTTCAGTTGTAATGCCAGTGATGTCACTTGTGTTGCTTCTCAGCGTAATGATGTAACGTCTCATCGGTCGTTCTCAGGCTCTGGACAAAATCCTTTACAGTCTGCAGTCCAAGAGAGCAGGACAACAGCCTGGAAACCCAACCAGGGACAAGGACCAGATGGTCTCCAGGTGTGTGTCTGTGTGTGTGTTTACAAGATAGAGAAATTTGCGTGATTGCCCTGATAACATATCTTTCTTTGTTCTAGGATGCACCATCTGAAGGAGGAAATGGAGATTTTGGTGAGGGAACTACAGAGTAACAACAACATTATTGAGAGGTCAGTTGAATGACTAACTTCCTGTGAATACGTCTCCTCCTCTGCTGAAACTCACACCCCCGTGTACTGTAGGTGAGACATTCTGATGTAGATTGTATTTGTTTTGTCCTACAGTCTGGGAGCGGTGAACTCCGCAGCAGCTCTGGAGCCGAGCTTGGCCAGACCTTCTACACTGTGACAAAAGTGCAGCATCTTTGCCACTTAGCTCACAAATTCACATACACACTCCTTCAGATAAACGCCTTACTTAAACTGCCATCTATGAAAAGTTATGGATCTTCTCTTAAGGACCGGCTGCACCCAGTGCTGTATGAAGAGGAAGCAGCAGAAGACAATCAATAATATGTGAATCTCAATTTAGAGATAAGATGAAGAAGGAGGAAACGCCACTGATGGATTTTGAGGCTTCCTGAGTGCAGCAGTTCAATACAAACCTCATTAATGCCTTGTATTTCTAATAGGCTACAACAGTGATGGACCGTCAGGATAAAGCTAAAGGAATGCAAATTAAGCTGCTAGTGTTTTTCTAAGGCCATGTTTCTTTTGTCTCACTGTGGATTCAGCAGGAACTTCAGTGATTAATTTAGACTCTCTCTCTCTCTCTCTCTCTCTCTCTCTCTCTCTGTCTTATGTCTGTGTTGGTTGAAAGAAGAGCTTGAGTCATTTCACTATAAAAGAGAAGGACTTGAATCAGGGAACTCGGCACTCACCACAGGGTCTCCTTTTTAACAGAAATGCACAGTCCAGTGATATTACAGCCAGTTAACAGTAAGGAAATGACATTAACCAGTGTGGTTCACAGGGGTGGGGAAATCCCAGGGTGTATTTGTTTTTAAAGGGACAACATGTGATGCTTAACATATACTTTTACTGTACTTAGAAACTGTTCTGCCATATTTTTAATCTCTTGTTTTTGTCTTGAATAATGATTTTATCTCAGTTAATGAGAATGAATCAGCACGTTCTGAAAAGTCAGTAAAGTTGTGTGACAACAGGATGCTCTCATATTCAGTCTGTACTCAAATTACTTTTACATGACTTTAACACAATTTGATGTGGGTAGGTATATCAGGGAGGGGAAGTATAAAGGTCTCAAACAGAACAAGTGAGCTGTTGTGACATTGCAAAGTGCAGAGAATTGAAAGATTTTCACTCAGTGTGTGGAGGCGTGGTGTGGGTGTCCTCGGGGGCTTTCTCGGCTTGGTTCGGGGGACGCACAACTGCCACTGTGGTTTTGCGCCCGTCATATGACGGGCTCTTGGCAAAGTGGAAAATTTGATAACTTTCCTGTTCTTAGTCTACACAAACAAGTATGACATTGTGTTTTTATCACCTACACTTTTTAACACCTACAAAAAAGTATTAAATAATTGATTACATACAAGAGATGCCTTTCTCTAATCAAAAACAGGAAGGTCTGTGTAAAGACTTTGCTCTGTAGTCATACCATTTTAGAACATAGCATCTAGGCAAATTAAATAGGTAACCTAACGCCTTATTATTATTATTATATTATTATGCCATATTATATTATTATGTTCCCTGTGTCAGCCTACTTCTTAATCCAGTCTCCGGTAGCTCCATGGAGTCTTCATCTGTGATTGTGGTTTCTAGTTTATGCCAGTCTACTTTTAGTAGGCCTACAAGTGGTTTCAGAAGGTTATTACCAGAACTAAATTTAGAGTGAAGGCCTGGTAGCAATAGTAACAAAACAGCCAACACATAACAATAAGTCATCAGAAAGTTACGCGCTATAAGCGAGTGAATTAGTGTTTAATAAATCGTCAGTGTGAAACCAAAATACAGCATGAGCCTGGGATTCTGCGCGCGCTCACGTGGCTTTGAAAGGGGGCGCGCTCGCGGCGTTTAAAGCCGTCGGATCCCTTGCGTCACTACTACACGCTTGTCGCAGGCGTGAGTTGAGTTTACAGTCAGGGCACGGAGTAAAAACGCTCACTTGTACACACTCCAGTCAGCCAAACACACACGTATTACAAGGGGACGGGGTAATGGCGTCTGTCAGTGTGGTGGGGCAGCACCCGGGTCCGCACAGGCTGGACTCGGAACAGCAGCTCCTGCTCTTCAAACTGCCCGGCGGGAAGAAAATCTCCAGGAAATCGTCCTGGGATAAGATGTTGTTCAGGAGAGGCTCGGGGAGCGGCGGGAGGTGCGGGTCGGTCACTTGTGAAGGGGAGCCGGGAACTCATCCCTTGTCTCCAGGACCAGCGGGGGAAAGGGCAGTGAGAGGAGGAGTGATGCCCGGTGAAAGATGCGGAGCTCCGGCTGCGCCACGTAGCTCGGACCAGGACAGAGAGATGGGCAGCACGGACTGCGACAGGCGCACCGCAGCCGGGACTCGAGAAAGTCAAACCGGGCACAGTACCAGTGACTGCAACAGCAACATCAACTGTGACTCAAACCATAACACAGGTGGTCGGAGGAGGACTTCGCTCAAAAGGTCTGGCGGATCGGTTACGAATGGACACAGCGGAGCGCATCGGGACGCGCCACACGGGAGACGAGACGCCCGGAGCATAGACAACATTCTCAACCTCCGAGCCAGCACAAGGAGAGACCGGCGGTCTCCCGCTGCCGCGCCTGACACAGGGCAGGACTGGAGTCGTAAGGCTGGCACGCACCGAACCTCTCCGCATGGAGGCCTGGTCCATCTTTCCCCGGGAGATGGACCCTCGGGTGAAGACCGAGAGGGGTGAAGGACACAGGTTCGAGGCCAAGCCAGTTACGCGGGACTGGTGTGATGCCTGTAGTTGTCAGATCACTGCACAGGCACTCAAGTGTCAAAGTAAGTAACGTCAGGTGGTGTAGTCCTCCAAATCATGTATTCATCTGTCTTGAGGGTATTTCAGTGCATGCCCCGTGGGAGTGAGTGATATTAGTTACTGGCACTGCTTTACAGTATGTGAATCTAAAACATGCACTTTAATATGTACACACTTCTGTCAGTTGTGTGATTGGTTGAATTTGCAGTATGGGATATCTTGGTAAGTAAAGAATGGCTTGACTTGCTGGCATGCACCTTCCTTCTTGGTGCCTTCACTGGTAGATTATCTAATGAAGGCACAAGTATCCAGGAGCTAAATTCGTCTCATAATAATTTTGACCCATAAGCTAATTTTTAATCCAGTGTCTGCCAGCTGCTCAGAGATTCTTCATCTGTGATTGTGCTTTCTGGTTTATGCCAGTCTACTTTACATAGTCAACCTATACTACAGGTGTTCTCAGAAGATTATTACTCTGACTAAATTAAGACTGAATGCTTGTAGCAGTAGTAATAAAACAGCTAACACAATGAGTCATCAGACTGTTTAAGTGAGAACCAATATGTACACACTTGTTTCAGTCCTGCTGCAGCTATGTTGGTGAATGCAGGGGGATTTGATTTATTGGGCTGTACCTTGTTTGTGGCTAACTATTAGATACGAAGGGCACAAGCAGCTGGGTGGTAAACTCTTCCATGATTCTCTTGCCTTTGTGAGTGAGCCAGTATGACAGGGAAAGACATTTCCAGGCATTTTGCTCTAGTAGACAAAGCCAAAACCTTCTATGAGAAGCGCATTATCTTGTCCTTTCAGCTTTGCCTCCCGGAGTTCTTCTCACCCTGTGGTTTTCAGCCACGGCTCAAAGAGCGAGGGAAGGATTTCAGCTTTCATGCTTTGGTTTAATCCAAAAACACATTGGAAATGTCTGTAAAGGTCACACTGGACTGTGAGTGTGCGTGTCTTTTGGTGTTTCAGAGTGACGAGCAGGCGTGCACTCAGTGGAAGCCACATTCTTCATTGATTGTGCATTGGAGTGCCTATTTAAGGCCATTTAAAACTTTTTACATTAATCGTGCCTGATATCTCTGGAGTCACATCCCTGACTGTACTGGCTGTGTGTACTGTACCGCTGAGAGCAGCTCAGGCGCTGATGACATCACTCCCACCTGCACTGCTCTGAGACACAGAGAGTTTGGGCCAAGCCAATTTGAACTGGCACTGCCGATATTTGGTGTGTGTGTGTGTGTGTGAGTTCATGCGGATGCTGAGTTGGCATTGTGTCAGCAGCACTTCGTCACAGGGAGGCTGCGGCTGCAGGGCAGTGCGAGATAAAGCGACTGAAGAAGGGATTGAAAGGGAGGGGAGAGAAAGAGACGAGATAAAGAACGTACCGGCTGAAATAGAGGAACAGAGCTGAGGGGAACAAGGAAAGGAAAGAATGACAAGCTGTTCAAATTAGTTGCAGTTACAAAATTAGGGGAAAGAGTCAGAGGAGAGGTGGAAGGAGGGAGGAAGGGTGATAGGAATAGAGGCAGAGAGCTAGAGCAAGAGCGATGGTGAGGAAAGGGAGCCAGTGCGAGTGAGGGAAGGGGAAAAGAGCGAGAGTTTGTCCAGCACTGCAGAGCTGTCTGATTTAGTGTGCTATCAGCACGAGATCAGTGGAGCGCGAGCAGAGATTACTGGAGCACTGTTCACTCACACACACACACACACACACAGTCATGAGTTACTTTACAACCCAAGAACTTCACTGAGTTTTTTTGTCCTCTCTCTTCAGTCTCTTTATGCATCAAGCCAATTAGCTGTAGCTCAGCTCTCCTCTAGAACTTTTCCGCACTCTTTTCTCAGAAAACATCAGAGGTGAGTGCGGCGTACAGTCACGGGGGTCACCAGGGCATTTATGACAAGCAATACAAATTTAGGCATCTCAGGGTATTTCTGTGGGGAGTAACGCAACCAAAACTGCCAAAATAGAAACGGCAGGCACGCACAAACACACACACATTCTCTCCTTTCAACTACACCCAGCAAATGACAGGGGGTAGAGAGAGGAAGGCCTTGCAACCATAAACAACCATCATTCTGTGTCTTTGTCTTGTTGTCGCTGCCTCTGTCTGTCTCTAATTTATCAGCCTCCCTGAATCTTTGCTGGCTTTGTTGCGTATGAAGCTTACAGAAACAGCTATGCAGCCCTTTCTCCCCTGGGACAGCAGAGAGCTCGCTGGGACTGTTGATGTGGCCTTGCCCTACAGTGGAATCTGTCAATCTAGCCAGAGCTCCAAGTCTCATAGTCTGCCCGTCTGTTGTTGTGTAGTCTTCTGAATATATTCCCATGGCTGGCTTTTCTGAAATTGTTATTGCTCTGCTTGGGAGTTCAATGTGTGGTGTGACTGCGAACCCCACACCATACTATATGCCTAAATACACACACGTGGCATTAGGCCCTAATGGGGCATAAAATAATGAAGCTTAAGACCAACATGTCTGATAAGTGTCAGTCTATACATCGATGAATTCTTTATGGCTGCTTTACTGACACTAATCTGGCCCATTTAGGGAACTCCACTGTCTTCTCATCTGATGTTCTCACTTTTGTATCCAAAACTCATTTACACACATATACGGTATAAATACACACATAGAAAGAACAATAAATACTATGCTTTTCAAATTATACTGTACAGAGATGTGAGAGATTTATATAGGTACAACAGTTATGTTAAATCTGTACTGTAGATTAGGCTCTCCATGTTGTGCCGTTGGTCAGGGAAGGGAGGAAGAAGGCGGAGAGCGAGGTGGGGAGCGGCAGCCTCCTTAATCCCAGCTCTGGGTGTCTCCTGCCTGGGATTATGTGTCGGGGATGGATAGGCTGGGATTACAGACTGGCAGACAGAATCAGATTAATATTTAATTAAAGCTTTTAGGGAACCATGCTGTTGTGGCACCAGCACACTGACACGCTGGGTTTGGTCCTCTCCTCTCCTCAATCTCTGTCTCGCATCTCTTAATGTATATACACAATTTCCACTTGCCATTTAAACCTCATTGGGAAAGCATTTAACCCTCCCAAATTAGCATCTAAGCAGCAGATGACCAGCCTGTTATGTTTTCTAACACACACTGATGTGATTTAAGGACATGTTTAAGTGTTCATAAATATAGTCATCAGCACCTATGAACCGATTTAAACCTGAATGATTTGTATATGTTTAAACAGTTAGTAAATACCTTTTAACAATAGATTTGTTTATGTGCAGTCGAATATCATTATGAAGGAATAGCGCTATGTAAATAAGCAACTCATTGATGCAAGGAGTTATAATTGTTGACCAACATCAGAAATGTCCTTACAACTGCTTACAACTGGATTAGTGTTGTAATTACTAGGTGTTTATAAATGCTAAAATAGGATTAAAAATGTGTAAAGTGTTACCCTTAAAAGGCAACCAAGACAACATGCACTTCTAATTAGGGCTGTATTTTCTGATTTGTGTCATTGTTGTCTTTCTTGCAATGAATAGCTTACGCTACAATGTCAAAAATAAGAAAAATCAAAGGATCTTTGGCATTTTGCTTGATTAATAGATTATCAATATAGCTGTCAATTGGCTTTGTGTCGCTAGACTAATCAATTATTCAGATAATTTAGTACTAACTGCATTCAGTAACTCGGTAGTCCAGAGATTGTTCAAAGTGGCCATGTTCACATGAATTTGCACCCCCTGGAATAACTACTTGTTATTGGTCCTGCAACTTAGCCTGGATGTCTCTGCTCCTTGCACGACGAGGTGAATGCTCCAGAGATCAGAGCTCTTCCAAACATGATTTCACAACAAGAAAAAGGAGTCATCTATGCGAGCAGTATTAGCTCACATAGATGTCAACATTTGATAAAGCCCCGCTAGGAGTATTTGTCCTTAAATATTTGCAAGCAGAGCAAAAATGATTGTTGTTACAGTGCATTTACAGCAGCAGATGTGGGGTCGTGTGCAGGGAGGCATGCTGGCATCAACACATGGTTGCCAGAAACCCCAATTGCCACAGACCTGCACAGTAACCCTCCCAGTGTATTCTTAATGCCCCATGGCATTCTTGATCTCTCTCTAGAGGATGTATTTTTTTCTTAAACTCCATCTCTTCCTTATTTCACCTCTTCCTCTGGTCTACACAATACAGACCTTGTCTTAAGTCCCCTTTGGCTGTTTCACATTCGTTCTCTCAAAGCTCCATTCACAGTAGGAGAAGAAAACATAGGAGGAGGGTTGTGTTAAATGGCTCATAACCTTCTTGTCCCGACATACCACTGCTGCCGCTGTGCCAGAGCTGCGTTGAATATAGTTTTAACTAGACTCCAGCCAAAACAGTCTTTCAGAGCTCATATGTCTTAAGCTGAAAGCAATTAAATATTAAAGGAACCTATGCTAACACGTTCATCTTCTTATTACCTCGCACTTGTATTGTATTTTTCTTCATTATCAGTTAGGGTTTTTTTGTTCAGTTTCTTAGAAACAGCCGTCCAGCCACCAGCTGCTTAACATCATTTAACCTTGAAGTGACAAGATAGGGCATGCAGATAAGGGTTTTGCTTTTGCAGAAAGACCTGCATGGTGTTTTGTGCTCTCCTCACTGTGCATGGCTTTCACTGCTGTATGTATGGCAGAACAGTGGGGATTTTCAACCAGGCTATATTTAGGTCGCCCTTGGTGGATAGTGATAGGAGGACTGCAGAGGAAGAGGTGGTTAGGCCAGAAAGGACAGGACAAAGACTTTCTTGAGCTCATGCTAGCTGAGAGTGATTTGGGGATTCTAGATTTGTTTAAAAACACACCAACGTCCTACAGTGCGCTGCAGTGAAAAAAAGAGGTGACATCAGAGCATCACTTTTTCGCGGCACTTTTGCCCGTGATTATGTCATAAACTTGTTAGTAAAATTGGTGAGCACATCCTGTTCCTCCAAACTCATCACTTGTAGAAGTAGGGCAGAAGAATTCCCAGTAGCTCTCTTTCACAATGCATATTAATAAATGGCGGACTGCGCATCACCTCATCCTACACGTACACAAACTAGAGGTGATGTATATCCTTCTCACTGACAAAATCACTGTTATGAGGCTGGTCAGGATGCCTGACTCACTTCCCCTCAGCACAGGCTGTAGGGTTTCACACACTTCAAGGAGACAGAAAAGGGGGAGAAGAGAGGAGGTAGTGTCGGTACCACCTTGGCAGTAGTCTGTGACATTTCTGCTCTATGGTATGGAGATCCCACCATGAGAGAACCACCTGAGAGAACAGAGAGTATAAAGGCTCCTGTTGCTGGAAAGAGGGGAAGAGTGAAGCCAGGATTGAGAGGGGGGTCTCTGTCTCTTTAAGCTGGCTGTTTGTTACTGCAGAGTGTGTGGGTGCTGCAGTAGAGGCAGAGAGAGGGAGAGGGAGAGAGAGGATGAGGGAGCATTCATAACAAACGTTAAAGAGGAACAAGTAGTACGGCAAAGATTCGGGGCTCATGTTCGCACGCTGAGGTGTGAGGAGGACCGGTCAGGTGCAGACCAGTGGAGAAAAGTGTGAGGCAAGCCGAGAGGTGAGAGCATTAGGGAGTGTGTGAGGAGTACAGGTGGAGGGGTGGCAGAGCGAGTGGAGAGGGGGCTGTTTATTCGGAGCGTGGCACCGGTGGCAGAGTGGCTACGCTGGGATGGCAGAGGGGGGAACTGGGGGGGCTGGCGCTGGGGCAGTCCTCAGAGGGACAGGGGCGACCGGGGGCAGGACCGGAGGGCCAGCGAGGGCTACGCGCACAGGACGGTGCCTGCCGGATGGTGCCACCATGCTCCATCCATGGCACAGATAGCACCTCTCGTCCCGGGGCAGAAGGAAGCGAAGAAGGAGGCAGCGGTGGGGGTCGGGTCAGGGGGAGCTGAAGGCGTCGGGGTGGGCAGAGCGTTTCTCGGCCAGGTGTCACTGCATCTGGAGGAGGTCGGGGGCGATTCAGAAGGGGAGGCTGGCAGCGCCTGCTTCGGACAGGTATCCCGCCGGCTGGGGCGGCTCCTGAAGAGGCTGCCCAAGTCTCGCTCCTGGAGTGACGGCCTGCGGATCCTCCGACGATCATCCTCTAACGGATCACTGCTCTCCACCTCAGGTAACAACTGAGAATTGGGACTTAGATGTTGTACTGTGAATCCCGATCAGTGTGGCGGTGAGTGCTTTGGGATAAAAAAGTGAAAGATGATGAGTAGACAGGTTGAGTCGGGCTGGCCTCAAAGGCCTGCCGTGGGCCAAAATATTTGGGTATTGTGTGCATCAGTCTGTCTATCTGTGAACTGCAATGCCCTCAAGCCCTGTTACTCTTTGTCAACACCCCCTGCCCTATCAGCTCATCTATCCCCCTCGCTTTTGTGTAAGAGCACGTAGTGTTTATGTGTGTAAGATCGTGTGTGAACAGTGAGGACGCAGGCTGCAGATTGATTGTAAACGGTAGAATAGTCTAGTAAACAGGTCAGATGAAAGCGGTTGGATCTACAGTTTATTCTTGCTCCAGACACACACACAAAGACAGAAAACCTACACAATTTCAAACTGTCGAGAAAATCCTACATAAGTGGATTGTCATATTGACTTTCATATTTGTAGCAGGAATTTGAGATAAGAATGAGCCTGCTGGAGGCTGCATGGTATCGATTTTTCCCATGTTTTCTCTAAATAGAGGACTGGCTAATGCAGTTTTGGGGATGGGGGTGGAACACATAATGTAACATTAGCACAAAGTGTGGCTGGGGTAAAAGGAGACAGGCAGTAAAACGACTGGGTGCTGCAGGCTTGCTTTATTCACAGCAAGAGACTGACAGCTGAATAAAAAAAAGATGTTTCTTCAGCTCTTTTGTGGCGTGTGTGTGTGTGTGTGTGTGTGTGTGTGTGTGTGTATACCCTCTTGTGTAAACCTGATAAGACCCTGACCAAACATGACTCAGAAAGCTGCTCGTCAAGAGCTCACCACTCCACCTGAGTGACGTCATGCTGCAGCCTCTGAAGCTTCAGGAACAGCGTCAACAGCACAAGCTGCCGCAGACAGATAATGGGTATTTTTAGATGGTGTTCCCTGTAAGGAAACCCAACTAATCCTTATAAGAACAAACTAGCCCAAACCACATTCTCACTTCCTCTTTTATCCCTTCTTCTATCTATTATTATCATCAAGTCCTAATGTTGGATGATACTGCCTGGTATTCCTCTGAAATTCTCTAAATTGCTATATGTATAGAAACTTAGTGACTGTCTGTCATGGTTGAAGGGGATAATGTGTTTTAGGGGATGACCAAGGTTAAACTGTTATTTACATTACATATTTCAAACAGGGGAGGTGGTTGACAATTGTTGTTTCAGTATTACTGTATGTGTAGGTGTTGTTCTGTGATGAAATGATCATATTGCGTTATTGTCAGTTTACTCATCATGAGAAGGCACTCCTCATAGCGTCTTCTGGGGGAGCTTTCTAAAGTCCGAGATTATACCTCAAATAATGTAATCAGCTTTGGCGTGGAGACTCAAAACCTTTTAATAGAAACTCTGTGTTACAAACTTGGGCCTTGGAGTTTGAAATGTGGGATCTGGATGGTTGTGGGATTTTGGAGCTGCTTTGATTTTGACCAATCTTTAATGTGTCTTTTGTGAGTCCCCCGACTTCGTGGAAGTGCAATACTTAATCGCTTGAGTACCCCTTGAATACAATAATTTTGTGTTTTTGTAAGTAAGTTTTTGTAGTACACATTATACAAGTTGTGTCTGATGAAATAGACATTTTACTGCACTGAACATCAGTGGGATGTAGCTTTAGGGCTGCAAGTATAATTATTTTCGTTATCAATTAATCTGCCGGTTATTTTCATGATTACTCGATTAACCATTTAGTTAAAAAAATCCACCATTTTCCAGAGCCCAAAGTGACTTCTTCAAATTCCTTCTTTTGTCCAACCAACTGTCCAAAACCCAGACTTTTCATTTACTATCATAAATGACTGATAAAGAAGAGCAGCAAATCCTCACAATGTTTAACATTTTTACAGAAAAAAAGACCAAAACGATTAATCCATTATCAAAAAATCATTCTTGACCTTGGAAAATAGTACTTTGTCAAAAATAAATATTCTCATTTGATTTCCCCTGGAGCTATCAGCAAGGTTTTGGGGCCTTCATCCTTCTTGATTGTCAAATTGATCCATCTCCATAAGTCCAATTGTCTCAGATTCTCTCAGCCGTCAGAAGAGTATCACAATGATATGATCACATAAAATCCCTAAAACATACAAGCTCTGTGACGATTTGACCTTCAGCCACAGAAACCCTTTTAAGCACTCAGCTGCATCCATTTGCAGCTCACTGGACAGAGTATGCCTTTAAAAAACAAACACAAAAAGAAGCCTGATTCCTTGTTTGCTTGGTTAATTCAGGGAGCATCTGTAGCCTGACAGATGGAGGAACTTGAGGGAGATAAAGAATGTCAGTATCAAATATGAAAGAATCATCTGTGCACAAACACACACACAGATGTCAAGGTGAACAGAGACAGATTTTATTTAGGTATGGAAAGACTTGTTTGGTCAAGTCTGGAAGGTCTGCGTATGAAGTGTGTGTATCCTGGAAGCCTAATGAGTGACAGTGTTTGAGTGAGAATCTGTGTGATATTTTGCTTTGTAATGATGAAATGATGGCGGAAAAGCAGTAGTGTGAGTAGCTTGGTTTGTGTGTGTGTGAGCTGCACAGCAGGAGAACATAAATAACTGCTCCAAATGAGCTATGATGGGATCAGACTGGTTTAAGCCCCCTAAAGACCCCAAAGCTGCTCTTAATTCCCTTGTAAGACCTACAGTGCTCCCTTTAGGTTCATTAGTGACCGTGTTGATATCCTCGCCCCTACATTATAGCTATACCTTACCCCTATTAACCCCTCCCTCCTAACCCAGACAAGGAGTAAATACAGTATGATCCTCTCTCTGTCTCTATCTGGTGCCACACAGACATCCTCCATGACCTGCTAATCTGGTGTTTTTACGGTCCACTTGTCTGTCCCACACCCACTGTCTCGAAGACAAAGAAACAACAACCACCCACATCTCTTATCTTCCAAGAAGAGACAGGAGGCGACGCAGAACTGGGAAATTTCTGGCTTCCAAGAACGATGGGAGTGAAAAGAGAACAAACTATAGGAGACAGAAAAGAGAAACGCAGCAGTGAGAATTATTCTCTCAGCAGTCTCCACCAAGACAACCTGAACATCCTCCTTTTGAGAACAGACTTGTCATCATCTAACACACTTGAATCGACGCTCCTCCTTTCCTGTAGATGTTATCGACCCAGTGTGCAGAAGCGCAGGTTCACACAGACACCACATATAGATCTTTACATACTGTACATCTAAACTCCCTCGTCTTATTCCGCTGCACTGGTGGTTTACCTAGTGCTGCCTCTTTCTCCTCATCATCATCGTCCCACTCTGTCTGGAGGCAGTGTCAGTTTAAATGCAGTCTGACTGGGATGATGGGAAGAGAGACAGGGGGGGGTCTGTGAGGGCAGTGTACCATGGCAGCATGTAACTCCGAAGCCCTTCTTGTTGTTCAGTCAACACACACGGACTCTAGACTGTGCAGGAGGAAGAGATGCTGATGAGTGCTTATGGCTCAACTTCATTACAGTCATCTCTTGGTGTCCTGTCCACGCATCCAGCTGTGCATGGACAGCTGTGTGTGTCCACTGTCATTAAAATTTAAACATCTTATAATAGCTTTAGTTAACCAAGAAATGCTTTACTGCGATTAGATGCATCTTTTACAGAAGCGTCCTTGCAGCAGCACATATCACTAAGGTGATGAAATGATCAAAAATGATACATAAGGAATAATAAGGACAGTTTAATCGGATGATGATAAAAAAGTTAAAAGAATCATATTTTTGCAGTTTACCAGACAAAGAATCTTAAAAGATCAGTTAAATAAAATGCTGTATGAGCTCTGACAGCTAGATTATCTTAAATCATCTTCATACTATGAGGCAATTATGATTTATTTAAAGTGTTATGTGTGACTGAAGCAATTCCTGTCAAAGGGAGCAGAGTACATGAAGGTTTTTTCCCTGATTCTGTATAGAACATAAGAATAGAAAGCAAAAGCAGCGATTAAAAGGTAGTTTCCATCCTGATAAACATGGACATTAAATGGAACAAATGCAAGAAATGAGTACCATTGAATGAATCTGTGCTTGTGCAGAATCCAGTGATAGGTGCTCTTCCAACAAAACCTGTTGTGGCTTTCCCGTAATTGGACACAACTTCTCCTGAAAATCCTGCAGACAGGAAAAGCAGCCCTGCTGTATTTCAGTGAAGCCAAGTTCCCCATTTGATGGAATATGCAATGATGTACTTTCCACAGAAGAGCAAAAGGGAAACCCCTGCAAGTCCTGACATGGAGTCCAGAGGGGAGTTTTGTCTCAGGCGTTAATACGACTCTCACAACATCACTCAAAATAGTCCTTTTTGCTGATTCCCCTCCCTTTCTCTTACTTTCTCTTTCATTCACAATTCTCTGCGACTGTGCCTGTCTCAGCACGCCTGCATAACCTTCGGAGCTCTGCGGGGTTACTGGATCACTGCGGCAGTTTCTCCACCTGCTCATTAGCACTCACATGTGCGTCGTACAGCATCCCAGCTCTAGAACTGCACACGTCTAGTATGTATGAATTCAAGAAAAGGCCTGGATCACTTCAGTTTCACATTCAGTGGCCTTGAATCCAGCAGAAGATGAACCTTTGAATCTTTTACTGGAACACTTATTCTAAATTAAACCTAATCCTATAACTTAATTTAACTTAAGTCCAAACCCTGGAGGATGTTTACGATCAAACTTGTTTTCACAAGGATGTCAGCAAAAATACACACTGCCCTGGTCACAAAATCCTCACTTTTTGAATTTATGTGTATGTTTGTCAGTTTTGTCAAATGCTGATTTCCTTGTGTGTATTTACAGTACACTATATGTGTGTGAGTGAGAGACAGTGCGTCTTATCAGTGTGGAAAAAATCTGGATCCTAGGTGAAGTGTGACTTGCTGACAGTGGTGTAACTTACGCCCATTGTTTTTGCAGTTCGCCCAGCAGTAATTCCTGTCTTCTAAATCCGTTATTAGGAGAAAGACCAAGAGCAGGGTCTTCTGTAGCCAACAAAAACACTTATTTCTGTCTCAAGAATGACAGCAGAGGAAGTTTAAAGGTGTCCGGTGGAGGTTTTGAACACTAGTAGAGATATGGAGCTATGTTTTAAAAGTAGGGTCTAATTTTCTTTGTACTTTTTACGTGCACATACACGATACAAAGGGAACACACAAAGCATTTTGTGCTGCATGTAAACAAAGCTTTGCAATTTGTTTACAAAAATCTCCACAGGGCCTCTTTCAGGGAAACGTTTAATATTTTGGGAAATATGCTCATTTGCTTTCTTGCCAAGAGTTAGATGAGAAAATCAATACCACTTCCGTGTCTGTACGGTGAATGTGAAGCTCCTGCCAGCAGCTAGCCAGCTTAGCTTAGCTTAGACTGGAAACAGCTGGTCTGGGTCTGTCCAAAGGTAACAAAATTAATCTACCAGCCCCTCTAAATGACGATTTGTCATTTTATGGCTTCAGTTTTCAGTAATACTGAAACAACAATTGTCAACTAGCTCTTTCCCGCTGTTTCTAATCTTCGTGCTATGCTAAGTTTACCAGCTTCTTTATGCTTACTGTACAGACATGAGAGTGGGATTGACCTTCTCGTGTAACTCACGAAAAGAAAGCAGCAAACCATAATTCCCCCAAAAGTGAACTTTTCTACGGCCGAATATGGAAGTAGAGACATAGTGTGCAGTCCAGAGTGAGGGTGGATGGAGTAAATGAAGGAAAGCTGGACAGGAAAGGAGTTTCTGTCTTCCCTTCCCCTGTGTGCTTCCTTTCTTTCTCTCTTTCCGTGGTGACCTCTAAACTGTCATGAGCCGAGGATCCCTTATCTGAACTCTTTCCTCGACACATCCTTCCTGTCAGCAAGGCATTGCAGCCCTTCCCTCTCACTCTCTCTACCTGCCAATCTGCCTCTATCAAACACACACACACACACACACACACACACACACACATACTTACCTCTATCTCCCTCTCTTAATGCAGCGACCTCTAAGCTGTCATGGGCAAAGTATCCTTTATCTGAACTTTCCTCTTTGTTAGACATACCCCTCCTGTCAGTAAGCCCTGTCCTGCAACCACTTTACTCTCTCTCCTTTGTACCTGCTTCAGTAATCAGGCCTGCTATTTCTCATGACAGTGCAAATTACATGGCTATTTTGAAAATACCTGTAATTCCAGGGCATGAAATTAAAAGTCGTTGGTGGTGATTAATCTGAGGTTTGTAGCTTGTAAGAGCCATTTGTAGGGTTTTTGTGTTGGGTGCGGTACTCTTGTGGGCCAGTAGGTGGCTCCCGTCTGTTTTTAAAGTCAAAGGTAATTTAGTT
This sequence comes from Lepomis macrochirus, assembly GCA_024633595.2. Taxonomy (NCBI): domain Eukaryota; kingdom Metazoa; phylum Chordata; class Actinopteri; order Centrarchiformes; family Centrarchidae; genus Lepomis; species Lepomis macrochirus. Next base: position 27,897,051 of record JALXJV020000004.1, on the reverse strand, counting down.
AGGAACCTTTGTACAGGTGAGAGGGCGTTGCTGGACGGTGGAGAGCACCTATAGTTTTTTGACCGCTTCGCTCGGCTCACGGTACGCTGGGCAAGCCGTATAAGTGTTTCATGAAATGGTTAACATTAAATGGATTATTGTACCAACCTGAAAATCATCATCGGTGAACAATAAAAGCGGCAAGTGCAAGCAACATTATTTCGTGTCACAGCTGTGGGTTATGGCGGCTGGGCGAGCGCGTCAATTGGATGCCTGTCTACGCAACCCTCAGTGGCTTTAAGTGTAGACTTAGCCACCACATAGCTAATTAAAAAAAACTTCCACCCAGCCTTTTTTTTACCGGTGACCTTATGTAAGTAGAGCTCCTCTCTTTCTACAGTGGTCATCAAGAAGCTTGTTGCCATGGTTACGGTGCCGATGCGGAGTGTGAGAGACGCAGCGGTGTCCCTCTCCTTAGCACGATACAGACAGAGCCACTAAAATCAGTACACAGAAAAACAACCAGGCTTGGGTCAGCTCAGTCAATCTGCACCGAATGCAGCGACACAGAGGTGTACCGGAAAACTATGTTATGTTTTATTCAATCTGGGTGATCTCGTGTCACTTACTGTACAGTGTTTTATTTAATAAGCCGTCCTGCTCCAGGGAAGGAAAAAAAAGGATGACTCAGAGTTTCCCCCCAAACTGTGGTCCTCTCTTTGCCCATGCGGTTTTAAAATCTCTCTTTTCTTTAGCATGGATTATCTCACCAACAGAGGAGAAGTTAGATGTGAGGCTCTGCGTTTCAGTGGAAAAGCCTCTGGCCACAATAAAGTCCCCAAGGCATAAACAAGCCGAGGCGGTCGTATGTGGAACCACCTAAAAATTAAAGAATAGTGGAGTATTTTCGGGAAGTTTTGGGGGAAGTACTAAATCTATTCTTTTTTAGCTGAGCAGTAAAATGTGAGTTGACCATACCAGGGCTGCTAAACTGGCACAGTCTGTTGGCCTTAAATGTGTAAAAGGAGCGGGTCCATCCATTGTTGCCATACAGTATGTCTGTATTACATTATGTATTATGATCTTTGCTGCCATCTGATGGGTAAATGAGAAGAATTGAAGTGTATCTCAAAGGTATAATTAGAAGGTTAAGTTAGGAGATTTAAATAAGTTATTGCTGGGCTAATGTACATACTATAATATTAAGTTGATAGGTGTGTCCTGTGTGTGCAGATCTCTAAAATGATCAGTCAGTCTACACACAAACATGTATTCTCAGTTATGTTCTGTTAATACTGCAGTCCAGCACCTTGTAGGTGTGTGTCTGGCATTAGCCACTAGATGGAGCTAATTTTCTGTGTAAAGAGATATTTTCTGTGACTACTGGTATATATGTTTACACTTGCAGTTGACTAATGAGCAACACACTCCCTACCAGAGGAGTACACAGTGCTTCTCTTGAGCCTCAGTTCTGTCCTACTGCATGCGCTCTTGTCTCTGATTGGTGTGTTTTTGTGTTCATCAGACTGCAGCTACACCTGTCACCTGGAGTGTGAGAACCAGGTCCAGCTGGACTGCAACCAGAGGGACAGAGAGCCAGAAGAGACTCTGTCTCCCAGAAGCCACTCCTCCTCCTCCACAGCCCCTCAACACAAGGCAAGCATTTCAAATACAACAAAAAAGTGTTACTTAGTAAGCACTGCTGTAACATTTAGTGCGTTGAACTCTTTACGTGTGTTATTTTGCAGAGGAGTACGTGAGTCACGATTGGGTAATGGCAGGGTTCATTCTGAGGCATCTATCCAAGCCTACACTTTTACATAACCATCCTCCTCTTTCACGGCATGCTGTCCCTCTTCTTCCTCCTCCTCCTCCTCGGTTGTCTGCTTCTGAATTTATTTATATATGCGCTCATTTGCTTTTTTTGGTCACAGAATGTTCCCAGGGTAGATAATGCTACGTCACCTTAGCATCCAAAGCGCATTCCTCTCTCCTTCACCTGCTCTCATGTCCTTCCACAGTTTCAGTCATCTCTCCCCTGTAATATGCGTTTTATTTATTCATATATATATTGATATATTTATCATTGATCAATGTCTTTGCTTCCTGGGCTTGTCTCAGATGAATACAAACTGATTAGGTTATCACTGTCCACTCTAGGGCCTCTATTATGACACAGCTGTGTTAGTGAAACCTAATCCCAGATGTTTGGCATGCTAATGGAAAATATCTAGTTATCCATCATATTTATCCATTATTTCATACTGTACGAGCCACAGGCTATCCAGTGATATAGTAATTATTCATTCTCAAAATAGCGCTTCACCCACTCGTTGTGTAAGCACATTTGTGAGTACAGGAACCTGAGAGAGTGTGAGCCTGCATGCTGCTCCTGGCATCCCAGCCTCAGTCACCCACGCGATGTAGTCCACTCACACACTCACACACATGTCATGCATGAGGAGAAAGCTGGATAACCCCACAGGCCTGCCGCAGAATGTTGGCAGCATCTCTGCGCCAAGGGGGCAGATAACACAAAATTAGACCCCTGGTTGTGTGCCAGGTAATACCCTGCTACTAGAGAGCGTGAACAAATCCATATAATCATCCTACCCTGAAAACACGTTGATGGGAATAGCGAGAATTGGAGCGAGCGAACGAGCGGGAGGATAAATCGAGTGCATTTCACCAAATGTCAAGCAGCAACTGCTAAAACTACAGTTCAGGCTGTTTAGCCAAATATGTGCTCATTTCTTTCAATATTCTACATCTGCTGAACAAAATAACGCCATACCATTTTATATAGAGCCATTTTAGCTCAACCACTGCTACTTCTTCGTACTGAGTTTAATGACTGTGTAGTAAAAGATAATTAGCTGAAAGTCAGAATTAAGTGAGCGTTGATGATGTCTGTCTTAGAGGCATGTGAACACTGTGACTAAGGCCTGTCCCTCTCCACACTCTTGTTTGGTTCATAGAGTACACTAGTACTGCAGACAAGAAGAGATATGACAGTTCATTTCCTGCAATCCTCTTTCTCCCCTTTTGCTCTGTTTTATAGCTGCAGTTGTGTGTGTGTGTGGTTTTGTTTTATTTCCCCCCTATATGTACAGGTCCTTAATGTGTGTGCATCAGCAGAAATTGATCCCCTCTTACCCCCAAGAAGCACATACATGCAGCATACTGACCAGGCTTTATCGACTAGAAGCCAGCAGCAGTGTCATTCAGTGTGTGTGTGTGTGTGTGCGTGTGTGTGTGCGTGCATGCGCATGCTGCTTTGCCTCTTAGTGATTACACTGATGGAAGCGAGGAGCAGAGCTGCAGGTAATCGGTCTTCGACTGACTCAAACCTGACAGAACGACACCCGATGAAAGGGTGACACACTGCCCCTGCATGCCACAGCCCTCCGGTAGCATATAGGTTTACCTATAATCATGTCTGAGTAGATCCTAAAATCATTTCACACACACAGAAATGACATGTGCAGACAGAAACACATACGCATCAATCTCAGTAGTGACAGGGGCATTAGCTGCTCTTTGACAAGGGGGTCACTGCCAGAGTCAGAGGGCAGATTGTGAGGTCAGCGTGATGTTTGAGGTGACCATAATCTCTATCCTGAGGGAAAGCATTCATTATTTTCTTAATCTCACCTTTAGCTCTGTGAATGCGCCATCCCCTCCACCAAGAAACCTGCCATGGCAGTGCAACTGTGGAGGTTATGGTTTTTTTTTCTGGTCCGTGTCTGTCACCGATTGGTTTGGGTTTCGAAACATTAGCCGTTATTCATGTCAGAGTCCTACATAAAAGCCACACACTTACAGTGGTTGCAGAATCACAGTAGAAGAGCAGCCATCTTCCACAGCCTCTCTGCTGCTTCCTGTCACTGCTGCTCTTGCGTATGTAAAACAGGAGCTGTGAGGGTTCATATCTCACACTCATCAGCGTTTCTCTTTCTAATTTCCCATGCCTCTCTCTCTCTGTCTCTCTGAAAGAGGAAGTGGCCATGCTCTGCAGGGTGCAGTCGCTTGCAGGAAGAGAGAGAGACAGAAAGAGAGTGGAGGGAGAAGGGGGAGGGTGCTTGCAGGATGATAACACACTCGACCACAGATGGTTGAGCAAGGCTGCTAGAGAGTGAGGGAGCAAACGTTACAAAGACCGGCAGAGAGAGAGGAGAGGGAGGGAGAGAGTAAGAAAGAGAGAGAGGCTGAGTGGGAGGCATCCATCTCTGTGGTAGTATTGCCAGAGCAGCTGAGAGAACAGAAGAGGGGAGGCAGCACAGGGTCTGTGAACACCAAGAGATCTTCTGCCGTTGTTTACTCTGGACCCCAGGGACGGATGGATGCTCGCACACAATTTAATTGAGCTGTTCTTTGTTTGGTCACGGCGGGTCGTTACAGAGACACAGCGCAGGAAAGACAGCAGGATGTGGTATTGCTTGCATGCCTATATGAGTGTTTGTTTTGCGGGCATAACAGTAGCTCTCAGGTGAGCAGGCTTAACTTGAAACCAACCTGTAAACTGACTCCATGAAACCAGCGTCTGCCTGCGTGTGAGGCCGTTACATACCATGTATGAGTGTGTACATGTGTGTATGTTTAGCCACAAATGACCAGGTGCATATACTGTACAGCGTGCGAGTGTTTGTGACACCGGCGTCAGAGTATGCACACACACACGTAAGGAGGAAGTGACACGTCTGTGCTCGCTCTCGGATTTCCTGGTCCCCTCTCCGGTGGCACGCAAAGCGCCGAATCTGAGCTGAGGTCACCTGTCTCGCCCGCGCAGGTGGGACTTAAACTCTCTGGATGCATCAGCAGAGGAGCGCTGACTTTTTCTGGAAGAGCAAAGAACAGCTAGATGCGCGTATACTCTGATTGTGGCTTAGTGTGAATAAACCAGCACTTCCTCAAGCTGTCAGCGTGCTGCTCTGGTGCTGCGCCGGTGCCGGAGGCCATCTCTGGACCTCTCCATGACTGTGAATACAGTACTGACTCCCTCCATGACCAGCAGTAACAGCATGAGCAGCGGGTACTGCAGCCTGGATGATGACAGCGAAGACTTCACTTTCTTCACAGCCAAAACCACGTTCTTCCGCCAGCCCAAGCGTGCAGCTAAGGTATAGAATAAGGACAACACTCACTCTGGTAGACGAATTTGTAAAAGGAAGACCAACTCAGATGGGTAGGATGGTTGTTGTTTCTATTAGGCTGGAAAACAAACTGCCATTTATATATATAAAAATCATGCAACCAAAAAGCAGAAGTGCAGAGAGGAAGTGGTGATGTTTGCACATGCTGAAGTAGGCCTCTAGGTGTGTGTGAATGTATGTGAGCGTGTAGGAAGGGGTTACTGTTATACATCTGTTGTGTAACATTGATCCACCGGCCGTCAGCCTTGTGCATCAACCTTGATGCCTTATGGCAGCCCATTTGTCTTGTCAGTGACTAGCATAGATTTAGCATCATAGTCTGAAAACACTGTTTGGAGAGAACCACTGCTGTGTGGTGTTCATCTCAGCGGCCGACAGAGGTAATGGGTTCGCTGTGTTTTAGCAAAGATGCTGAGGTTATTATATTAACCTACAGATTCTGTAGAGGCTTATTCTCTACAGCGTGTGGGAGAGGTTTCCTTAGAAACAAAGCTGATACTTTTGCACTAGAAGGAGTGTGTTTGTGTGTGTATGTGTGTGTATGGGGCAAGTACTTAAGTGTAGCAAACCATTTTCCTAGTTACCATAGCAACTCATGGTTTTGTTGGCAGCCTGTACTTCCTGAAATTTGTTTTTGGTCTACCATACCTACAATTACTTTACACACATAGCCGTGTCATATACGGTAACCATGCTACATACAGTATTAGATGCATGGCTGGGTGCTGCTTGTTTGTCGTTGGGGCTCGTCCCATAATGCACAGTAAGCATCCACCGCTTTTCTATAGCAGAAGAGAGAGAAAGACGTATGACAGGTAGAAAGGCGTTTCTGTTTGCACACAAAGCCTGGTGAGGAAATTCTTGAAACTGCACAGGCATTTGCATTCATGTAAAACATGCTCAACCCTCTTCTGGCTGCCCTTGTCCTGGCCGTGCCTTTGGTGTCTGACGTGGAGAAGGTATAATCTCTGAATAATTGACCAGCTGTGTTGTCTGCCTGTGGAGTTAGGGTTGCTGATGTACTGAGACAGAAGGGTATTGGGGTTAGCTTGTCTGCGATGCCAGCTGATGGAGCCTGGTTTGTCTGGCACTACACACCGAGAGAGAAATGGTCTGACGTGTAGTAGAGCTGCACAGTCAGCTGTAGAACATAGGAGGGATGAGCTGCAGCCCTGCAGTGAAAGTGTCCTTTTTCATCCTGTTGTTAAGGAGATATGCAAATACATGTGTGGCATCATTTGATTAGAGACATCATCATGAAGTTTGTGTATAAGGAAATGAAAATGTGTCAGTGTGTTAAGTATTTTTCCATGCATGTTTATGTACTAAGACACACAGGGAGGTAGTTACTTTCATCAACAGTGCACGGGGAGTTCAGATCCTCTTTTCTTTATGAATTATTTCCAGAGCTGAGCCTTTTGCTCCAGATTAGCCAGCCAGCCTTAATGTGTGTGTATGTGTGTGTGTGTGTGTGTGTGTGTGTGTGTGTGTGTGTGTGTGTGTGTGTGTGTGTGTGTGTGTGTGTGTGTGTGTGTGTGTGTGTGTGTGTGTGTGTGTGTGTGTTACACTGTGATGAGCAGGGTTTATGGTCACCTTCAGTACTTAAGTATGCACAGTATCTCATACACAGCGGGCAACAATGGTGGGAAATTGCCTGTATGTGTAGAGGTGGACAATGTATTATATAACTGCCCTGTATTAAGTACAATTATGAAGTACCGCCACCTAAATGGGTATTTCCAATTTTAGCACAACTTTACGCCAACATACCGCTACATTTCAGATGGACGTTGTTTGATGTTTTTACTCCATTTCATTTTAGTTTTAAGCAGTAGTTAGTTATGTCACTGATTTAAAAAACTGTACATATAAAACATTATATACTATAAACTTTAAAATATGATGTATAGCTATGCATTACAATGCTATAAAAAAGTAGTTAGATTGGCACCACTGGGCTCAGATACAGTATCAAAAGACAATAAACATTTCATTCTCCATACTGAGTAAATTTACTTTTGATACTGAAGTATGATTCGCTGCTTTGCTTGTGCTCAATTGAAAGTTTTTAACAGGCGCTGTAATCTTGAATTTACACAGTGTGGTGTGCAAATTTTAAATAAGGAAAAGGTCAGAGCATTTTCACCATTGTGTATGTGTTTATGCACTTGTGTGTGTGTGTGTGTGTGTATACTGCTGACAGTGCTGGCACCCGGCGGCCTCTGAGCTGTGAAATAGAATCAGCATGTGTGTTCTCAATCGTGCTTTTACTCCTTGACACTCGACGCAGTAATGGCGCTTTGCTAACACATGCTGTTATCAGTGTGTGTGTGCGTGCATGGTGTGCATGTTCATGTAATATTGTTGACGTTGTCCACGTACTTTGCTGTATTATTTTAGTATTGTTCTGACAGCACTCGCCACGTCCTCAATCTTTGCCAGCTGTAACGGATCCTAGAGTCTAGAGTTACCCGAAGATCATGATGTCAATCGCATACACACACACGGCTGAAAATGTCGAGGGTCAGGTTATACACACGCACAGGTTTGGCACATAGTTTAATTCTGACTACTTCACAGCAGTCGTATGACCTCTCTTGTCTGATCTTATCAGAGTGAGAGCATCAACACGTCATGTGTATCTGCATGACGTGTGTATATATCTGTATGACCCTTATGTAACAGTCCTAGATATCTTACACACTTAAGCTGCTTTACATCTGAATCACTAATCATTAAACTGGATTAAATTCTGTGGACCTGTCACCTGTGATATTGTTAGTATCTGACGAGTCACTCAGTAGGCAAACTTGCTGCCAGAGGCTCGTGGTTTCTGGGTAGGATTCACATTTAGTTGTCGTATTTGATCACCTGTGTCATCAGGTATTGTTTACCCAGAGGCGCCAGGCATGTGTTTGTAGAGTCAAAATAAGAACCTATGAAAGCACAAAATGCAGCAAAACTTGATAGTTTGGTGAGAGTGGACCAGTTTAATCAAAAGATAAGGTGCTGTTTTAAGCCACAATCAGATAACTTACTATGTTTTCAAAAGAGGTGAACATGATGAAACTGTGAACAAACACCCCACTTAGAATAGATTTAAAGATGAAACTTGCCACATAACGCACGCAAAATCCATTATGCTTCTCATGTTTATGAATGTTGTATTACCTTGCATCATTTAGTATCACTCATTTTACACTAACCAGCTAAAACTGAGCTCTGGAACCAACGATGGACGTTGGGATTGTAAATTGTTTCCATGTCATCTTTTTCCTGCAACCCCAGTCCAGGCAGAGCAGAACTTGTCCGGGTTGACATCTCTCCACTACTGTGTCTTGTCGGGCATTGGCTCCCTCGTGACCTGGTCCAATCGGGGCAGTGTCCCAGGACTTTGTGGAACTCTCAGGGGCGGAAACTGCCCTATTGTCCTGCTCTATTGTCCCCTGACCACTCTCACTGGTATGCAGAAAAGAAGGGCAGGGCACTGCCTCTGATACATTTAGAAACTCGTACACAAACGCAGGAATTCCTGTGAGGTTCTTTTTACTTTGTTGCCTTTAGACTTGGAGGAATTTTAGATAAGTCAACTCCTCCGTGTGCCTCAGATTCTTTTCTTAACCTTGGATTTTGCTGTCCTCACTTAATGTTTGTCGTGACAGTAGGACCATAATTGGCTGATGGTTAGTGTGAAATAAAGGCAGCAACAAAATGAATGAGCTATGAGGGGGGCAAAATATAAGAGCCCCCCCCCCTTCTCACTGTCTTATTCACAAACACACATACACAGTACAGCACAGCACGTGTTGCTTAGCTCATCCTGGCTGACATTGGGCAAAAAGAGGTGATAATTTTATAGCATTTAAATTTTAAGGGTGACATTCACAGATAGATATCAGGACAGAACTGTGTGTGTTGTTAATCAGCACAAGGCGCCTCACTCTATGTGTGCACACGCAGAGACACACACATCTGAATCTGTTTCTTGAATGAAACAGTGACTCCCATCACACAACCTGAGGACTCCCCTACAGAAAGTATTCCTGCCCTGCATTTTCTCTCTCGCTCTATCTTTCTCGCTCTCTCTCTCTCTCTCACACCCACACACACACACACTCTCTCTATCTGCCCCAGAAAATGCAAACGAACAGGAGAAGGGAAAAAATGCTATTGTGAGATAGAGAGGATGCATCCCACTGTACTAAAAATAACCCAGTCAAACTCTGTGTTGCTAAGGCTTGCTCAGCAGCCGCTCTTTCATCATTACTTACCCCTTACTCGCCTCTTTCCCTGCCTCCCCCTCTTTGCCTCCCTCTCCTTCTCCTTTCATTGCTTCTTCCCTCTTTTTCCCTCTCCATCTCCATCACACATTCCTTGTCACAGAGGGAAATGAGTAATAGTCAGAGGGAGTCAACGCTGTCAGTATTCTTGCACTGTGATGCTAATTGTGTGAATTGCTTCATTCACAACATTTCCTGTCACACACGTAGCGCTGCCGAGTTGTGTGTCCATGCTGAGGAGGAAGGGATAGTACAGTAAACTGTCTAGGAGAATCTCCATCAGCCACAGTCAGAGAAGCAGCCTGAGGTTGACAAAGATGGAGGATAGGAAAGGGAGGTGGGGTCGCAAGTAGTTATTTTCAAGGGAGTCCACAGAATGCATGAATCAGCCAGGATCCTGTTTAGTCTCGTTTTCCACCAAATGTTACACCTGGTATGCCTGCAAGTCAGTCACTTTTTTTTAAAAGGTTTGCAGGGTGGAAGGTGTTTCTCTTGATTCTGGTGTATTCAGGTATCTATTGCAAACTTGAGCATTTTATGGAAACAGCACCACCTGCTGGTGCAAATCAAACACGGATACTACCAGTACTCTCACATTTTAATACTGACACCCCTTCTCTCTCTGCCTTACAGCAGAATGAAGCAAAGGAGGAAGAGGAGGGAGGAACAAAGGACCTATCAGAGGAAGAGGTGCGGACAAGGATAGAAAAATATAACGCACAAGTCTCTGAAAATGGCATGAAACTGGTGAGTTTTACACACGTCATGGAGCTGGTGAATGTACTGTAATGTATCATGTCAGACTAACAATGAAATTACATTTTTTGTGCGTCCTCGCATTCATAATTTGATGTTGACAGACAGGAACTTGAGCTATGAGACATAATGTAGCGATATAAAGTGGGAACAAAAGTAGTCTGTGAGCACGCTGATTCACTTTCTTGCAGAGGGTTAGAAAAGAAGATTGATACCTCTCTCATGTCTGCGCAGTGAATATGAAGCTACAGCCAGCAGTAGCAGGTTAGCATAGCTTAGCACAAAGACTGGGAACAGAGAGAAACAGCTAGCCTGGCTCTGTCAAAAGGTAACAAAATCCCCTTACCGGGATCTCTAAAGATGAACAACCATATTGTTTGTTTAATCCGTACAAATACCAAAGTGTAAAAAGGAGATGTTAGCGGTTATGTGCCAAACTATTTTTTGGCTGTCAATAAATGTTGTTACCTTTGGACAAAGCAAGACTAGCTTTTACCTCTGCCTCCAATCTTTATGCTAAGCTAGCTAATTGATTAATTGCAGTAGCTTAATTTTTACTGAACAGGCATGAGAGTGGAATCAACCTTCTCTTCTAACTTTGGACAAAAAAGGGAACAGCTGTATTTCCCAAAATGTTGAACTATTTCCCTACAGTCCTTCTTTCCAGTCCTGCTATGGCGCACATTTCAATGCTGAAATATGCCTCCCCTCCCTAACTGTCACCCTTTTACTCTCTGTGTGCTGTAGGCTTCAGATGGATCCTACACAGGCTTCATTAAAGTCCACCTGAGGCTCAGTCGACCAGTCACAGTCCCCTCTTTGGAGGCGGCAGGCTCAGAGGGAGCATCCAGGCAGACGGCTAGCCACAATCAGGCAACGTCAGAGTGCCAGGAAGGGACGGACTGTGGGCACAGTGAAAATAGAACATCCTTCTACCTACCTACCGACTGTGTGAAGCAGCTCCACATCAGCTCGCTGACCACCACTGGAGAGGTCATCCAGGGCTTGCTGAAAAAGTTCATGGTGTTGGACAATCCCCGCAAGTTTGCACTGTACAAGCAGACGCACCGCGACGGACAGGGTGAGGAAAAAACACCCAGTTACTAGCACATTTTCAGGAAACATATGTAATGTACTTCATTTAATGTTTTTCCTGGTGCTCTTTTCCCCCTCCAGATCTTTTCCAGAAGCTTCCTCTGTGTGAGCGTCCTCTTATTCTAAGGTTATTAGCAGGGCCTGACCCAGAGCAGCTCAGCTTTGTCCTTAAGGAAAATGAGACTGAAGAGGTGCAGGTGAGAAAGCGCACACACATACGCACATACTTGTGGTGTACAGGCAGATTTTCTCACAGTTCACACAGTTAATTTACAGGTTTTATTTGGCATGGTATTTATATAATGGCAGCTGAGGCATTTGTCCTTTATGCTAAACATTCATAGAAGCCTAGCAGCAAACTCTAATAATCGTTTTCCCCTCTTTCTCTGACAGTGGCATGCATTCTCTGTCCCTGAGCTGCAAAACTTCCTGGTAATCCTGGAGAAAGAGGAGTCAGAGCGATTGCGGGCAGTGAAGCAAAAATACGCTGCGTACAAACAGAAACTAGAACGGGCCCTAAAACAACATGACCCCTGACCCCGCTCACCTGTTACCTTAGGACCTCAACCCCAGGGGAGACTGAACCTTCAAACGCCGACCCCTCAAGACCCCCCTGATCTATTCAGAGACTGGAGCCAGAGCTGAACTTGTCTCCACCCACCGCATATACACACAAACATGCAGTACATCCGCACACAGACGCATACCCTTTCTCAGGACGCATACAAGACCCCCACACCCCAATCATCCATACATCCACTCCCTGAAGAGAGAGAAAGGCTACTGGGTGTGTGGTTTGCTTGCTCATTGGACAAATAGTGTTTTCGTTGCCAAGGACACACAGCGAGATCTGAAACGCCGACTTGAAATCTCATTTGATATTAACCAGTGATGTTTTTAAAGATTCCCTCTTCTTCTGCTGCTGCTGCTACTGCAAGTGTTACTTATGCATGAGTCTCTCTCAGCTCACCCCCCCCTGCACATAGAGTTAGAATTTAAACAGAAGGCATGGTTTTCAGTATCTCTTTTGGGGTGGAAGGACAATCATACAGAGTGTTCTTTTTCTTATCCTATTCTTGGAAGTGATGTATAGAGTTATCACCAGGTGTGTTATTTTACCGCTGGAATATAAGACGTGTGGATTTGTGAGGGAGGTTTTTAGGGTCAGGGCTGGAGGCAGAGGGCTTTCTTTTTGCTGTGGATGCTAGAACAACACAGAATGGGAAGAAAAGATGATTTTTCTCAGGGAGAATGTGTTGAGCAACGAGCAAACCTAAAGGAGGGAAGAAACCGAATTCCAGCCAAACACCGTCCCTGTTTTAGCCCACTTTGTCCAAAATCTCTGCCTTTTCCACTGGTCCCTGTGATTCCATTTGCCCACTTTAGCGACATGTGAGAAGATGCCGTCAAGATCCGACCCAGTTACCAATCCTCTCCCCACACACAAAAATAACCTTGTCAGGTGATACTGTGAGTTCATTTTCCCTCCCTAAATCCTGATCTAACCCACCTTGCATGAACTCCTACCTGCAGATGAAGCCTACAGAGCGAGGCACTTCACATACCTTTACAGATTTTACACTTTATTGTAGAAGTGACTTTGCGCTGTCATTGTATGTGGTTTGCATTTGAATGTGGAGTGGATTTTTACACCAAAGCTTAGGGGGACAGATCTATTGAGAGGATTTTAAAAGAATGAAAGAGTTTATCTAATTAAAGGTGGAGTATGTAAATTAAACCAGCTTCTGTTTTTGCACATGTGGATGCAGGTCACTGAGAATGGCCCACAGCTCTGGGGCTGGGCATGCATTTCTGCTTCCCTTTTCATTTATCTCTCCACCTTCCACCCAAAAAAAGAAGAAACAAAACATAGAAAATTCATAATAATGGCTATGATGTACCAATGATGTGTTTGCAATGCATATGTATTATGTAGACACTGGAAAAAGAGTGACAAGGTATAACTTTGTTGTTATTACGATAAATATTAATATTCTTTTGGTATCATTCCTACTGGTCGTGTGCGTGTGTGTGATCATCCGGGGCAGTGAGAATAATGTGAAATGTGTTTTATAATGAGTGTCTGTGTGTCATCAGCGCTCCCTCATTGGGCCTCACTTATCAAGACACTTATTGATGTAAAATAATACATTACAACCTCAAATTAGGTAAATTTAGAAGAGATATTTGGCGTGCATGTATTAGAAAATGAACGCACCTAACCAAAGCATTTACTGTAAATGTTTCCCACACACCATTATTTTTCATCTTTTATTTTATACAGTAGAAATACTGATAAATGAGGCCCGTTGTCCATAAGCACATGCTTCATAGTAAACCCAAACCTGTTTCTTTTATAATAGCACCACCACCCAAAGCCCAAGCTGTTCCTGCTGGCAGTGCCTTTTGTTTCATGTGCCCCTGTGTGTGTATGTAAGGTGTGTTTTTAGCTTACAGGTGCCTGGGTGTATGTATGGGTGCTTATGCATGTGTGCAAATCTGTGTTTCTTGGGTGGTGTTGTATATGTCATTTTTTTCTTCCTTTGCCCGAACACATTTGTCTTTCCAACCCCTGTGTGTGTGTGTGTGTTTGTGTGCGTGTGTTATTTATTTCATGGTCCACCTCCTTGTAATGATGTGTCAAGGATGTTGAGACTTAAGGCTTTTTTACGCAGTTGGTTTTGTTTTATTTGAAGAAGTGTGTATAAATATAGCAGTAGAACTGTACAGATTATCAAAATGAAATAAAAAGGTCATCCCTTTATTGAAATGTTCTCATATCCTCGTATCTCTGGATTTGACATGGTTTAACTGGAGGCCACAGTGTACCTCTTCTACATTTTTTTTTTTTACATTTTTCTTCTACATACTTTAGTGTGTCCCCACGTCATGAGGCCCAAAATGGTTCCCTGTTATGCAGAAAATCACTTCATGTAGGCCTTTATCACATCACTTGAAATATTTTCTCACACAGAAACTGTCTTTCTCAGGAAGTTAAAAACCACAGGGGATTCCTAGAAGAAATCCTGAAGAGATGCCACTCAGTAACCTTGACTGACATTCGTTTCTTCTTTTTTTTTTACAAAAAAACGAACCAATACTAGTTTTCTTTCTCCATGTAGGTCCATTCAAAAGTTTCTTTGAGCTAGGCACTGAATTCCAACAAACCAGTGAAGAGAGAATTGCTCCAAAGGAATCAACAATGTGCTTGTGCTCAATTTTGCTTGTGGAATTTTGTGGTATTTATTCATATATTTTAAGAGAGATGAGAGATTTCATCACCAGATGGCAGCTTGTATTGCTGTAAAATCACCAGCAGATGGCAATACCTCATTGAAACTGCAAGTATGATCTAAACATGCAGACTAGGAGCTGTGTGTGTTTCTGTGTGGGCTTGTTTTACTGTATTCATGGGGTCCAAAACCAGGATTCCACTATACTTGTGTGGTCCATCAGCTTTGTGGGGACCAAAATGCTGGATCTCATCAATTTTAAGGGCTTTTTAAGGGTCAATGCATAGTTTTGGGGTTCAGGTTAGGGTAAAGGGGCAAGGGAATGCAATGTGTCGGGACACCCACCTACAAAAATGGCAGCTCCCCATGAACATAGGTTGTGTGTGGGTGAACATTAAGGTTCTGCAGGGACTCACAGCTTTACACAAAACTTTGCATGATGTGGTTGATTTTAGGCAAATTCTGTTTTCAAAGGGCATTCAAAATAAGGTGTTGGACCAATAAACCCACAGGTGTCAGTGTCTGTCACAGGCTCTGAGACCAAATACAGCCAGGACCCCCAACCCCCCACAAGGACCTAGCTTTGCACCTGGTACCACCTCTTGCTGTGGTTGTAAATTCACTAGCTGTGATTAGAGCGCAGCTTGGTCCACACACTTACACCTTGAACCCTTTTGAGAGTAAAGTGCAATAAGCAGATCAATTTTTAGGCATTGTCACCCTACTCTCTCTATACACCACCATCTAAGAATAATCAGCATGGCCACGCTGGCCTTAGAGGCTGGCTGCTGCCCAGAGGGCTGCCTGAAACTGTGTTAGTATGCTTATTTATGGCAGCAAATATAGACAGACCCTTCTTCTCACCTCTGAGAAAGAGCTAATATTAGCATCACCCTCTGCCGAGCATGTATCACTATCTGAATTTAGCCTGTTCCCCTCTCACTCTGTCTGTCCTCTGCCCTGCTCCTAACTATATCTAGCCCTCTACAGATCTCATACCCTCTCCAGTTTCAGTCCACCGTTCAGCTTTCCTGAGAGGGTAAGCAAAGTGAATGACCAACAGCACTGTGTGAGCCCTGACGATAAGTTATCTTAGGCCCTGGGATGCAACTAGTAATTAGTTTCATTACATGTTTATGTCAAGAGAAATAATAAAAGTAATATGGTAATCTAGGGGTTCCTGGTTATGTCCCCAGCTCCTCCAAAGAGAGTGTCGAAAGTGTCCTTGAGTTAGACAATGAAGCACTTACTGCTCCTGAAGAGCAGGTCGGCGTGGCACCGTCTGCCATCTGTGTGTGTGTGTGTGTGTGTGTGTGTGTGTGTGTGTGTGTGTGTATGTGTGTGTGTGTGTGTGTGAGAGAGAATGTGTACCACTTTATAGAGGGTTTGTAAGTTGGAACAAATGCCCCGATTAAGGTTTAATACATAATTTACTGATGGTTTATGGTAACAGGTATAAGCCATTAATAAGAACAACTATTCAGTCTGAATTTCTCTTTTTGTGCATTTTAATTCATGAGTAAGACTCATCCAGTGCATGTCACCTCTGAGCTTTTGGAAAAGTGATGCAGAGAAAACAAATTTATGAACATTTACAACTGCAGATTCTCATTGTTTTTATTAGCCTACTCTCTACTGATGACTTGTCAACATGTGAGATCTGAGACAAAACATTGTCCCATGTTTTTTATGTTTTTTGGTAAAACATTTACATAATATTATTCATTCATTTAACCAGAAAACTAACAATTTTAGCACACCCAATTATTTATTTCATGTTGTTTTACTTTTTTTTTAAATGTAAAACATTATTTTAGGTGACCAGTACCTGTAAAAATCCTTGTCCGGAAGCAGGTGTCATTACATTACAATAGCTTAAAAATAATTAAAAATAATGCAAAATTAACCATTATACTTAGTATCTGTTAGTAGTTCAGTAAATATTTTAATAGGTATCAAAAGTTACAATTTCTGTCGTATTCTGATGCGCCATACATTTTCAATAGGAAACCGATCTGGACTGGCAGCAGGCCTTTACAGAACATGCAATCTGTGTGTACGAAGACATGTTGTTGTAGCCCGTGCAGAATGAGGCCTGGCATTGTCCTGCTGAAATAAGCATGGATGTCCCGGAAAGAAATGTCGACTTGATGGCAACTTTCTAAAATCTCAATTCATGCCTCTGTGTCAGTAGTACCTTCACACACATACAGCTCACTCATGCTGTAGGCACTGATGCAGGCTTTTTGGAAAATATCCCAACTTTTCTGGAGATGGGATTTGTAGTTTGTGGATAAGCAGCATATATCTGAAGGGGTTGTGGACTTTACAATGGGGTTATGTTCATGGACTAGTCCTTGTACCTCCTTGAGATGTTAATCCAAAAAAATTAGTTGTATTAGTTGTAAATTGGTTGTAATGTATTTTCTTCGTATCTTATAATGTTACAATATTTGTGAGAGTTCAATGATAATTTTGAATTAAATATTTTTCTGTTTCTAACAAGTTTGTCACCACCATCAGTTTTGTGTCAACACCGTCGATGCCTTGACAACTCTGTCAGATGGACTTTACACTGTTTTTTTTAAAAAGATATGTTTTGTTCCATCAAGAATATTTGTCTATAACAGTGTTGCATTTTCAAAGTTAATGTGTAATTTGAACACTTCTAAGTATCTCAGTTCATATGGGAGTTTAAATGTGATATTGGTTAATACACAGAACCTAAACCGTAACAATTAAACATTGACAAATCTAACTTTTAAAAGGAGATATGATTCATTTAAAAACATGTGTATACAATTTAAAGAACCAAGAAACAGCTAAGAGTAAAAATATCTGTGATAAAGTCATTCAAAATATTTTTTTTGACTTTTCTATGTTTCTGACTGTGTTGACAAAAATCTAGTTCTGATCCCGCAAACATGTCATTTATGACAAAAACGTAAAACTGGGAGGTTGTTCCAAAACATGGTTATATAGGCAATCATTTAACAAAGATGTATACATAGTTTTTTTTAAATAATCAAGATTTTTTTTTAAATCAAAACCTGTTTTGTCCCTGTTCTCAAGAATCACTGCAGACTTGATGCTAATCACCCTTTATTAATGATCTATTAACTTTAATAACTACATGCATGATGTGTAATACCTTTTATCAATAAATATTAATGACTTGACCTAAATGACTAATGGAGGACATTTACAGTATATTGTTGAGGACACTGACAGCAGCTCCCATGCAGAGCTGCATTTGGGCGCTGCAGGGCGCCCTTCTGTCTGTTGTCTGGATGCTCGCTAAGCCCCGCCCTCCTGCCTGTTCTGTGGATGCTCGCTAAGCACCGCCCTGCTCCCTCCCTCCGCTCGCCTTGCTGACTCCAGGCTCAGTGAAGACGCCCTAGCAACAACACACACAGCCGCGGAGAAGACGGATTAAACACCACCGCTTTATTGCCCAGAGTACAGGCGAAGCTTTTCTGCAAAGGTGATGCCCCGGGTGGTTTCTGCAGTTAACATGGGTCTTGAGTACAGCTAGCCTATGTAGGCTAGCCGTTCCCGAAGACGAGCAGCAGACCCAAGCTGTCCCGAAGGAGGACACAATCCCGGGGGTTCAACGAGTGCTAGCATCGCTGTTTGCTCACCGGGAATAAGCACGGGAATGGTGCTCTGCATCGACTCACTGTACCGGCAGAGAAAGGCGAGGGGCACACGGGTCAGACCACCAAGCTGTAACATTTGGACTCAAACTATTTTAACAGAGGGAGCGGCTCTCGGGCGGACGAGTGTTTTTGTGGCTGTAGAAGCTAGCTGGCTAGCTAACTGAGGGGAGACGACCCCCACCGCCTGCTCAGGGTTTTCAAACTGCAGCCAGGGAGGCTAAAGTTAGCCAGAGCAGAATACACATCTCTGTGGTTTTAATAAAACAAGGATAAATTACAAGCAGAGCTCAGAAGGAAGCTAGAAAGCTAGAAAAAAGCGAGTTAGTTAAACGGAAACCACAACTCAAGAGGACTTTTTTTAGCAGACTGCAAAGTAATAAATGCTGTTTGCTAAGTTTCTCACGTGACTCTAGCTTGAATCATTGTTTTCCACTTTTTTACTGGGGATTTATTTTCCCCACTTCGGATGCTGGCATCACACTTTAATTTCAATCATGATGATCATAAGCAGAAAACCAGAGGGCCCAATAGCAACAGGTAACCACAACACAGTGTTGCAGTCTCTGTCAGTAACCTGTAACTCTGCTAAATGTTTTCCCCTGCAGATTCAGCGTTAAAGTGGAAACACTGCCAGCACGGCAGCTCGTGGCATTAGGTTCACCCTCAAGCAGCTCTTTACAGAAATACCTTGCGCTTAAAATGGCTTTGATTGACAAATCTTCTTGGCTCCTGGTGTAAATGTCACGGTGGACAGAACGGACAGATGCAGCTCGAGTCACAGTTTCACAAGACGCGGGGTGTAAACATGTTTTCGTTTGCTTCGCAACTCCATATCAATCACGAGACTCCTGTCTGTGAATGTGTTAGAAGAGGGTCCAGGAAGCTCTGTGCAGTTTGTATCCCCTTCCTCGTAAGCATTTGCTGTCGTATCAAAGTTTGATAAGGCTTAATATCTGTTTCTGCAACTTTTTTAAACTACTGTTTTGGAATTTGTACCGCGGCTGTCATCTTTGCTGTTGCTTTACGGAACTTGTGTTTTGTACTGACGTCGTCTTTGTTTGGGGTTCAGGCATTTTTAAACGTGCGTGTATGCTAGAAAGTGTGCATTTTGTGACACTGTAAGAAGACACTTTGTCCAGGATTTCAGGAAGAGGAGGGAAAAACGCTGTGACTTTACCCCACTCGCACGTTTTTGGACGCATGATCTGCTATAGTTATGTCTGTTTGCTTGAACCTTGTCCTCTACC
Organism: Lepomis macrochirus; assembly: GCA_024633595.2. Taxonomy (NCBI): domain Eukaryota; kingdom Metazoa; phylum Chordata; class Actinopteri; order Centrarchiformes; family Centrarchidae; genus Lepomis; species Lepomis macrochirus. The sequence goes on along the minus strand of JALXJV020000004.1, from coordinate 27,877,649 downwards.
CCTTTGCTGTTCAAAGGGGCGTCGTCACACTGTGGAGATCTGGGTGTAGTAGGCTGGATGTTTGAAGTTTGGGATCTGTTTAATCCCATTCTACCCCAAGCCACCCTCCAAGTTTGCTTGGACAACAGAGTCAGATGCCGCACAGAAAGTGCTGAACCCCCACTGAGTGATTAGGAGTTTGCAGAGGCCTAATGGGGTCTGTGCTTGCTAATATTGTGTGTGGAGCCCTAATGCCTCTGTTTGCTGTGCTGTGCAGGTCTAATGCATCAGTATCCGGGCAGCAGGTCTAATCTAATCTGTCCCGGAGCTGGTCTGTAGGGACATGGGCTCTGACGCACCTGCACATGGTTACCGCACACTTCAAGGGCTAATCAGAGAGAGAACACCATACCTTCCACTGTTTTGGCCTTGTGCTAATGAGCTAACCCAACACAATAGCTCTATAAATGGCTTATGCTCACAGGCTACTCAGCCTTATTTCAAGCTATCTGAGATAAATACTAAGAGCTTTCTTCTATTAAAGAAGCAACTTGTGGGTAAGATAAACGACCTGACGAACAGCCGGCTGATGGAGGTTTGTCATTTGAGTAACTGGCTTCCATCTACAGTCCCAAATGCTCCCCTCATCCATCTACTCTGTCTCATCTCACATGAGGTGTTTGGCTCGATGCCACAGAGGTGAGCACTCGCACACAACACTATTGAATGACAAAGCGCCCCACATCCTTCCATATGAGCTCTATTTCTGAGCACACCTGGTGTGTGTGCGCTACATGACTCGGCCTGAATGGACAGATGGGCAGACGGAAAGATGCTGTCGTCACAGAGGCATCTGTTACCCATATTAGGCCAATAATACCACCTGCAGCGCTAGCGATCTGGGACTCTAAGCCCTATCTAAGCTGGTCAGGTTGGAGCTATGGCCTTGGGTACAATGTATTGGATACAATAGACACAATAGATGTATCTGCTAATAATGGCCTTTTCACCATTAATGTGGGCTAGGATGTTGTGGCAGACAATGTGCATTCCCACTGGTCTACAGAGAGCAGTGCTTTGGGGCTGTCCTGCTGAGGTTAACTCAAGGGGTTTGTTGGGTCACACCAAACCATTTGTTTTAGTCTGAAGGTAGACATCAGAACTGGAAATAATCAACTTTGCCTAGTTTGAACAAACAAGGGATGGTCTGCCTCTGTGGAGATTAGATTGTATCCTGTAGGCGTTTCCTCTGAACGTCATTACCAGCCCGACTGTTTCTGTGTCACAGATTTGATGGTTCTATATTATTGCACTGATCATGTGTTCATCTTTGTGCCTTCAGCACGGCATGGCGATGGTCTGTATGATTCGTACATGAGGACAGACCATATCCTTAAAGACGACGCTGATACAAACAGTCTGTCCGGGCTGCCCCCTATGCCTAAACACACAGTAAGTACACACACAAACACTCTCACATGCACAAAGCCAGTAAAGCCGTGTTTCCTGTGCTGAAGCACGCTCTGTCTCCAGACATCCTGTTCCTCAGAGAGATATTCCCCACTCAGCCTTGTTCCCGTTCGCTCCTTTTCTCAGTCTTGGGGGGGGGGGGGTTAGCTTGTCTCTCGTCTTATCTCTCGTCTTATCTCTTATGTCCAACCTTTGTAATTCAGTTTTCAGTACCCTTCAATGAGAATAACGTGATCATGTCAGTAATATTGATTGACTGCATGAGGACATGAGTGTGTGTTGCAGCGGGCAGTTCTCACGATTAGCTGATGTGAAGTAGCCATTTTGTGTCTCTGTCCAAAGTAAATAGAGAGATCCAACAGCAATTACTAGCCGTGTGAACTTTTGTAGTTTGAATGTTCAAAACAGCGCATTTCACAGGATGCAAAATTACCAATGTACAATATATTGACATACTGTTTGGTCTCCATTTGAAACCTGACTGTCCTCATCTGCTCAGACGAAAGACTTGACAGAATAACCAGAATCTGCAGGTCTGTGTAGTCGCGTACTTATGGGGATACCAGTTACTCTCAGTGATAAGATGCCGTTCATAGGCTTCAATAGATTTACAGTATAAGTTGCTTTTCAGTAAATAGAGTTTCTGCTTATTTTTTGGTTTCTTCACCCTTAGATCTGGTATCAAGTTATGATGTGTCTGTTTTAACATGTTTTACAAGGGAAAAGAAAAACGACCCATAGATTAATTGACATGTAAAAGATGTCAGTTGCAGGACCTAGACGGGTATCTGTTATGTTTGCCTCTCTGAAAAACCCCCTTGGCAGAAAATGCACAAACACAGACAATGACGCTCAACAGCCTCCCACACCAGCAGAAGGGGAAAAAAGGCTGGTTTCATATATTGTAAAGATTTATTGGACTTGAAAATGTGACCCACAAACAAAATCACCAATCAACATTCCCCCTCTTCCCCTTCTTCCTCTGTCTCGTGTAATCCGCCATCAGTGGGCTAACTCAGAGGTCAGGCCTCATTTTCCATTCTAGCTCTGTCCCTTTTCCTTTGTATTTACTGTCACGCTCACAGAGGTGAAATCCTCTGTTGAACGTGACTGACAGTAGCTCGCCCCAGTTCAGCGCGTTGTACTGTACTCAGAGTTGCCTCGTGTGCTATTAAAGTAATAAACCGATGTTATCCCAGTTTTTTATTAAAGGAAAGGTCAAACTAATAAACTGAATTGCAGTAACACTTAGTTCCGGGCTGTAATACATTAATGAGTGAGAGAGCGGACAGCTCTGCTCAACGCTACTGCAGACATTGATTTTGTTGTCGGTGACCCAACTTATATCTGTGCATGATTTGTTTATGTGTGTGTGATAAAGGTCTGCATGTGATGAGTTGTGCAACTCTGAGTGAAGGAGAAAAGCACACATAAGTGTCTGTGACAGCAAAGAGATTAGCTCTTCTCCATCTGCTGAACCATGCAGATTTACACACAGAGGACTCCCCACCTTCAGTATTACCTGCTGGTAAAGAAGATTTGCACGCTCTGGTTTTTCATTTCCACCATTGGTCACTTTTTGAAATGTGTTTTTTACTAATTGCAGCCCCTGCACAGTCAATCAATAGTCCATCACAGTCAGTGCTCTACATGTAGAAAGCTTTGATTTTTGTGTGTGTGAAAGGGCTCGATCAGTGACATTCACTGTGTTTGTAGAACAGCTTTTGGGACAACAGCTGCATGGGACCCTGGGTCAGCAGTAGGGCCGTTGCAATAAGTTAAGACTATATGGTTACATGTATGGAAACGCTTCCCGCATTCCACCTCTATTTTAGGACTCAAACTTACAACACAAACACACTGAGCTGCGTCCACTTTCCGCGTCACATGCCAACGCCTTCTTTTTAATGTGCGTTTCCTTGTTGTGTTGTCTTTATCAGCTGATGTGGTTTCAGCCACAGACCAGAAGTTCCACAGGGCAGCAGAGCAGTCTAATCACCCCCCTCCCTGCTCAGATGGGCGAAACCACACTGCCATTAAAATAAGGAGTGTTCATGTGAAAGAGAGACAGCTAGACAGACCCTGTAAATACACCTCTCCCGTGTGTCTCTATATAAGAAGGCCACGCTGAGTTTATGTCAGCGTGTCTTATTAACAGCCACACTGTTTCTATAGTTTAAGAGTATAATCTAACTTTAATGACTGTCATTTCCCTTGTGCTCCATAATCTTGTGGAAGGTTCTTTCCGCTGGTAAGAGAGGGAGAGACGGGGAGTGAGGAGGAATGAATTCCTGGGGTTGCCGAAACGAGTCTTGAGTCTACTGGCAGGCTGAGGGCAGGACTAAAGCGTTCCTGAAAGTCATCAACCTTTCAGGTCGTTTGTGGGCACATGTGTTCAAAACGGATTACAAAATGGAGAGCTATTGTTTAGTCCTGACACAGATGCAATCCCTTTTGTTGTTTGTGCTAATTGCCATGAGCTGAGGCCAGGCACAGTTAGCAGTCATCTTGAACCCCAATCAAAATATTCAAATCTTTTCAAGAAGTTAAAAGCTGGGCTATACAAATTAAAAGATTATTTACTTTGCCAATGATGGCTTATACCTGTCACCTAATTGCTAACACCTAGCAAACAAACAACTAGGCAGGGATGTGGGTAATTTTGCATGAGTTGCGGTCGGGTGTAGGGCTGTTTCTACGTTTCCTACCAGACTGGATCCCAATCCAGTTTTGCTAGTTCACCTGCTTGGTTGTGACTCTGAAGTTTGCCGTTTATGTCCAAGCTGAGCTACATTGCTAACTAGATGCACATTCCACTTATGTTTGTGGCATTAATCATGAGTTCACAGGGAATCTTTCTCTCTGCACTCTCATCATGTTAATATGAGGTGGTCATATGTAGATAGATAGGGCGCCATTATCTGTTTTTCAACATTTCTGTCATCCCTCTTTGCTTGCTAAAAATCTGCTTATAGCCATGGATAAAAGCTATAACAACAAACTGGTATGGATTTGAGATTGTCCGGATATCTATACAGTGGAGAAGCTGACATACCAACTAAAAACTAAAGGCGATATCTCTGACAAGAACTGGGGAAAATGGATTGATGCCAACAAGTAACTGAACTTTTAAGCTATCGAATAACTGACAATAAGACTGCATACTTGTCTGAACTGCCTCAAACAGCTGTTCTTGTTGAGTTTGTTCAATGGTTTGTGTGATGTCTTGTGATGTTCTGTCCAGAGCCAAAAAATGCAATACAAATTAAATTAATAAAAAAATCCAGTCCAGTCCTCTTGTTTAAGGTGTTGAAAGCTACAAGTAGCTCATATAGTGTCACTAGACACTAGGTCCCCTCTTCACTCTATTGAATACATTCATACAACACAATAAACCACGTCTTCTGCACAACAGGGTGCTATTATGTGTGCACCCTGTTCATCGACTGAATACGCTCCAGTGGAGTGTTTACCAGATGGATTTTCTAATGGCTTTCTTTTTGTCCATTGTCCCTCTCTCTCTCTATCCTTCCTCTTAATAGGTTGTCAGTAATAAGACTGTAATGAGGGATCAGGTAACTGTGCGAGGTGGCCAGCTAAAGGTCAAGTACCTGTATGAAGACTCCACCAACAACCGAAAGATCAATGCGATAACCACAGCAACCACCCAGAACAGTGGGACCACTGGTCAGACACCTAGTAAACCTGCCCCAGTCTCCAGCCTGTCCAAGGAGCAAAGTGTAGACAGGTGAGAAAGACACGCACACAAAGACACCTAAAGAACTTTAAAAAAACATCACATGGCTGGACATTTTCACAAATTAACAAATGGAGCGCCACTTCAGTTGTTCATCACCGCGCTTCTGTCGCGCTTGTTTGCCACAGCAGTGAATCCAGCAAGGGCTCCAGTGACTCCTCCGGACCACAGGGCGGAGTTGGGAATGGAGGGAACAGTGGGAAGCTGTGTGGCCCTCTCACTCCTACCCAGGCTATGAGACTATACCGATCTCAACTGACCACCCTGGAGCAGACCGAGATCCACTCCTACCCAGACATCTACTTCGTGGGACCCAACGCCAAGAAGAGGCTTGCCATAGCTGGAGGCAACAACAACTGTGGCTACGACGATGAGCAGGGAGGATACATTAATGTCCCCCATGATCACCTGGCTTACCGCTATGAGTTCCTCAAGGTCAGACACAGCTATTGTGAAGTGTTTTTAGAAACACAATTACAGTTGAGTGTCTGTTAAATCAAATATAATGTAAAGTTTTGAGCTAACCCAATTTTTATTTCCCTCTTCAGATTATTGGGAAAGGTAGCTTTGGCCAAGTGGCTAAGGTATACGACCACAAACTGCAGCAGCACCTGGCTCTTAAAATGGTGCGCAATGAGAAGCGTTTCCACCGGCAGGCGCAGGAGGAGATCCGCATCCTGGAGCACCTGCGCAAGCAGGATCGTAACGGCACCATGAACGTTGTGCACATGCTTGAAAACTTCACCTTCCGCAACCATATCTGCATGACCTTTGAATTGCTGAGCATGAACTTGTATGAACTGATCAAGCGCAACAAGTTCCAGGGTTTCAGCCTGCCACTGGTCAGAAAGTTTGCACACTCCATCCTGCAGTGCCTGGAGGCCCTGAGCAGGCACAGAATAATCCACTGTGACCTCAAGCCAGAGAACATCCTGCTCAAACAGCAGGGACGCAGTGGCATCAAGGTAGGACACCTGGCACATTCATACTTGTGAAAGCCCTGTAACAGGTTTGTACATTTGATGTTCACTCATACAATTCTTTCCTTTTCTGTCTCTGGCAGGTGATTGACTTTGGCTCCAGCTGTTTTGAACACCAGCGGGTGTACACCTACATCCAGTCTCGTTTCTATCGAACGCCAGAGGTGATCCTCGGTTCACGTTACGGCCTTCCTATTGATATGTGGAGCTTCGGCTGCATTCTGGCCGAGCTGTTGACAGGCTACCCCCTGTTCCCTGGCGAGGATGAGGGTGACCAGCTGGCCTGTGTCATGGAGCTGCTGGGCATGCCTCCGCAGAAGATCCTTGAGCAGTCCAAACGGGCAAAGAACTTCATCAACTCCAAGGGCCACCCTCGCTACTGCGGCGCCAACACCTTGCCCACTGGGGCCACTGTGCTGACAGGGTCTCGCTCTCGCCGAGGCAAGATGAGAGGTCCTCCAGGTAGCAAGGAGTGGAGTGCTGCGCTCAAGGGCTGCGAGGACCCCACCTTTACTGACTTCATAAAGAAGTGTTTGGACTGGGACCCCTCGTCTCGCATCACCCCTAGCCAGGCCCTAAGACACCCTTGGCTGTATCGGCGCCTACCAAAGCCCCTACCTGGGACCGATAAGAGCCCAGGGGCCACGGTGAAACGGCTCCCCGAGCACCACAGCACCTCCTTTCCCTCTATCTTGGCCAAAGGGGGGCCTATCTTAGGCACCACAGCTGCCAACAACAAACTGAGAAGCAACATGATGGGAGATTCTGGGGATGCCATACCTCTTCGCACGGTCCTACCCAAACTCGTCTCTTAGAGAGAGAGAGAGAGAGAGTCCTGTAATCTCCTCTCTCCTTCCACTTTTTCCTCCTCTGCACTCCTCAGGAGGAGTCAGAGTACAGGATAAAGTGGAGCCTAGGTTTTACAACTCGTTTGGTTGTTGTTTTATTTGTTTTCTACTGAGAGGTGTCGACACCCCAGTTCCTGGTTTTTAATATTAGCTGAACAGAGAGACAATAAAAGAAACACTAAAAAAGTTTTTATACAGACGGTTTCCTTGAGCGGCTGTGGAGTTTCTGTAGACAGCCATTGATACAGTTTGATTTAGATAATGCTTTTTAAAAACTTCCTCGTGTGTCTGGACAGCTTGGTAAATGAGCAAATGATTTTAACCCGAGTGTCTTCTCACGTGAGTGTTGTGTTTTGGTAAAACACTCTCAAGCACACCTGCACTGTCACTTGCCTCACTTCACACTTCTTTCTTAACACTCGGAGGATGCCTATCTTTCTTGGGAAGCGTTTGTATGAGTGAAACTTGAAAAGGGCTACAGAGATTACTCTTATCAGGTTACAGTTAGCAAGCAAAGAATTCTTCAGCCCACTTCAATGAATATAAAAAAGAAAAAAAGAATCATGCTGTAGTGTTTGGGCCCTGCGTACACTGACACAGATATCCCTCGTATATACAAAAAAATGTCTTTTACATAGGTAATGAGGGTTTGGCATTATGCAGTGAACAACTAAAACTTTTTTTTTAGCAATAAGTCTTCACTTTGTCTTTTCTAGTTGCACTCTTTTTCTGCCTTTCCTGATCCCGGGTGCTTGCATGTCAGCTCAATATGTGACGTTGGTATGTGTGTGTGCTTTGTGGCCCTACTCGGGTAGACATTAAGAGGGCGTAGGATAACCTATTTACGGGCCCCTCCTCCTCCCAGCAGTAGCTCCACTAGAACTGTCACAAAGGTTTCACCATCACACTCGGTACTTCGCACTGGTTTGTGTGAGGCTGGCTTACAACTGTAAGTCCTTGCACACACACACCTGTGGAGTGGAAAGTTGGCTGTGGAAAGTTGAAGTTTGTATAAATGTCACCTGCCCATTCCCCTAATTGGCTGCTGTGATTGTTGGCAGCGGTGCATTAATCCTAATGCAAGAATAGTGCAGGGTGAGAGAGATTATGGGATAAAATGAAGGGCGGTATGTTTAATATGAGCCAAGTTCTTTTTTTCTTTCAGGGGGAGGTGTAGAAGAGTTGACAGGACGGGCCAGTGACAAACGTGGGTTTTTATGGTACTGAAGAAAGACGTGTTTCTCAGGGAGACATACTTGATACATCCCTTAATCTTATATGAACTGTGTTCCACTTACAGTCCTCACTCCCAACTATGGATGAAATGCATGCAGTGCTGTCCACTGAGAGCGAGAGAATGCATACGAGTGTTTCCGCGAAGGGGGTCTGCATGCTCCTCAATCTGACCTAAATTCTCTCTCCTCCCCCACCTTCTCATTCTCGCTCTCATTTCTCTCACTCTTGTCTCATGTAGGGCAGGGAACCTCTTAAACTCACACGTGCATAGCGAATTATGGTGCTGTCCAAAGTGCGCACACAGAAACACATCAGGTGCATGTTGTATGGACCACACCGCTCAAAGAGTTCTTTCTCTTGTCCCTCATTTCCTAAGTGGAGCTGTCAGGGATTTCTTCTACTCTGTCTCTGTTTTTTTTTTTTTTATAGAAGTGGTTTCTATTGCTATTCAGTCCAGAATATCAGAGGATGTAAAATGCAAAAGCGGACAAAGAGGAAGTTGTATACTGTCATGTTGTACTAGTGGTGTGCGTTAGTAGGAGGGTGTTTGGTGTTCCAGCATGAAATCACAGACCTGTTATCAGACTGAGTGACTATGAGAAGAGAAACTGTACAGTAACCAAATGAAGTTGTGATAGTTTCTTTTTCTAAAGAAAATAAAAATGATTATTAACTGAAATGTGCTGCTGTGGGTTGATTTCTGCTTTGAAATACACATGTTTTGACAAAAAGCAGCTAGGTTATATTTTTAAGTCAAAAGTGGGGGGCACCTCAGCAGCTCATCTGGTAGAGTCCTGTCTCTCTCTACTGTGACTGTCAATCAAACAGTGTTTAGGTGTTTGCCATGGATGTCATGAGCTGCAAAATACTGCGTGTACTGGCCACAGAGAGCCGGATAGGATTTGGCCATGAATGCTAAGAAGATTTTAATTATGTCGCCTGAAGCTCTCGAAACCAGTGGTTACTGTGTCGTTTTTGCTGTTCGACACCTGGGGCGGCCTCCGTTCTGAAACAAAAGTGTCTCCAGAGGGCCCCTGGTTCAGTTGGTATAGTAAATCACCATCAAGCGAATTAGATTTCAGTCTGCGATTAGGTTGCACATTCAGCGGACACTGATGAGTCAGTGACACAACTTCAAGGCAGTGTGTGATACAGACACTGTCCTGTTATTATGCACTTCCATGGAAGTCGTTAACAGTAGACTGAACAACGTAAACGTGGAGATTCTCACTCATCCAGTTCTAGAAGTGCTATACAGTTGCCTTTTGCTGACACACATACATAATATATGTAACAGCAATGATACTTCAATTTGTTTCAGATGGTATTTTCTTTGTTAAGAAGTCACAACAGGGTAGATGCAGCTGATGAAATTAATGATTGGTACAGGTCCCTTTACAGTGAACTAATGAGCAAGTGTTGACAATAGTTGGTAGTACTGTTCATTTGCAGCTGCGTCTACCCTGCTGTGACACTTGAAGCACGTCTGCTGGGTCTGCAATGATGTCACTTCCAGTCAGTAAGCATGAACACATCACTTGTAGGAAAGCTTCAGAAGATCCGGACGTCTTAAAGACCCAATTGGAGGGGCTCCTTTCAGTCAAATCAGTCTAGTGTCCTATCACTGCAATAGACAGATTTATCTTGTTTTTTCAAGGTTATTTTAGCATCTATGTGTGAAAATACTTTACACCTCCGTGTGATATGCCTCTGCTTTGGTCTTGCCCCTCATACCACCCTGTGTACCCTCTGTCCTATCTGTGTGGGTAACAGAACAGATCGATGGGATGAGAGTGGAAAAATATTTAGGAAGATTCTCTGGTAATAATGACGGTAGACCGATCATCTCCCATAACACTGATGATTCATGGATGTTTACAGTGGCAGGCTGGTGCCCAGAGGGAAGAAAAAGACAGGTATACACGCAACTGGAGGAGGATGAACCGGCTGAGCAACATCGCCTACCGAAGAAGATAAAAGAGAGAGAGGGAGGTGGTTTTGGTGAGTGGGTGGTTGGGGAATTTAACTCAGGTGTTTTAATGCCAGCTGATCGTAACAGTATGAAGAAAGCTTCGTAGCGAAACGACATCGTTTCTCATCAGCCTGGGCGCGGCTCACTCATTCTAGTCAACAGGGAAGATAGTGTGGCAACGTTGATGCGTTCATTCAAATGACTAATATCAGGAAGCAAGCAAGCAAGCAGACCATGTCTGAGAGGAGAGAGAGAATCCTGTTTTGGTGAGCTTGATAGAACTTGAGCTGTAATGTAAAGTAGATGTACCTTTTATATCGTTCTAAATGTCTATATAGTAGTGATATTGGCTTTAGGCTATGGCATATTAGATCTTTAAAATTGGTGTCAAAACAAATTATTTTAAATGATATATTCCCCCTATCTTGTAGATTTCCTTAAGGCTGTCCTTTTCAATTATACATTTATGACTTCCTCTCAAAATCAAAAAACTACATTACAGTGAGATGTTTTCTAGATCTAAATGTCTCTGAATGCCTGTCTTTCTCGACCCCTTCCCCTCTTTCCTCTATAAATGTAAAAGCAGATTAGATCAATCCCATTACACACCAATCCAGTCACCCTCTGACCATATGGTCTAAGGCTCACACGTCCCCACAGCCCCTTTGGCACACTGAATTCTGTTCTCTGAGCCACACACATAAGATGGTGTTTCCCTTCTCCTCTCCTGCCCTCTCCTCTCTCCTTAAGAGAGAACGAGCCTAAGCCTTCAGACCATACGGAGCCACAGCAGGACTTCTTGTGGTTAACGTGGGACGAGTCGGGTGACAGCTCCTTGATTGCCATGAGGGTTAACAAATCTTGACCTGCCGCGTTTGGCTCAAAGTGTAGACATTTCTCTGTCTCTCTCTGTCTTGATGTTGTCATGTGGATACCCGTGATTAGATGTTATTAGCTATACAGTGTTCCTGCAGTCAGCTGCAAATGTAGACGAATCATATCAACAACAACAGCACAGTTTGTTTAAGGGGGTAAACTTACCTGAGCTATGTTTGAATTTTTGCCTCTAGAGAGTAGAATATAATTAATTTGGGACAATTTTGGTTTAAAAAGTTCGGTGGTGTCTTTCCAGAAACACTGTTACAGTTACACAGGATAGCACAAACACCTGACTGGGATCAGTCTTCATTGGAGATTATCTTGTCTACCGAAGAAATAGTCTCTGAGGTGAAAGTGTGTAGATTATCCAACATGGATATGTCTGGATATGTTGTGGCTTTAATTTAAGCCTTTATTTTTAAAATATTTTTATTAGTTTATCTACACACATTGGCTCTAAGTTTGGTATTTTGGCTTTGACTGGGAGCTTAACTAGGACCTAAATGGAACACCTGTGAAAAGAATTAATCCTTTTTTCATCTAAAGGGCCTCTACTAGTTCTTTGCAGGCTTTTTTTCTAGATGATGCAACCAAAAGCAAACAAAGCTTCTTTAATCTTGCAGTTCAACAACATAAATGTGAATGATTGTTACTGTTACATTGCTTTAGATATGTCACTGTATAACACAAAGGCTTCAAAAAAATATGCTAACTTGAACTTGGTACTTTGCATTTTTCTTCATTCTTCTGTGACAGCCGACATACTCACCCTGTATTTAGGGATGTGACAGAGTGACTGTAAAACTTGGAGGATCTCCTTCATGACTGGTAAACGTTATATGCTGTTTTTTTGTTCACACAGTTGAATGTTATAGAAAAAATGTTTTATGTGGTTTGTTTCATGTCACTGCAAGCTCTGTCGTGATCCACAAGTAGAACTCTGTTGTGTTGTCTGGACTGAAGCTTCAACCAGAACAGTGATTCACTGCTCCACAGCACTACAACGCAGGGTCCTCTGGACTACACTCCTTCATTTACACAAGCCTTTTTTTGCTGGATCTTGGAACGGACAATACAGTCACACACACACACACACACACACACACACACAACACACACACAACACACACACACACAACTATAAACACACACAGTCCTGGGTCACAGAGTGCAGACACACACCAGAGCTATGTGTGTCGTCTGGCTTCGGCCCATTGGGACAGCTGAGGTTCGAACCAGGCAATGGAAGCAGCAGGAGAATACCACATTAGTCCCCCCTGTTGCACCAATACACACACACACACACACACACACACACACACACACACACACACACAGACACACAGAAAGAGGGACAACACATGTCCCCACATGCACAAAAGCAGCACACTGCTTTCCTTACTCATACTCACGCTATGACACACTCACAGCTGAGCGCGCACAAGTCACACACAAATGCACAGCTGAGCACATGTCTATACAAGCTGAACAGATGCAGATCGTTGGGAGAGGTGGGGTTGTGCTCCAGGAACATTTGCCCACCCAACCCCCAATTCCACACAGACTGCAATGCAGAGGAGCTGTGCACGTGTGCATGCTCTGTGATTTTGTTTGCAAAAGGCATTTTGTTGAGACCTTTAACTTCATCTTACTGGTTGAAACCTCAGCTGCCTGTCTCTTCCTACAGTTACTGTATTTGCTGCCTGCATATGCAGCCCCCATATTTAGGTTTTCAGTTTCCTTGTCTTGTTTACATGACCTGACTGGGTCACATTTGGGACTGGAATAGAGAATGACTCATCCCCTGTCTACAGAGATGAATCTGACTGTCTGTCTGTTTCTCTATATGTGTGTGTTTTTGTGTGTGTAAGTTCACATGTTTTTATGGTTGTGTCTCTCCAGTTCTCTTATAGCCTCAAGGTAGCAGGTCTGCCTGGCAACACTCTGGGAAGAAGAAGCTCCAAGGGCACATCACAGGACTCATTTTGCAATATCTGTAAACGCACCTACTCAAAAGCTCTGCTGAGGTTATTTTCCAGTCCGTTCTTTTTCGAAATTTTAAAATGAAGAGGCAGATGAATATATTTATTATAAAACATGTAGTTCAGATGTTTAATCTTGATCAAAATACTCATGTTCTTAGCCTCTGTGATGAAAGGGAGGTCGAGACAGCGTGTATGTCCTTATATGTACTCAGTGGAAGCCATAAACTGCTACCCTCAGAAGACTCCATAAAACGCATTTTACTGTATGATACTATCACACCTCATTTTTTCTCTTTTGTCTACGTGTTCTCCTCCCACTCTCTTCCTCACACACATCCACTTCCACACTTCTGTGTTTACAGTATTTTCTGTCAAGCGGGATGAACCAAGACTGTCCACTTTCAACATGTCACTGTGATGCTACTGTAGCTTTGCCAAATCATGGCCTTTGCTAAGCTACCTTTAGTTTATCTCTCCTTGGGGTTCAAGTCAATACTGTCATTCAAGTCACTTCCAATGAATCAATCTAGTTTGGCGTTATTTGTAAATCAGGTGAATTACATTTGTAAAGCCAAAAAAAGGAAAAGCAACAAGAACATGCAAATGTCTGGCTAGTGCCAGACGTTTGTGGTCTCATGAGTATATGTACACGCCATAAGCTCATAGGATTTGTGCGAGACATTTCTTTTGCTTCTAAGTTGTTACCAGGTAGGCAGCGGAGACTCAATTAATTTACTTTGCCTGGCAAGAAATAGTTTGGCACATAAACCTCTATAAACTGGCATGTTGTTGTTTTTACATTGGATTTGTACAGATTAAATTGACAATCTTCAATGTGTTATTTAGTGTGCTTTAGAGGTACTGGTAGGCAGATGTTATTACTGTAGAACAGAATCAGGCTAGTTGTTTCTCACTCTGTGCTAAGCTAAGTTAACTGGCTGCTGTCTGTAGTCTCGTAATGGATGGACAATCATAATAGTGGTTTCAATCTTCATGTCTAACCAGATAGTGAATATTTGTATTTCCCAGAATGTCGAACTGTTCCTTTAACACTGGAGAAACAGACCAAAAAAGCCACCGTACACTCACAAATTCATCTGTTATTCTTTTAGCACTAGCCCGCAACGTTCTCAATAGTTCTGTCATGTATTCCAAAGCAGCCAGTTTTCCTCTCAACTCCATGCTCCAGGTCAGAGTTTCTGTATTCAGCCATCAGTGAAACACGAACATTAACGTAGTGCAGAATGACTGAATTATTGATGCCGAGCTGATGGGCTGTGTTCAAACATTTCCTCACTCTCCCTCAGAGTATTTGTGGGTGTGTGGGTGTGCCAGACAGAAAGCCAGACAGGAGATAAAGGAAAAGGACAATGCACCCTGTGATCATCATTTTGGCTGCCAAAGGAGACCTTCCTCTCTCCTCTCCTCTCCTGTGCTCAGTAGGTCAGCATGCTTCCTGTCAGAAGCAGAATGGCTCTCCACACTCTGCCATGGAAAAAGCTCTTAGGACAACAATTCACCCAGCAGCTGCTACAAAGGAGAGAGGACTGGGTGAGAGAAAGAGGACATCAGAGAGAATGAGGCCAATGAGGCTCCCCTACAGACAAACATATAAGCATATATATAGCTATCTACTCTGTACACTGCTGGTGCCGTCCTGTCTTGCAAACATTGCCATGTAATGTACTGTTTAATGCCTGCAGGGAACATTTCAAAGGAGCGTTTCTCCCTTGTGACAAAGTAATGCAGTGTGTCGTCTTCAAACTAGATTAACTATAATCAGCATTAAATTGACTTTCCAAGTATCCGCTGCTGATGAAGTACTGGCAGTTATGAGAGCAATCAAAGTGCAAACAGACTGACTGAAGCACACTAAATTGTTGTTTTTGTTGACCGACAGTAGCACAAAATGGCAATTTCACAGAAGGTGTTCCTGCTGGATAACACAGAACATTGAATGTTATTCTTGGAAAAGTACTTTAAATGAAAGATCATGACGTGCCATGTGACAGAAAGGGTTGAGTCTGTGTTTATTCTATGCAAGGATTTTACTCCTGTTGGACAGAGCCAGGCTAGCTGTCTTTATGCTAAGCTAAGCTAATTGGCTTCTGGCTGTTTCCTTATATTTATTTAATGAACAGACATGAGATCTGTGTCAGTCAATGCTAGTTCAGAACTGGTTCTGACAATGTATTTCCGGACCACTTCAGAAATAAAAAGTTGTTCAGAATGGGCACACAGAGGCAGAGTGACAAGCTGTCTGTTATAGAAAGAGGTAAGATGCCATATTGTTTAATAAAAATGGGGATAAATGCGCTGCGCTGCACGTATTACAGGAAGAAAATTTTCTCGTGGTGGTACATTTACATTTTACATTTATTCATTTGGCTGACACTTTTATCCAAAGCGACTTACAATTGCTATTCATGTCAGAGGTCGCACGCCTGGTAGTATGGTAGTCTTGACTCTGTGCACACTGCACAGAGTCAAGACTTGTCAAGACACACACACACACACACACACACACACACACACACACACACACACACACACACACACACACACACACACACACACACACACACACACAAATAAATACAAAAGAAAGCAGTGTGAAGCCTGCGGGACTAAACACTGGTAGTCCAAGTTCAAGAGTTCAGACTTAATGCTACTAATCCTGTCAGTTAGTGAAATGTACGCTAGAAATGTGAGGCAGGCAGTGCAGTATTATGTACGGACAGTATAGACAAAGGGTCAATAATGTAATGACATCTTATTTATGTTGCTTATGTGAAAATAGCATGGGTTCACATCTCATAGATAAGTAGGTGGACATACTGTATAATATGTATGTCAGGAGTAGGATAGCTCAGACTAGGGGAATATATGTTTGAGGAGTGAGCTCCTGGAATGGAAATCCACACCAGTGGAGCATGCTGGTCTATGGGTCAGACAACCGTAAAAGGGCATAGTAGAGGCAGCGGACCATCATACCAGCCCTGCACATGCACACACATCCATGTGGGTGTGTGCATCTGTGAGGGGGGGGAGGGTGATGCCAGCTGGGCAGCTTAAATATAGTGCAGAGTGGGGCATCACAACTGCACGGGACTCTAGAAACACATGACTGCCAGTCCAGTAGTAATTCACAGTGGATTTCTCTCTTGTGTTGACTGACGAGACCAGAAAGGGTGACGATTAAACTGGGTAATCTTATAGGACCCTCTCTGAGCTGTCTTTCTTTTCTGATGGGAGACTGGTAGAAACAAAGTGAGTGTGCTGTGTGCAAAGGGACAGTGTTAGAGGTGGGGCAGGTGGGGCAGTGTTACAGGTGTCACAGGGCCAGTAAGATGAGAAGTTCAGAGTCTGTGTGTGAAGTGGGCCGAGCAAACATGCAGGGCCAGTGGGGCAGTAGGCTGAGTGTGGGAGGTGAAACGTGATGGGGATCAGACTGGTGGGATTAAAGAGCACCGGACTGACCTCTGCTAAAGCACTGAACACAGGGAAGGGATGATGAAGAACCGGGAGGGGGGTGCAGGAACAGCTGCTCATTAAAGATGCACCAGCACTGTACACCCTTCTCTCCACACAACACATGTACACACAATTATACATTAATACATGTGCACACACAGGCGTACAGAAACATGCTGCACCCAGTCAACATACACTAACATAAACTATGGGAGTGATTTATATTGGAGGATAATCTCATGTACAAAGTGGCTCTTTCACCTCAGGTAATCTCAGTTTGGATTAAGATGGATTATTGGATTACAAGTGAGCGAGGGAGAAGAAACATAGGTTTTACTTCCTTTCCGCAGTATACAGCATGTATATCTGTATGTAGTTCTAGTTTTTCCTAATGACTTTCTGACTTCTGCCATGCAAGGTCATGACATTGCCCCCACTTTCGCTCCATTTTTCATATTTCTGGGCTACTATAAGTCAGAAGATTGATATCACTCTCACATCTGTACGATAAATATTAAGCTACTGCCAGCAGCAGTTACTTTAGCTTAGCCTGGCTGTGTCTGCTGCTAAAAAAATCTGCACTCATGAAAGTGTTATATCTTATTTGTTTAATCCGGAAAAAAAGTGTAAAAATAACATTGGCGTTACTTTGTTGTTGTTTGTGTCTGTAAGATACACAATATGGTACAGATCTTCAAATGTTATTTAGCAAGAAAGAGACAATAAAACTGAAAAATTTAGCAGACTTTAAGGATTGGACAGAGAGAAGAACAGACAGCCATGACAGGCTGAGAGTCAAGTACCATCTGTCTGCATGGACTAGTGGAGAAGGAGAAAATGTGGGTAGTCACTGAGACATTTCTTGATTTAACAGACAGACAGGAAGTTGAATTGAAATGAATGCAGAGGCATGAAGCTCCAGTGTGAGATTTACGTCAGACTGTCATGGACATACAGAGCCGCAGATAGCATATGAACACTAATTTTATACACGAACACACACACACACACACACACACACACACACACACACACACATAGATAAGAAAATCATTATTACAGTCACTACATGTACATATTCATGAAAGGCACCTAAATATTCTGGCTATCATGGCGTTAAGAGTGGACTTGTTTGTGTCAGTCCAAGTGACACAACAGACACATTCAAGTGCCTGTGTGAGTGAGTTTGTATCTCCTCTCCAAGACTGGGTCAGTGGCCTGGAGTGAATCATGGAGAGAAAAGGCAGCATGGCTTGTTGTGTCTGTGAGGAAACCAGTGCTGTGCCAAAGCACAGATAACTGCAGAGACTCTCTCTGTGCGGGAGAACTGGAGCATCCTGCTGCCCAATGTCTCTGGGTCAGCAGAATCAGACCTGTGTATGCGTGCAAATGTGAGACAGAAACAAGAGACAGGGAGAGCTACAAGTGCGTAAGTGAAAACGTGTGGGTGAGTGTACACAGTATGTGTGGGATTGTTTGTTAGGGAGGTGGATTTGAAATTAGGGCATTCTTTACAGCTGAGCAGGGCAGAAGACAAGCTGGCAACAAAAGTAGGCTAAATAATCATCCCCTAACATCAAATGGTCTCTTGTTTATTGGGGCAAGAGGGGGGACAGGAATGTCCATGTGACTAAAACGTGAGACCAACTGCTCACACATAAGCTAACAAGTTGTTGTCCCACTAACCTCAAAAGAAAGAATAAACTTACAGAGGGTCACTCCTCGTGTTTTTTGTCTCTTTAACCAATTGTCATTCATTTTATTTTATGTTAAGTTTCTCTTGTTCCTGCATCAATTCCACATATCCATCCATCTCTGTTCTCTTTCGTTCACCCAAATCTTTGCCTCTTGTCAGCTCCACAGCAGGCCTGGGGTCAGTCTGGGAAGGCCAACACGCGCAACCACTGAGGGCCCTCGTGCCTTTGCAGGGACCCATGTTGTTCAGGCTCTGTCCATAGATGAAAGAGGGATTCCAGTGGCGGTCACATGCTACCCGCAGGGCTATAGAGGAGGCCACCCATTTCATGGATGAAGAGCCCTACATGGTTTCCTTTGTGTGGATGCATGTGCAGATTTCTATGCCATTGTGCAGCTCCTCTGTTAAAGGCAACCTGTGCACAACGCATGCCTTTTCATGTCTGGTTTCACATGTACAGGTATTTGTGTGTGTGTGTGTGTGTGTGTGTGTGTGTGTGTGTGTGTGTGTGTGTGTGCGTGTGTGTGTGCGTGTGTGTGTGACAGAGAGAAAGAAAAGAGAAATCGGTGTTTTCCACTAGCAGGCAAAAGTGTTCCATGAGAAAAATGTGAATGTACCACTGTTGACGTTGTACTTAAATATATATGAGCTAGATTAATAAATTATATTGAATAGACTCCTGCAGCACAACCCCACACATATACACACATATACACACACACACACACACACACCACACAACACACACACTACAATCATCTGCAGGCCGTGGTGCACTTCCACCTCCAGAAGCCTGTGTTGCAGAGCTGAGTTTGGAAGTGACTTTGCTCACTCTGCACCGCTCCATCATAAGAATGGATCGCCTTGGAGCCAATAATGTCCATGACTTGTCAGTGGGATTTTCATGACCTTGTGTATGTGTGTGAAAATGAGAAAGCAAGCAGGAGTGTAAGAACAGAGAGAGGAGGATAGAGGAAGAGGGCGCTTAGTCAGACGCTGCCTTTAAGAGCTGTAGTCTCTGAGGAACTGTACATCCATCTCCAACGCAACCAGAACAGGAGGAAATCACCTCTCCTTTCCTCAGAGAGTTTTATCATGCTTCACTGAGGTGAACCAGTCCGGGAGCAAATCACGACACAAATAGAGCAACAAGTAAACAGGCTGACAGGCGGACTGACTGATAGACAAAGTTTCTGGTTTCTGCAGAGCCTCGTTTAAGGCTAAGTTAAGAAGGGCTATGCGTAAACAAATGCATTGCAGTGGTTGAAGTATGGAGATAAAGCAGGGTAAAATGAGATCATATGTAAATGTGGGTTTGTGGTTCTCTACATAGCAATTAGAAAGATGTGGAGAGACAAAGAAAAAAGAGCAAGCCCGAGAGAGAGAGAGAGAGATCATACAGTGTATTCACAAGGGTGTGTGTGTGTCTCTGTGCATCACAGGGGTGAGCAGGTTCAACAGGTCCCATGGTGGGGCGGGGAGGCTTGAGAGTGTTCAGGTGCTAGAATCCTATATCAGAGCCAGTGCTGACCATGGGTCTATATCAGGATCCGGCTAGGGTTTCAGCCCCAGACGGCGATAGAGGATTATTCTGACAAAGACGGGTTCTGGCCAGCTTGAAATAACTGATCCAAACTAGCTCTGACTTTCGCACACTAATGAAGAACAGGGGGGAGGAAAGGGGGGTGGGGGTGGGGTGCACCTCTTGCCCCTGAGATTTCCTTCCTGTCAGGAAGTTAAAAGAAGTGCTGTGAAACTGGAGAGAGTGTGGAGGGAGTGTTCTGGGAAGGAGTGGAGAAAAGGAAAATGTCAGCTTGCCAGATTCTACAGCTTTGTGCTCAGGGCCATGCATTCCTGATCCCTGTACACCAGAGCAAACCTTGGGACACTGGCGCATGACCCAACAGAACTCTGCCATGTATAGTGTGA
The DNA here is from genome assembly GCA_024633595.2 of Lepomis macrochirus. Lineage (NCBI taxonomy): Eukaryota > Metazoa > Chordata > Actinopteri > Centrarchiformes > Centrarchidae > Lepomis > Lepomis macrochirus. The sequence goes on along the minus strand of JALXJV020000004.1, from coordinate 27,857,444 downwards.
TTTGAGCACTCTGGTCACTCTGATTAAAGTGAATAGTCGTTGGAGCCATGACACTTTCCCCAGGGAGGACACTGTACTGAACAGATTGTCCTGGGTGTCTGGGGGAGCAGCTATAAATGGAGTTATGTAAACTGAGGTTCAGGAACAGGACTACGCCTCCCTCTTCCTCCTCACTGATTAAACCACCTGTGTCCCATCACACACACCTGCGAATCCAATCTCCACCACATGCATAAGATGGCCCAAACTCTCTCCCACTTTCTCAGTTCTCTAAGCCCCCCCCCCATCCCTTGAGAAATGGCCCTCATCTAGCTCCCTCAGTCTCCTAGGAACCACAGGGGGACGATCCATCAGCACTATGCGACCCTCTCTCATCCACCTCGACGCCTTTCATCACTTCCCTCTAGACCCCTCCTCGTAAACATGATCACATTAACCACCTCTAACTTGGCGCGGTCCTGTTAGTGAAGCGAGCCTGGAGCTATGCAAAGTGCATGTGTGTGAACACATGTCTAGGTGCATACTATGTGTATTTGTACTAAAAGTGTTTAAAAAGGTGTGTGTAAATATGGGATCCATGAGGTCATGTGATGTGCCTCTCTTACATAATTGAGGACAATAACAGTGAAATGTCACCAAATGGAGCTTTAGGACAATGTCACTCCTCCATGCTCTGCCAGCAAACTTTCTGTAGGTTGGGAAGTTTTAATAATAGCCACGGTACATTTATTTATTAAATGTACACAGTAAATGAAGGAATATAATGAAGCTCACAGGCAGTTACCCTAAAGTCATTAATGGGGATTTTAAAAAATGGGGATTTCTTGTTGTTCAGGTGCAACACAATGTGTGCTGTAGATTGAACAACATTTGTCAGATCATGTTGAGTTATGTGTACATAATGAATTTTATTAGAATAGAGGAAGCAAAAACATAATTGTTATGGACAAACTTTATAAAGGTTATGATTGTGCAGATCAGATTACTTTTCTAGGGTGCATTACTTTCCTAGCTGGCAAGCAACATATTGTATTTGAAGAATATGTCTTAAGTCTCTCAGATCACAATTCCAGAAGTCGTTGCTTGCAGTTTAATGGGCAACAATTCTTGGAAGTCCATTCAGCCATTGTGCATAACATTTTGGAGGTAAGAAGTTATGAAAGGAGCAGCAGACAAGAATCAGTTTACTCATCATGGGAAATGCTATTCATCGTTCTGCTGACGACAGTTGCACATTGTCTTCTGCTGCTCTGGAGGAACTTCTAATAAAATAACCCTAATAGAAGAAGAAACTTTATTGTCACATACAGTACATGTTGGGAAATTGATTCTTTGCATTTAACCCATCCCTCAAGGGAGCAGTGGGCAGCCGCTGTGCAGCGCCCAGGGACCAACTCCAGATCTTTACCAGTGTCTGGTAAACATCACAGACTAGAGAACCTAACATTTTTTGGTGGTGGGGGAAACCAGAGCACCTGGAGGAAACTCATGCAGACACGGGGAGAACATACAAACTCCACACAGAAAGGCCAGGGCAACCGGAGTTTGAACCCTTCTTGCTGTGAGGCCACAGTGCTATCCACTTGACCACCATGCCACCCAAAATGCAGGTGATGATGTCATCAGAGTTATCTCTGCTTGTTTTTATTGCATTGTGGGAATTTTAGGATCCACTGTTTTTGAAGCGTGACCAGTAGCGTGACCCTACTTTTGTTTTAGTTTGTTTGTTTTTTTTAAAACAAATGACGCTTGTGAGTTCATGAACTTTATATGAGGGTGATTCTGAATCCCTGGAGTACGCCGTTAAAATAAAACAAGGTCAAGATTAGATTTGACTTCTACATAGATTTTGGCCTTTCCCCTTTGTAAGAGAAAAACACTGCTACATGGATATCAGTTAAGACAAAATTTTCTAGTACTTAATTTAGGTGATATAGCACATCTGTAATGTTACCTAGTCTATAAACCCAGGTTATATCATTAGAATGGAACGGGGAGGCCCTAAATGTGACACAGGCAGTCACTAGTTCCTGTCTCTGAGAGTAGTGTGGATTTCCAATTACACCACATGTTAAAGGCTTTCTAAGAATGTGCAAAACCTAAATCCCAATTTCACACCTTAAACTTATTAAAACTTTTCAAGATTACATTTAACAAGATGTAGAAGTCATCTCTCTTCGTCTTGACTTCTCAGAGAAGTCAAGACGAAGAGAGATGACAGTGGACTAAAGTGTGTTCCCATAGCTGGAAGTGGAGTAGAGGATCTGAATCTTCTCCATCCTCTTTGTACATTACATTCACAAGACCAGCGTGTGGATGACCTGGGAGTGTCACATCTTACACCACATCTTTATTCAGTTTGTCTTGTGAGTTCTGTAAACATTCTTTAAACAACACTTGTTCTCTTAATGGTTTCATTTCCATGGGTGCATAACGGAGGTGATCTGAAGCCCTTAAAGAAATCCAATGTGATTAAGGCCAACTGCGTAGAAATAAATAGAGGTCAGCTGAGTGCTGACAACAAAACCAAAGCATATGCATTGTTGGGAAATGAGGGTTGCAGACATTTTCCACATTTTTTTCAGATTCAGCAGGCATCAGCTTGACTCACACAACTGTGTCATTACCTTACATACTGAAGTATTTCAACAGTGAATTCTTCAAACCATCAAGGCCATGAAGATCAAAACGTGTCCGTTTAAAAAACAGCTTCTCCATTTTTGAGTGAGACTGAGATGTCTGGAGCATAGACTGTATAATATCTGTAGTGCTTTCCAGGAGGCAATTTAATTTTAGTTCAGTGTCAGAATCATGGTTAGTGATAATACATTTAAAACCATTTGTGTGATTATGTGTCCCACACTGTATTGTCCCATGAGTTAAACCCTATTCATCGGCTTCATGCAGGTTCAAAAACACTTTCATTGCAAAAACTAAGTTGAGCTTTGACATTGTTTCATGGCAAGGATTTGGTTCTAATAAAAACGTAGACTTGTCTGCCATCTAGTGGTTACAAGAAGTGATGCATTTCAGTTCCAAATGGATCATAGCAATGAGTCCAAGAAATACACAAAGCAGAGAAAGTGTTTTAGAAATCAGAGTAAAAACAGAGACTATCAGATGTGTGGTCATGTTAGTGTGAGATGATACAAGATTAAGATGGAAATTTATGAAATTACTGTGATTACTCTGACCCTGGAGAAAATGATACACATGGTACCTGTAGCCCTCCTACAAAGGCTTGTTTAAAGATGAACATTTAGAAAATAAGGTAATATGATGTTCTTGGAGTCAGGGTCTTTATTCACTGTCAATGGTTCATTTGTATGCTACACAACTTATTTGGTTGATTTTATGTGCATCTTGACTTTAAAGTCAAGATGCACATGACATTTTTTCAGAGCCACAAAATTTGACCAATCAAACTGAATCTGTGATTCTACTGCTAAGAAAACTGCTACTGCTAGAGGACGCTTGATTCATACTATCTAATGTTCGTTTTAAGAAAATTTACAGCCAGGTGACATTTTTGGCTTTTCCACTGTCTTGAAAATTCAACTATATTCATGGATCATTGACACTTTCGTAGTCAAAAAACAATGCACTGTTGATCTATACTTTGTATTAATCTTTGAATACAGATTGGTAGTAAACTGAAAGGCTACATGACTGTGCTCTGTTAATGTTGTAGCCATTCAGGTTTTTCTATCAGAGGCAAAACTTGTTGCCATGATTGAAACCCATTTACTGAAGGTCAGGCTAAAACAAGTGAGGACACTGATTTAATGTCTGTTGTCTTTCTGGTATTTCAGGGGTTTTAACAACCTAGGGGGAAGTAATTTACAGTTAAAAATGTCCACATGGTGGGTGTTTTATAGGTTAATGTCAGTATTTTTAAATTACATTTGGACCAACATATAAATACACATGGGATTCAGTGTGTCACCACCAGAACTGTATTTAAGGCAGTGTGAAACTGAACAGACAGAAGAATAAAAGAGAGGGAAGGTCTTTTTGGACTCATAATTTCTAAAATCCCAGGTTTAGAGACAGATATTTGGCTGTCACTTCCACAATGGAGAGTCTTACCTTCTGACAGTAGCCTAAAACCAGAAAAAAAAATCAGAAAAACGTGAAACCAAGGAATAAAGTCGATCAAATTGAGGCATGTGTGAATTCAGTTTAATCAGGAAAAGTAGACTGAAAGCCCCCCCATAGCTCTCCAACCTTGAGGTAACCTATGCGGCCAGATTACGGGGTGTATTTTTGTCCCTCTCTCTTTTACTATCCAAGCATTTCAAGTGTTTCTTCTCTTCAGCACAGCAGAGGTTTAATCGTTAATGCCAACATACAGACTGAAGACATAAAAATACATAGATATAAAACGTTACTTTTTTGACTGCCTTACGTTGCACCCCTTCCCCCTTGTGTGTACCTTACTGTCTCTCTTGTGTCCCCTCGGTTTCTTGACTCTGTTACGTAAGTCTCTTCCTCTGCTTCTCCTTTAAGCACAGAAAGGCCCTCGCCATGACGTCAGGAGTCAAACCTGCTCCTCCTGGTTCGGAAAGTGAAGTGGTGTCTGGCGTGCTACTGCTGTCGGAGTTTTTCCTCTCTGTTGTCTTCCGTTCAGTGTTATTGTCGTTTGTTTTTGTTATTTTACTTCACTCGCGAGCTTTTACCTTACTAATTTACAAATCCAGTCCCGTAGCCGACGTATGGGTTGTTTTATAAAAGTTCCTGAAGTGCTCTTTGAGGGACCGGTGGACGGCGGACGCCACCGGAGATGGATAAGCTAACCGATAGCTGAGTCGTTAGCCGAGAGTCACAGGTCAAGAATAGGATCAAGCTAGCATGCTAACGGCTAGCTAACGTAGCTTTTAATAAGCTAACCAAGTGACTTTGTTAGCCTGTAAAGACAGAAGTTGTGCCGTTTTTTGTCGGGCCTGGCGGCTACACAGTGAACACTTCGTCACAGGCCAGCTAACCCAGGAAGAAGACTCGGGCTGTATTACAAGGAAAAGCCAGAAGAAGTATTGTTGAGAGGCGGCTGTTAGTCTCTCAGCCCAAAGAGCATGTTGTCCAACGCACAGAACCAGCCACTGTTTCCCAACCCGGCGGGGCAGCAGAACCCCGCGGGCCAGTTCCTCCCCTTCCATCCAAGACCCAACTTACTGATCAAGAAAAACGCCATAACAGACGAGTACAAGGTGACCAGCCAGGTGCTGGGGCTGGGCATCAATGGCAAGGTGCTTGAAATCTTCAAGAAGAAGACTGGAGATAAGTATGCGCTGAAGGTAGGTTGTATTTGTTGAATACACTGTTCAGAAAGCATGAATGGAAAATGCAGAACCGAGGCAGACCTCGGGGCGTCTGGGTACTGTGGACGATAGTTAGGTCCCGTTTAAACAGTTCCTGGAGCTGTCACCACTTGCAGTGATAACGTTAGTCTAAACTATTTCAACTCAAGCTACACACCTATTGAGGCTCACTCAAATCTTTCCAGCAAAAATGCCAAAAGTCACTATTTTTAGCTTCTTAATACAGTATTTGCTAGCTTATGTTATTAGTAAGCAGTCTAGGACTTAAACACCTCCATGTAGAATAAATGTAGAGGCAAAGGTGTGCAACATCCCAGTCTCCCAGATTGTGCTGCCCGGATCACAGGTGTGCGAGTGTTGTACTGTGGTGTCCAGAGCACCTGGCTGTGTGATGTTGACACAGTTTCTCAATGGACATAAACATTTTTTCTGCATTATTTACTGTAAGAGTGTTTCTTACCACATCATTGACATCCACCATTTAGTGTGATGAGAAAAAAAACTGATAAGCAAATATTGGTTGGTAGTTTTAGCCGCAGTTTGTGCTCTGTATTTAAATTTAGGTAAAAGCTTTGTACAGTGTGGCTGTAAAGTGACTCTGCAGTATCAGGAACTACTTCTAGAGATCACCTTCCGTATCGGTCAGTGATTGATAAAAACAGCTATCCACACACATGTGACTGAAAAACATTTATTATTGTAAGCTTAGTCAGTGATTTCTCTATCATCATCGAATGGATTGCAATGAAAAGTATTGTGTAATCAATATTACAGAAAAAAGTGAATCACGGCCTGAGGACATCCTGTGTTGTGGTTTCAAATTGAAATTCACTAGTATTAAACTGGGTGACAGCTTTCTGCACTCAAGTGTGTGTATTAAACATAAAAACACAGGCCGTGATTCACTCTTATTCAAAGCTGGTGGATGGCGTGTTTGTATGTTGGTGAGCCTTGGTAGAATTAGTATTAAACACAGAAAGTCACGTTACACTCTATTTCTGTAATTCCTCTGTTTTGCTACACAGTATCAATGCTTAAGACTGTAGAAAGTTGCCGTTGGTGAAGACGTTTGCATCAAGCGTAACATCATGTTATAGTTTCAGATAAACATGGATATGGCGCCATTTCAAACATCCAGACTGTTCAAGGCCCCAGTAAACCATTGGTAAACTTACCCTCCCACATGAAAAATGTTCAGAGGTTTCTGCCAAGGATCATTTACATTTATTAATTAAGCTGATGCTTTTATCCAAAGCGACTTACAATTGCTATGTATGTCAGAGGTCGCACTCCTCTGGAGCAACTGGGGTAAAGTGTCTTGCTCAGGGACACAATGGTGGATGGGTCACAGTGGGGGATTGAACCCGGGTCTCTCACACCAAAGGCAGGTGTCTTATCCACCACCACCCAGATCAATACATTTTATCATGACCACCCAAAGTCATACATTTTTATTCAAAACGTTTTCCCAATCATCTACTTGTTTCCTGACTATATGAGCCATCATTGTAGTACAGTAATCTGAATGAGTCAATGCACGTCATGACCTCCTCTGAACTGAGGTTGACAGTGGGCCAACCTGTTTTTTTTAACCCCACGGTGAACTAGAGTTTCTGTATTGGATGGAAATTACTTCAAGGATAGTAAACTTTAAACAGCATTTTATGGACTCATTGAAAAGAAAGAGGGAGAGAGAAATAAAAGAAAGGGATGAGGAATTAACAGAGAAATAGATGTGTGTAGACAGTAGGGCTATTGCGGTGAAGTAATTTCCACTGCGGTAATATGCTGGGGCTCAATAGCATGTATGCTGTATTATCGGATTTTTATCATTAAAGTAATTTGGCACCAAATAGCATAATAAGAATGTCTGTGGATCTCACCTCACTGCACAGTGAGCCGCTAACAGCGGCTTTATGGTTGGAGCAAGCTAGCTGCTCAGTGCTAGTCAACAACATTGCCTAGCAAACTCATTTTTGTAGTTTGACTGTGTCTTTTTTCACACATAACATTGTAGCTATATCGTTACCTACAGGGCATGTCTATCAAGTCAATTACATGCCACAGCAGCGCACACACACACTCACCACTTTCCACAACTAACCACTTTGCTGTAGTAGGGCTGGGCAATAAAACAATAATTATTGCAATATAATTTTCCTCAATAACAATATAATAACTGTACAATATCATCAATAAATCCATCCATCCATCCATCGTCAACCGCTTATCCTGTGTAAAGGGTCCCGGGGGACTAGAGCCTATCCTAGCTGACATTGGGCGAAAGGCGGGGTACAACCTGGACAGGTTGAACCATTAGTAAATTAGCACTTATTTTTTCTATTAAATATTAATTTTGTTGAGGAAAGGGGACTGAAAGAAGATTTACTAATCATATTTATTGAAAAAGATTTTATCATAATAGTTTTAAATTTTGGATGTTCACTGATCCACTGTTTGGCATCAAGTGTTTGTCCCATTCTTACCATAAAGAAAAGTTTAACCACATTATCCTTCTGGTTTCTTCAGTTTTTACTCAGGAAAATTCAGCCTTTAAACTCGAAAGAAATAATGATTTGATACTTACCGTGATAATTATCAACATCGAAAGATATGAAACTTTTTATTGGGATAACATTTTTGGCCATATCATCCAGCCCTTCCCCAACGGCACTTAAAACTTGCTGCATTGTGAGATTAAGGTAGAAAAGTATTTCATGAATGCCTTTACCATTTTGGAGCTGGCATGCAATGTGCTTCACTGATATCTTCTCATGCTGTTGTAAGACTCACCGAAGCCAAAAAGATTGACGCCATCGCTGAATGAACTAATGTCCTTGTTTTACTAACATCCTGACTTGGCTCACTGAGCCCTAGCTCATCTATTGTATTCATTAGGCCTGCAGTGGACATCAGGAGTACCAGGAGTCTGCAAGCCTGGCTCAAGGTGACATCACCTTGTGAAACCTTTACCTGTCTCCTGAACCACGTTTTCTGCTGACATTGCTAATTTGTAACTCTGGTAGTGTATTTTTTTGTGGGAGAGAGGCTATTGCAGAGAAATGGAGAGACTCTAGAGTCTTACAAATCCTGAAAGTTTTAGAACACCCCGAATTTTCTAGTGTTCTGTATTAAAATATAAGTAGTTCAAGTCCAGTGAACCTTAAATGGTACAAAAGTAAGCAGCAAACTGCCAAAGTTTACGTCGCCTAAACTGAGACATTTTCAGATATAAAATTAACAATTAAATAGGGCAGGGCTTGTTAACGTGTTTTTATTGCGTTGAAAATGCCGGCAATTATTTTATCACACGTCAAAGCAGTTTTTATTATTATTTTGAAAATCCGCTGCTCACTGGCTCTGAGTACACATAGTCAAACCATGGGTAACAAGAGGGTTGGGATGTTGATCAGCCTGCAAATCACCCAACCAAACAAGCACTGGAGGGATGCTTCGGCAGACTACGCTGGATGCAGCGTGTGGGAGAAGTAGATAAAAAAAAAGCAAGACAAGCGAACAAATGCCATAGCGAAGTGGATAGATACACTCTGCATGCTGATTAGTATTAGGGAAGATGCTGGTCTTAGGTACGTTCTTAAAACCATGCTTGGCCCTGCAGGGTCGCTCTGTGCTCCTCAGGAGAACAGTAGACAAGCACTCCGCGAGTAAATGGCAGGCGCTCTATAGATAGTAACCATGGCAACGGCTTCTGTGCGCTACACAGCTGTAGCCTATTTAACTTAAGTTACAACTATAGGCTACAACTATAGGTTACCTGATAGGCCTTAATCTAGTGTTGTGAGCGTGCTCTGCCATGCAAATTCCCTCCTGTTTATGTCCTGATAACTATTTAGTAAATAGATTCTGGAAACTCACAAACTGCATAACGTGAAACTCTTATCGGGCGACATATACACACACATATATATATATATATATATATATATATACACAAACATACACACACACACACACACACGTATATTCGTATATGTTCGTAGAATAAACTTAAGAGCAGAAAGTCGCTCCGTCTTTGCTGCAACAAGACAGAGCCGGTGCCGTCATCGTCTCAGTGCTCTGCTGCCACCGAGCCTGCTTCAACACGCCCACCGTACGAGCAGCATTGGGCAGCAGCGTCGCTACAAGTAGCACCGTTACTAGTTTAACGACATTTCTCAGTAGCTTGGTGGCAGCGTCGCTGTTTTCTGAATCAAATAAAAGCTCTTTTATTGACAGAGTAGTGCGGTAGCTTCCACACACGCTACATTTTTCCAAGTGTTTCTGAAGGATCAGTTAAGTGACGCCACCGCCGCACACGGACCTGTATGTGCAGCCGGCTGAAGCGCTTCCATGTGATAGTGACATCACGTACCGATATTTTGACTGATGTCTACGACTTTGCTGCAGTGGATTAAAGAGTTTACTTTCTGTTGTGATAGTTGTTGCCTGGGCACCTCTTCCTCTAGTGAGGAGGAAACTTTGATATGTAGTGGCAGAAACTTGTTTCCATGAGATGAGAGATTTCTCTCTCTCTCTCTCTCTCTCTCTCTCTCAGGCCTGTTGCCATGAATGTTTAGGTTGCAATGGTGCCAGAGCACAAATTCACATATAAACAATAAAAAATATATAATTAATAAACAATGAAATACCATTATAAACTAAAGAGGAATAAAGACAACAAAACACAATATAGGCTGATGTTACATTGAAAATATGTCTTGGTTTTGACAAGCAGTAGCATTTTTCAATGGAACAATTATTAAAATAAAGTATTAATGATGATAATGTGATACTTAAGTTACTTTATACAAACAACAATGATTCTCCGTTTGTTGAGAAAATATACGAAAAAAGTATTGTTAAGGAACTGGTATCGAAGTTGAGGTATCGATATCTGTATCGATATCGAAAATCTTTGAACGATACCTAGCCCTACACACATGTATGTGGAAGTCATTGCTGTGAAGTCAACACACCTGTCAATGGTTGGCAGAGAAAAGGGGAACTGGAATCACTGCCAGTTTCGGTGTTGATGTATTTCTTGTTAATGTGGTTTGGTTTCTGAAATTCCTTATTGGGCTATTGTTTATGTAGGACTTGCTTAAAAGGCGTGCTTCAAAAGTGGTGTATTTCTAGTGACACCATCCACACAACATAAAACGTTCTTGTCGATAGCATTCACACTGTCAGCATGTCTGATTAAAGGTTACACAGAGATACAGCGGAAGAGCCAGGCCCATGTTTCAATCATGAGATCGTGAGAGAAAGGAAGGAGCGGGAGGGAGGAAGGAAGAGGTTCTCTGGTGGCCCTCTTACTTATTTCTCTGCCACTTCTAGTTTTACCGCTGCATGAGTGGCATTTCTAAGATGCCTTTTGTTCACTGTATCTACTCATTATTCCACTATGCCACTAGTGACTTGCTTGAGCAAGAGCAAAATCTCCCTGCTTTCAGCACAATAGTCATTTCTCTGTCCTGGATAATGAGTTTGGGCCTCAGCAATGTGACTTGTGGTATGACTGTTCATCTCCACTATACTCGTAATTACAGTCTCACAAGAGATGTTCACGGTGAGAAAATGTTGTCACTTATTACATATTACCCTTAACTCCTCTGCATGTCTTGTACCATCAGATGTAAAAGCTGTTGATGGTGATGTTTGTAGCTTGCGAAGGGATCCAAGGTGACGCAAGGTGACAGTGGCAGTTTATATGTTACGCTGTCCTTTTGTTCCACTCTTGAGGATATTGGCAACAATATTTTCCTCTAGAAAAAAAAATACGTTGGAACATCTACTCTATAATCCTATACGAATAATACGAAAAAGCAGCGAACCAAAAATACCAAGATGAACATTTTAGAGTATTTTACAGCACAGCTAAGAACAGAAATTTATTTTACTTTACTTTTAATTGGCACATTGGTCAACGGGAACTGCAAGTTTGATGTAGTATGATGTAAAAGTTCTTTAAGACTCACTCTAAGACTCTCACTTTGTTTGCTGTCTGGACTAGGAAAGCCAGAGTGATTGGTTAGGTGTTACACAATCGTGTGTGCATGCTCATAGAGGAATGTGCACCTTATCTTCTTCAGTGGACTATTTATTTGTTTCTTGGCCAGTAGTTAACAAAGAAACAAGCCTTTTTATTGACTATTTAAGAGACGTGTTGTCGTCTTCTTTCTGTATTTCTTTCCCTGGTTGCCAGTGCTTATGGCCAGTACGTAGTGGGCTGGCTATAACTCTATAACTTTAACTATTACAGCCTGTGGTGTTCAAGTCTGTGTTGTTTGACATTGTTATGGCAAAACTGTGACCGATCCCTTAATGCCTTATTTCTCTCGTCATATTATTGTGAAAATGTGTCAAAAACAGATTAGCTGAAGTAAAAGCCCCTTTTTATCTTGGTGTTGTAAGCTCCTTTGACATAATATGATTTACTGAATCTATATCATGTTTGAGCGCAGTACCCTCCCACCCCCACCCTGACCTGGTCTGTCTCTGTTGCCTTCCTTTCCGTTGGGTGCAGGGTGTAGTGTATTTTGGAAGGATGTGGTAATGTGGTTGTGTCAGATGGACCCAAAACTAGCAAGCCAATTATATCTGTGATACAGAGTCATTTACCAGCTGCAGCCCTCTCATACCGAAACAGCACTTATTTATGAATGGTTGTTATAAATAATTCCTTGATGGGGTGTAAAGAGACAACCTGTTTATAAATGTATATGTGATGGAGTCATTCTCTGCTAACCGTTGCGTGTGAGAGAGGTGTGTGTGTGTGTGTGTGTGTGTGTGTGAGAGAGAGATGTGTTTTTTGCTTAGGTCTCATGATCAGTTCTTAATAAGGAAGCAAAGTGGCTGGATAGTGCTGAATGGTGTTAACGGCAAAAGGAAGTGAATGTTTTCTCTCTTCCCGAGTTCATTCATTCAACATTCTTTATGCTCTGTTGAAAAGCAACCGTGTTCTCACTTCTCAGGAGCTGTAACCAGCGAAATGTTTTACTTCATGAATCTAAATTTGAATGAACAAAATGTCACTTTAAAATTAAAATTCTCGTTAATTCTTGACTTTTGCTGAAAACGGGACAAATGTTTATATTAAAGGAATAGTTCAACATTTTGGGAAATAATCTTACGTGCTTTCATGCTGAGAGTTAGATTAGATCGGTATCCCTATCATGCCTGTGTGGTTAAAGTGCAGATGAGCCAGCATCCCATTAGCTTAGCATAAAGACTGGACACAAGGGTAATAAATTCCATCTATCAGTGCCTTTACACGCTATATCTCGTTTGTTAAATCGGTACAAAAAGCGGAAGTGAAAATAAGACGTGTTAAATTTTTATGGGGATTTTTGTGCCATATTGCATCTCGGACAGAAGCAGTAACTTTCTAAGGTCTTTTCTGGTTGCATGGTAACTGGTCTGTACACCACTTCCCCTTAGTTAGTCTGACAGAAAACACACACTGTTTATTTGATTAGTTTTATGCATACGTACAAAGGGCCAAATAAATGTCTTGCAGCGTGAACCACCTGTCACACCTGTCTGAATCAGATGAAAATGCTTCGGTCTATAATTTAAGCACCTGAAGTGTCATCTGTTGCATCAGAGGTACAGAGAGCAGAGGTGAGGTCTCTCCCATCACATGAAGACCATAAGATTAAAGAAGAGGGCCACATCTTATCTTTATGAAAATGTCTCATCAGATGACTTGTTAAGGCTAATTAGGAGAAACTGCTGTGACATTTAATCATTAAAGGGGCATTATGTAGTTTCCAGCGGCCACTAGCGGTGTGGTTTTAAGATTGCAACCAGGTGTGTGCTCGTACGCATGCTCACTTGAACTCATGAGCGAGCAGAATCCAAAACACAACCGCTTTCATACAGAAGTCCTGCATAAACGCAGGAACACCAGCATGCAGGCTGTGGCTTTTCACTCAGACATGTTTAGGCTCTGTTACTTAAAGGTTCCTGTCTCAGAGACGGATCAACACCGGCGCCGTAACGTTACTTCATTCAGCGCAGCGAGACATATCGGCAGAGTGAGAACGGCTATAGACAGACAGAGCTGGGAACTCAGGGAAACTCCCACTGCAATGTTACAGTAATAGTTTTATCAGCTGCAGGTTGAACTAATCCACGCTCGTTACATGATCACGGTATATTTACTGCATTTAGCCGACATGCTACATCGTTAGCTCGCCTGCTGCTTTCAGTAACTATCTTTACTATCTGTGAATCTGTCACCAGAGGCTCAGCAGTGTGAGCACAGCTACATGTACTGGATGATAATGAAACGGGTGGTGAGCTGGACTGAATATTATGAGATTGTGTCACACTTTATAACAGTTAGACCGCAGTAAGGAAATATAACTAGTGTTGGTGAATGGCTCTTCCTCTGGGTTGTATATTCTGTGGGTCATGTTAGTTACAGCGACTGAGAGGTGGAGAAGCTGTGTACCCATCAGTAAAAGGCAATAAATCTAAATTGAACGTTACGAAGCAAACAGCGGCAGGTCCGAGCTACTGTAGCGTTAGCTAGCTGCTCGTGGCTGCATCACTATGGGATAGTAAACAAATCGCTCCACATTAGCTTTTATACGTTAGAACATTTTTTGCAGGCTTTGACATTGTGGTACAGAGGAAAGTAACATGGGTCGCATTGGATGGTGAAGTACCGTTAATGTGAAAGCTATATAACTTTGCACCGGACAACATTAGCAACTGCTCGGCGTTAGCCGGCGAGCTAACGCTATCTAACTTGAGCCAACTGAAGCACAAAATCAAAATACATTTTACATGCTTTGTAGTAATGTTAGCTTAGCTCTCCAATAGGATGAAAGCCAACTCCGGGTCTGTTTTTATACCCAAAACAAAGCGGAGGTTTCTCTGTGATTCAAAAGCCCTGCCGATGTTGATCCGTGTTTTCGTCCGAAGTCGATCCGATTCACATTTGGCCCGACGAGCTTCAGCAGATAAAACTATTTTGTTTTTTATCCTTATGTGGAGTTTATGTTAGAGTCTGTGTTGTGCTGGGAGCAGGTCTTTCTTAGTGTTAGCAGACGCCATGTCGTAAGTTGCAGTGTCGTTGTTGCTGAGTGCAAAGTCTCGGGAGTGCGCATGCAGGTGTCAGTCACTGGATTTCGCGGAAAATCCGACCCGGAGCCTATACCTTGCTTCAGAGTTACTAGCCAAACCCGGCAAGTGGATCATTTTAATGTCACATTACAACCCCTTCACACACAAGCAATAAAAAAGGATTCATTTTATAAGAGAAACTACATATAGAACCTTTGATTGCCCACTAAATATAGGTATATTTGCTTTCACCTGAAAATAATTTGGTCTCTACTTTTCTGTCTCTCTTGATCAGGCTACACCTTTGAGCATGACTAGTTAAATTCACACCGCTCCCACATCGATAGCTAGAATATTTACATTACGACAGAAAGCAGGAGTAGTAGCAGTTTTGAAGCAGCATATACTGTGTGTGTGTTCGTGTGTGTGTGTATTTAAGGCTTAATAACATCAGCTCACACAGACTCTGATGTACTGACCTCAGACCAGCCTTCACAACCGAAGCCAGCTGCACTGTTAATATGTGGATAAATATTAGCAGTTAGTTCTTTTTGAAAGCCACACTCCTGCTGTAGCTTAATTCATTATCCTGCTCTGAACAGAGTCATGTAGAGGCGTGGTTGCGGTAGGATACCACAGCACTAACAAATATGGGACCAGCTGACCACCTGCCTCTTAACAGAATGTGCATGGATGCATAAAATAATAAATAAATATAAGTAGAAATATAACGTGTCTCTCTCACAACCCTGCTGTCTCTCTTAAAAAACTCTACTCCATCTCCTCCTTTGTTTCCATGCGTTGTCTTCCAGCTGTGTCAGGAAGTAAGACAGCTGTTTCTCTCTGTACAGATGTCATACTCTCACTTCTTCTCATTTGTCAGCCACTCAATTTCATTTTTATATGAATGTATGTTGTGTACTAGAGGCTGACATTTTTTTGTGAGTTCTGTGGGTCATAGGTGGTCACAAGGATTTTTTTTTAAACTGTCGTGCAATTGGGATCTCCCATGACCCATGATACAACAACCCATGTGTCAGCTAGGATGTGACTGCTAAGACAGACTGATCGCAGAGCTTGCCAGGTACTCCAAGAGTTTGTATTATTTCCCTCCCGTCTCAGTCCATTTTTCTCCTCGTCTGTATTATTGAAGTGGAATTACACAGGCTTAGCGTTAGCACAAATCTTTCCCTGACCATGTCAACTCATGTGGATGCCTAATTTGCACCGTCCCGGGTGATTGGGGTCTTTGCATTGTCTTTTATAATTAATCTTCTAAAATTTTGTACTCAACGTAGTACCCTTTTGTAATTTAGTAAAAATGTGTTACTCCAGGATCCTGACTGACAGAACTTGACCCACAGATCGGACAGGCCAGGACGTGTTAGAAGTATCCGTAACGGAACAATATATTAGTTACAGGACAGTTGTTTATGTGCATTTCATACACACCACGCCAGTAACACAACCATACACACAGATATGTGACGGTCTTGCGAGGCCTACCAGATGTCTTTATGTCTTTAATCAGATTGTATTGACACACAACATACAGAGGCACCTCTTGGTTTAACCCTTTCTGTCAGGTTAAGAGGCTTTTCTGATTGTCCCAAGCTTAACCTGTCACCCCTCTATAATCTCTCTCCACCAGAATTTTCCTGCCCTATCACCCTTTTTCCCCCGGCTTTTATTATATCAAACCTGGACTTTTCCTTGGCCCACGAGCAGCAGGTGGAGGATGGGTGCTCCGTCATTTTACCCCCATCCCACCTCCCACTGTCCTGCCCCGGGCTCGGGAGCTTTTGTGTTGGCTAAAGGAAGTGGTATTGTGTGCCCATCTGCCCCCCTCTCATCTCCCTCCTCCACAAGCTTCACGGTTTAGCCTCAAAGAGCCAAGAGCAGATGGGGGGCTATGCCGTCACAGAAGCACCAGCAGAGAGGGGGGTTCTCGCATGCGTATACGATTACGCATTTGTTAAGAAGACAGTGTGAAGTCTTTGTTTGTGGAGGGAAGTCTGCTATATTTAGATGTGCTAATATTAGTTTTTGGCTCATAATTGTGGTTTCCATGACATACAAACTTAAACAGTATGTCTATCTTTTACTTCTTTGACAGTTGGACATTAGACCAGTGACTTTTTTTCAGGTTGACAACCTCAAAACATAAACTGCCCTGTGCGTAATTGAGCAAATCCAAAATGACTGTGTTACTTATCACAAGGATATTAGTTTGCAGCAATTAAGAGGAAGAAGTCACGCAATGAGTGATTTGGAAGCCAGTTCTAATCAGATCACTATACTTAGGGCTCTGCGCTAACCTTTTCCCTGAGGAGCACATGTGCTCCTAAATTTTCTCATTTAGGATGAATGAAAAAATTTAGGAGCACACAAACAATTTATTATAATTATTTATACTACATGTGTGCTCCTTCTCCTTATGTTCAACTATATGAAACCATTAGAGGACTATGGAAGTGAAGACCCTTGTATCTGTACACTCGGAATCGGCTAATACTAAATATCGAAACAGATGTTTGGAAAATCTGCGACTTTTAATACAGCTTTTAAAACTTTTACTGTGATTTGTGCTTGTGTAGTTTTTGAACCAGGGATGGATTCACAATACACCTGCAGCACCCACACAACCCACACCTCATGTAAACAAGACTACTGAAAAGTATCATAATAACTTTAGTAAAACGGAACAAGGGGAAGGTGTTGCTCTCAGGAGGAGGCTAGAAGGCGCACAAACTGGCACAGTGGTATCCTGTGCATTGGAAATCTGCATCTTCACACTGCAGAGGCTCTTTCTACAACATGAAGGAGTAACTAGTTTAAATGAATTAGTGTTATATTATAACATTAGATAAAAAGTGACATTTTAATCTAAAAGTATATTGTTAGTAGGTTAATTTAATAATTATTTGATTTACTATGTGCATTGTCATTTTATGTAAGAGTATATTATATAGCTCAACACTAGTATAAATTAATTCCAATTGGACAAAACAGCAGTTTCATGTTTGTGTTGTTTTCATTCATTAAATCCTTGTGCAAGAATCCCCCACCGCAAACATCAGACCAACAACCAGACAGCTGCTTTACAAACACAAACACAACTTCCAGCGTCGTGCCGTGGTATGGCACAAAATGTGCCGTTCACACAATTTGCCGTGGTATGACGGCAGTCTTGAAGTCGTTGTGGCGTTCACACTACGTGACTGATCGGTGACAGGAGGGTCACACACACTACAAGAGCTGACAACAGCTATGGCACCTGACGCTGGCTTCCAAACCACTTTTATCAAGAAAACACATGAAATGTGAAAATGAGTGATCCTGCACACGAAACAGCTGCTTGTTATTATAAAGATGGCAATTATAAAGACAAAGAATATGGTTGAAAGGATACCTGCATTAGTACATGCAGGTAGCAGGGATCGTCTGAGCTACAGAGTGAGCTGCAGGTGAGTTAAAAGGTGCAGCTCCCCGACACCCAGTTAACTCATGACTGTGAGGTTACAACTCACGGCCCAAAAAGGAGAACAACAAACACACGTGTGCACATTTTCAGCTGAGGACTGCGGCTTACTTTGGCTAGTCTTCAACTCAACAATCAATCATGATTTCAGTTAAATGTTAAAGTTGCAACAATAGAACAGTATTACTGCTCCTGATCTGCTATTGCTATCCATCCTCTCACACACACTGATGTTTAAGACCGTTTATCTGTTTACCTACCCCCACATGGACCTGATGTGGTGCTCTTGCCTTTGTTGGGAATCCAGATGCAGTCCAGAACTGGAGGATTTAAAGGCCCCCTCCAGTGTATTTTGACATTTCTATGATATTTCATATTTTTCTGAGTCACTTCCTTACAATGTTGATTACCCACATAGTTCGCCAAATATTTTTTGACAAATAGCTTAATTTTGTGCTCAAAGTTGCAAAAGTTGCTTAGTTGTTGAAACGGGGTGGTGACGTATGACTTTAGTAAATTCCATAAGTCATACGTCATTCTCCAAGCTTGCGCAGGTGCACTCTCATGCCTCCGTAAAAACTGTCAGGCCTCATTCAGAGCATCAAATCGATAAACATCGCTGTGAACTAACCAATTTATCATGTCCTTCACAAAACGCTGCCGCACTTTCACCTGCCACCGCCTTGTATACAGTCTGTAACATGCATTTTACCGACGGCCGTTTTACCAATGCATCGGCGGAGACACCCCCACCTCCGCTGTAAAGTAAGTGCACCCCAAAATGTAGCGTGTGCAGCTGACAGGACCATCGACTGTGTGATTGATAACAGCTGATACTGCCGCACTATTAGTTTCTATCATGACTAATTAACAGCTGCTCCTGCCAGACAGTAAAGTGGACAAAACTTTACAGTGTTGTGATGTTAACACAGCATGTCGTTAGTGAACACTCGCCGGTCAGTTTTTGGTTGTCATGGTAATGTTACGTCCGACTATTAACCACACCCCCATTCTCTGTTTGAGAAAGAACGGTCGCCAAAAACGGCCGTTA
Organism: Lepomis macrochirus; assembly: GCA_024633595.2. Classification (NCBI taxonomy): domain Eukaryota; kingdom Metazoa; phylum Chordata; class Actinopteri; order Centrarchiformes; family Centrarchidae; genus Lepomis; species Lepomis macrochirus. The sequence continues at coordinate 27,838,519 of JALXJV020000004.1, read as the reverse complement.
AAACTGGCTGGAGGGGACTTTAACAACAGAACTTTGAACAAAGGAACAATTTGAAAATTTAAAATGTTTTGATGCATCAGAGTTTTATAAATCTAGTATGTCAGACTGTTTCATACTGCTCAACGATAAAACAACAGAAACCACATTAATGTTATACAGTGCTTTAAATTTGTAGTGAGATTGGCAAGGGAAGTCGGAGAAGTCTTTGTTTACATTGTTGTGGCCCTGCTAGATGCCACACTAACACTTTGAGAGACTGAAGCTTTTTGTGATGTGGTAAAAAAAAAAAAAAAAAGTCTGTCAATAAAATGATTATCACATTTTTAAAGTTATACATTTTGTGGCACAGCTAGATTTTTAAAATCATTTTAAATGACCTATTTCATGTTACATTTAAATGTGAACAACATTTTGGCACTTGGAGTTATGTCAGTAGAGAATGAAAGTGTGGCCAGATCACAGTGCATCAGTTCCACTTTATGCCTTCAGTGTTTGTGTCCGCAGGGTCATGTGTCCGTTTGAATCCGTTTTTTTCACTCTGCTGTGACGCAGAAAGTAAGACCCACCCTTGTTTGTTCTGTCCCAAAGGGTGGTTGAACTGTGTTCACTGTTAAGATAACGCAGAGAGTAATACATGCCTACACCATACCAGCTCTTCCTGGTTACAGATACTTTTTATTGATCTGTCACTCATCCGTCAAACCCTTGCTTCTCACTTGAGCAATTCATCTATTTTGTTACATGCTAGCACTTAACTAGAAACCTTAATTATTGCACAAATATGAAGTTAAACTGTGTGTTATCTCGTCTGTGATGTCTTGCCTTTCCTGACTGTCCACCTGTCTTGTCTTAACTTTCCTTTTTTTGAATTAAAACAGTGCCACATTAAAAGAAAGGTAGAGTGCTGTGAGATCTTGAAAAGGGATAATTTTAACTTGGAATTGGGTCAGTAAACAGTAAAAACCCCACTCCATCTAATATTAATGAAATGATAGTGAGCTTCAATAGTCTGAATAAAGTTTTTAATTTAGAATTCTACTGTTGATGCTGCTGGTTTCACTGAAGGCATAATAAGGTCTGCTGAAATATCTGAAGCTATGAGAAAGCTAGATGCCATTAAGGCATGTGCGGCTCATCATGTTACTGCTGAAGATGTAAAATCTGCTGGTCAAAAACGTGTTTTCCTTTTTTGCCTTGTTTTATTCGCTTTTTAGTTCATAACTACTGCTTAAAAAGTTTTTCAGGAACAGAAGATTGTAACTGTTTGGGGTTTCATGTATATTTCAGTTTGATTTAAATGTACAAACAGAACAGCCTTATTCGCTTGTTAAGGCTGTATTGAAACAGGTGCATGAACACACACAAGAACAGAAAACTTGAGGCCATAGCATGGTATGACTTTCTGGTTTTAGCTGAGGTGGGTTTGAGTTCAGGCAACTCAGGTTGAAGTGTGTCCCGGTTGAACTGGGTGGAGTGCTTTCAGTAGACTGAGTAAAAGAACATAATCTGACAATGAATGGTTAGAGCCGCGTGAAGGAGAGGCTAGAACAATCAGTGCATTTACATGCACAACCAAGTTACAGTCACCAGATTTCTTAAATGTCATGTTGAAAAAAAACATTTCTGTAAGGGAATTAGGAAAACCTGATATCCCCAGTTGATTACTCCTGGAGAAACAGATTTCTCTGCCATGTATATGCAGGTTTGTGAATGGACTTTTCCACTTCAGACGGAGAAAATATCGCTGCGAGGGATCATTATATCATCACCAATACATCTTTGCATTCAAAATAATTGCATTCACATTTGAACTCAAAATGCCACACAGAAGCCACCTCTAGAAGTCAAAATAAGTCATGCTTCCCCACCGAAAAGTTGATTACTAACATTCAGAAACAACCTTGGCTGTCCTCTTTCTGAGCCACTAGCTTCCCAGCACAAACAAGGAACAAACAAAAAACCGGAGGAAACGGTATCTTTTACCACTAAAACAATTTTACACCTGGTCTGCGGTTGGGAGGCTGGATGTACTGCCATTTTCTCTGAAACGCCTTTGGAGACGGCTTATGGTAGAGAAATGAACATTCAATTCACGGCCAACATTCCTGCAGTCAGCAGGCAAATTGCACACTCCCTCAAAACTTGCAAAACCTATGGCATTGTTCTGTGTGATGGAACTGCACATTTTCGAGTGGCCTTTTATTGTGGCCAGCCTAAGGCACATCTGTACAATACCCATGCTGTCCTGATCAGCATCTTGATATTACGGCTGGGGTGATGTGTCAATGCAGTCAACATAATCGATTACGTAAATACATCTACTCGCATACGTGTGTCGAAGCGTCGCTTCATCTGGTGTTAGCCGGGGTTACCCTGGACAATCTTCAGCTACGACACTGCACCTTCAACCGTCTAAAGTTTGGGCGTATCTCAGACATTCAACAACATGCTGCTTCGTGAGCTCAAATAGCTCCACTGCAGCAAAATTCCTGTCCGCAAATATGCGAGGCAGCATGAACATGTGAAGCGAAAGTATCCAAGAGCACTTTGTCTGGATGGCAGCACCGCACATCGTGTTTCTGTCTACACACTAGCACAGCACATAATCAGCAAGTATTTCATCATTGCCGTCATTAAAAGTAATTTCTGCTTCACTGCTGTCATGGTAACATCATGGCAGTGTTGCATTGTTCAAAGATCGTTCTTTTGACCTAATCTTGTATGTGACTCAGGAGGAACGGGTTGTCGGAAGGAGTAATTTGTTCATTTTCACAGATGCATGAATAGTCTTGGATTCTTCTTACGTTCACTTGCAGGCAGCTGCATGAGCACAGCACAGGAAACGGTATTGATTAGTTCACAACTCTCAACTGTGGTTCTCTGGGTTTGAGTCGTTCATTTGTCACGTGGCATCTCGGCTAATGTGGAGCAGGAATGAACTAATCGTTCACCACTCACATGGGTCCTCAGAGTCTTTCGTTCAGCAGGCTGAGTTACTGCCAGCGCCAGAGAATGAGAGGCAGGTCGGTTGTCAGGTAACAGTCACTGAACTGACATCATATATATCTATTTTGTTAATTATGTGACATTGAATAAAGCAGAACTTTATTACTAGCTGTAAACTCTGCAGTTGCAGATGAGAGTTGTTCTGGGTCCGCTCCACTTCAGTACCCTGGTAGGGTTTTACCGGGAGCCAAATTACCTCCGAGGTCGTCTCATCTCATCTCAAAACAAACGACCCAGTCATTAAAACATTAAAACACAGCCACACAGCAACGTTAGCGTTAGCCCTGTAGTGTGTTTACAGCTAACAGCTGATCCGGGTCCCCCAGAGAACGCAACGTAACTTTTCCTTTTTATTTATCAACAGAGCCGTGCTGTTGTTCCACAGCTCTTGACTGGTGAACAACCTGGCAGTGTTTGAGAGTGATGCGCTCTGTTTGTTTCTCTCTGTCAGCAGAATCAGGACCTGATGTGGCCCATTCTGCATCAAGACCTGCCAAACTGCTGTGTTTATATAATATAATTATATTTAAAGCAAGGCAGGAAGCCTTCCGTGTTTGAGAACTGTCCTGTTTTTTCCATTGCCCACTAGAGGGCTGCAGCGCTGCAATAACCAGCCTAGATCAAATGAACGAAATGACTCAAAAAAAGATTATTTTATTTTAATGAACGAGATTTAAAGATTCAAGTCTGTTAAAAGAGTCACTTTTACCATCACTAAACGTAACTTTACACAGTGTGTAGTTTTAAGTAAAGTAGCCTAATTAATGTCTGTTATTGTTATTATCACAACTACACATCAGTGATGTGGAAATATACATTTTAAGATATGCCACTATTGTCCTTATTATAATGTGCTTCATCACGATGACTAATCATTATGTACATACGAATATGCATATGCATATACATATATACATATGTATTCAAATGCATTTCTGCATCAGTGTGGGGCAAAGAAAACAACTGAAACCACTGCATACGACAGTCTCAGATTGTCTGTAATGTTGATTCAGCTGTTTTCTTGCTCATACTTGGCTATTGAATAAAGACAATACGAACGTTAGATGACACATGGTCTAACCTTACGTTACCATAACAGCAACGGGGGAGAAAGTAAACGATAGGATTCGCAGTGCTGCCGTCAGTGCTCCGGGATAGTTTTGACTCACTTGATCATGCTGCTTCACACATTCGTGGACAGCAGTAGTGCTACAGTGAAGCTCATGGAGCGAGCACCATGTTGTTGAGTGTCTGTCTAAAATACTTCCAAACTTTAGCCGGTCAAAGGCGCAGTCTTTTAGCTGGTGCTTGTTCGGGAATCCCGCTAACAGGCGGATGTAGCGACGCTTCGACGCACGTAATGTGAGTCGACGTATTTACATAATAGATTACGTTGATGAATCGCCCCAGCCCTATCACTAGCACATATTTGTAAACAATATTTGAGAGAAATAGGCCTAGATATTTGAGGTCACTATAAGTACTGCTTCCAAAAATATGGCCTGAGGTAGGCGAACAATCTACTACTGACCGGCAACTTCACAGTTATCAGGCTACTACTGTATTTAAATACATTGTCTGATGTATATCCCACTTTTCAGTGTAACCTGGTTTCCCCATGTGCATGTGATTGAACCGACAGTCTTGTATGCCAGGCCAGACAGCAGGCTGGAGACTCTGGCTTTCCCAAGTCTGATTGCCTGCTGGAACGAGACCCACTGTTGTGACCGTGGGCCGGGTTGGAATGTAATATATCACGAAATGAGCAGACGAGGGCTCATTGTCAAAGCCGGCTTGTCAAACAGGCTGAATTCTTTCCACTGACTGACAAAGATATTTTAAGGTTTTACGTGTGGGTTTCTGTTGTATAACAAACACCAGTGTTTATTTAACTTTTACTTTTCATTGTTTCACAACGTTTGAGCAGCTGTACTGAAAAGTAAAAATCTATTAGTCACCGTTTATGTAGGTCAGGTATCAAAATAGTGTATTGGTCTATGTCTTCTTTAAGAAAGGGAAACTAAAGTGTGGCCTTTGCCAAGTAAATGACACCAACAATTAAGAAAGAAAGTACTCACAAAAACAGCAGGGAAATTACCTGCACAGTTTAGCAGTATATATATATATATATATATATATATATATATATATATATATATATATATATATATATATATATATATATATATATATATATATATATATATATAAAAATAAATATTTACACACACACTTGCTCCTTTACAGTAGCAAAAAGAGTTGCCTGAACTTCTGAGTGTGACAGTCTGTGAAGGTCATAATGCATTCAATATCCTGTGTACCTTCCTCTGCTTACTGAACAGGAGTATCCAATTTTAAAAACTCATACTTAGTAACTTACATGTTCATTACTGGGTATCCGAGTTTTGTTTTGTGAAAAAAATTGTATGTATATTGACATGGCACCACAGATCCTATTGAGACACCTCACACATTAACGGCTGGTTTGGTGCAAAAGATTTCTTTCGTTGTGGTCAGTACATGGCATCAAATACTTTCTTTTTCTGTTTTGTCTCATGAAATAAAAGGATAAAGGCTTGTTGGATTCCCCTTTTTAGGCAGCATTCTAACAAAGTGTGGCTCAAAGTGCTTCACCCCCCAAAAAATGGGTTATGGCAAGAAATAGCTTTTTATTAACATGTGTATTACATTTTCATACCTCTTAGAACAAAGATATTAACTCAGATGTACCCTGAAATCATATTTAGCAGAAATGACAGCTCTGTAAGTTAATGTTTTCAAATGACCACACCTTTCGTTGTTTGCTTGCTCGCCACCATGTTGATGAACATCGGGTTACGGAGGGAAAATAATAAAGCCACACAGCTTTAAACAGCTTGTTTAATCAGCAAGCAGTGCAATACTGAATTTAATTACACCTGGCCATAAGGCCTCAGTCATGCCAGGTACCATAAGGCCAGAGTCCCTGAGAGTCCTTGAGAAGTTAAGTGTTCCAAAACCTTTCTCTCCATCTGACCCTCTAGTTTCCTGGCAAAAGGTGGCGAGTAAGACTAACATTTTTTCTTCAGATATTAATAATGTAACAGCAATGAATAGATAAATATATTATGAAAACTTATTGAAAATACAGGGGCTTTTGCTCAGTGGTGCATTGACCTAGTGACACATGAAGAGGGTGCTACATTCACACAAGACTGGATTGGATCTACAACATCTTTTCAACTTTCTGCCAGCTGATGGCAGCACTGCACTTCTGTCTTTTATGTTTGCTGTTGATGTGAAATAGTAGTGGCATCTCATGTCATTTAGTATAATATATAATTTTAGGCAAACTTCAGACAGATCACCCAGGGTACATTTGTTTCACATTGCCTATTGATAATTATTTTAAGTTAATGAACAAGTGAACAGTACTGGTAACTTGTGGTTTTATAATTAAGCCACTATGTTTATATTTGATAATCAGCCACACTAGAATGTGACATGGGAGTGGATTTTCACTTCTGTCCCACCCCTTCCCTACAAAAATACCCCTGTCCCGTCCTAATTCCCTTACAGAGTGGAAAAACTAAATAAATCTCGGAGTCATATCCCATTTCTGATTTTAAAAGTCAGTAAATAGTATTTATTCATATTAGAACTGCACATTTATTTTCAAAAAATGATCTATAAGTGAAATTGACTGCCATCCTGCAGGAATCCCATAGGAATCCTATGACCCACAGGAATCTTGAAAAAATGTCAGCCTCTAAGCTTCACCTTCTTTTCTTCTGTCCAGATGCTGCAGGATTGTGCCAAGGCCCGTAGAGAGGTGGAGCTCCACTGGAGGGCTTCACCTTGTTCCAACATTGTGGGCATTGTTGATGTCTATGAGAACCTCTACCAGAACAGGAAGTGTCTTCTTATTGTCATGGAATGGTGAGTGCACATGCGTGCGTGCGCGCACACAACACACACACACACAAATAAAATACCCATCCTTTTGTAATATGAATACACTGATCATAAATGAATGCAGCTTATTATGCTCCTGTTGAAAACTTTACCGCCAAGTTGCTGGTTTTTGAGCGCAGATATGTTTGGGTTGGTCACAGCTTGCAATGCTCTGTCTGACCAGGGACAAATCTAGGATTTTTGTATATCAAGAGCCACAAAGGAGCTGTACTTAACACAGCTGGGCCCAGAATTCAGTCTAATATACACACACATAAGATCACAACTCTCTGCATATGAGAAACTTTACGCACTTTCACAGTTCAGCCAAAAAAAGTGCTCTGAAGCAAACTGGTGCACCTCGGGGCCCAATCAGATTTCAGCTGGGGCAAATGCTCCTGTGGCCTCACGCCTGGATCCCTTGCCTTTAACAGATGGATACCAAATGAGAATGTGGAAGTTCAGTCACTAAGCTCTACTGAGAAATTCATTATGACACAGCCAGTATCACTTGCTAGTGTATGATTTTAAATCAACACAATTGCATTACAGGATTTCTTGTATTGTAATTAGGTGAAGTTAGGGCTGTGCAATTGATCAATTTATGTTTCAGTTTGGCTTTGAACGATTATTAAAGCAAGTTATTTGAGATAAAATTGTGTTTGCATGCCTATTATCGGATTTATACTTTTCCTACTGCTGCTAGTTTCACTCCACCTCATCTCAGCCGCCACCAATATGCGGCAACCACCTGGATGATGCAGGTTGGGAATTTTGCAAGGACACCGGGGAACCTCTTACTCTTTATGACAAGTGCCATAGGATCTTTAACAACCACAATGATTCAGGACCTCGGTTTGACGCATCTTCCGAAGGACGGCATCTTCTAACAGCACAGTGTCCCCATCACTGAACTGTGGCATTGGAATCTTATTATTAGGACCAGGTGGAAGACTGCCCACTACTGGCCCACATACACCTCTTTCAGCAGCACATTAGTTTTCTTTGGAGGTCTCCCATCCACGTACTAGCCAATCCCAGACCCGCTTAGCTCAGTTACTCAGTAGAAGCAGGCTACATGCTGGTATGGCTGCAAACAGCAGTAGGTCACCTGTCACCTGCTCTGCTGCACTCCGTGTACACATACACGGAGCACCCATGGCGGCCCATCAACCCCCCAAAGCAGTTAATTTGGGGAAACACTGGGATGCTGTCATCCTCTTGCACTCTAAGCTCTAAGATACTGTTTAAATTTAATAACATTCAGTTACTAATCCATATTTTATTGGCTATGTGGGATTTTAGGGTAATGCATAGTCATTTTTTTAAAATGAAGAATTCATTTTTAAAAATTCAATAGCTGCATGATGTTTCCTAAGTCAGTCAGTAAATAAGTTAAATAATCGGTCAGCCTTTCCTGGATAAATTTCTTGGCAAAAGTTGTGCAAAATGGCTATGAATTAAAATCCTTTCCATACATTAGTCTTACTGTGCTGGTTTACAAGTGAGATGCTGCTGCAGTAATGGCAGCTTGTCTACTTCAATTATATCCTATATACCAGTTGTATCATTTGTGGTAGATTAGCAGTTTGTTTTCTTATTTGAGGAAGTCAAGCTGTGTCCTCATATTAAGCTGCTAACTAGTTTGTGAAATACATTTCTGGAAAGTTGATAAACCCCATCATTTTCAATGACTTTTCAATGTAACTATAATTTAAGCCTGTCCCTGACATGCATCATGCCGCTCATGCTTATCACATCCGTTTTGCTGTGTTAGCGAGGCAGATAGCCAGCAATAGTTTCAGTACAGTCAGTAGCAGATTGAAAGATAAGTATGAAGCCTCGTTTTGATCCACTTCCGTAAATGTCCTGCAAAAGTACTGCATTACACTGATAATGCACACTCCACACTTCTGTTTAAGTTTCAAATTAAAAGCCCTCTAGCGTTCCAGTGAACAGAAACAGAAATTTCCAGATTTTTTTGTGAAAAAAAAATCCATTCTAATTCATGGGCTCTGATTATGTGTCATTCGGGAGCTGTTGAGTCACGTGCGACACCTAGTTAAATTCAGTATCACGGTCTGGTCTTTGGCTTAATATCAAACTGGTTTAAAAATGTTTACATTGGCCCAACCCTACATTCAACCTGGCTTAGTTTATGTGATTTATATAAACCACTGTATTTAAAAAAACATTAGAGCTACAGACATTACAATGATTGATTTAAATATTAAATTAAGAACAGCGTTTGCTTGTTTTGTTCATTCAGTCCAATGGTCTGGATATTGGTTAAATTTTCATGTAGTATTGCAGTTCCCAAACTTAAGAAGGCAGGTAGGAGGAAGCCTTGATTAACATGAGCAAAGGTGAAGTGAAGCACATCTTGCCTTCTCAGTTGTTCTAAGCACATTATAGCCACATTAATTATTGTAAATCTGTTGTGTATGACCTTAGCAGAAAATGACCCGTTTCTTCTAAATGAGCTTAGTATTTTTTCCCTCACCTTTGTATTTCCATCTTAGCAGCACTTTAAACCACCAAACCCCCATACCTTGTCACACGTGCACTCATTAGGTTTGTGGTTACCATTGTAGTGCGGATGTAGTGGACCTGTCTTCCCACACACTCACATGCAAAAGTGCTGCAGGTGATGAGTAATTTCCTTCAGAAAACAAGCTCAGCATAAGATTCCAATAAAGAAAAGTACTTCTTCTGATGAAACTAAAATGCTGCCTAGAATATCACAATAGGAGACACAGCAACTTTTCATCTCTTCCATCTGCCTTCCTTTTATTCTGCTGTTGAAGTATTCTTCCACGTTTTGTAAAGCAGTCTCCATAGCTGCTGCTCTGCCCTCTATCAGAACTACACCCACAGGTGAAACATGTCTTTGTGGTGGTCAACCCTGTGTCCAATAACACCCCTTTTTAGGCTGGCGTACGCTGCATTAGCAAGAGGATGCGTTGTACTTTCTCAGTGTTCGTCATTTAGACAGACAGGGTTGTAAATTCCACCATAATCTATTATCACCCATCATTTTAATTAAAGTTTTAATTCTAATGAGACATATAGCTTATTAAACACTATTAATAGTGTTTAATTTTCAAAAAGTCTTATTACAATAACAATAAATATACACAATTTGCAGATAATGCGTTTGTAAGGACACTGAGAGAGCAGATGAACAGAGACACTTTCTGTCTCCACATGAAGCAGATGAATAATTTTAACTCTGTGCTGCCACTTGCTACCCCCGGAACATTAGATGCTGCTGGCTAAAAGACATTACCTGTATTATCCTCTTATTTTTTCACCTTGTTTATCAACCATATCACACTTAGTGACTTAGTGATATGATGCAATAGAGAGGCTATGTTACGAAATAGCTTACCAAAGCCAGTTTCAAAACTCATGCGTGTGACATCAAAGATAAGACAACTGCTATGTGCACACACACCGGGGGTCTACTGCAGGAGGTCTACATGTGGTTACTGACAGTGTTACATGTGAATTACTTAAAGTTATAGTATATTGTACTTAGTCTTAAACAGCCTTCGGATTTTTCTGTCATTGTTAATAAGCAGTAACAGAAAATATTCACTTGCACCGTTGCAGATAAAGATAACGTGCATTAATATCATTAGTTTTATAGTGTTCGTAGTTAGTAATAGCTGCGTAGGATTGTTCCCGCCATTCAAGTAACTCACTAACATTGTAAAGTCCAAAAGTCAATATTTGTTGGTCCTGGTTCACTGGGTGGCTGTTGGGTCCTGCTCTATTCTCCACTGGCCAAGGTCGGGTTCTGGTGCCCATACTGGACTCAGTTAATAGGACCGCTAAGTTAGCTGCATTGCTTTCTTCCAGATCTGTGCAGGGAGTGCTGAGTGACACCTGTTGGTTATTTCTGTTTTCCACCTGTAGACTAAATGGTTAATACACTTCCCAAGGCCTCGTCCTGTCAAAATGTCAGTGAGGGGAGACAAAACTGGGAAAACAAGGGAGCTGTGCTTACTTTTAGCACAATACTTTGGTTTGAACATTGTGGGGAAATTCCTTTTAATTCCAGATGCTACATATCTGACTAATGACCTGGTCCTGAAGCGAAAGACAAATGGTACATGCCTAGTTACTACACCTCAGTTAACATGTGAAAGGCAGTTATGGCAATGACTCTGTAACACATTGAAGGATCTACAAGCCACCAGGTGCAGACTACATGCGGGAAGTGACATTTAATTTTGCGCTTTTTTCAGATCATTAGAGTAAATGGAAACTTCAATGTGGAAAAGGTCTGTTTAATTAAATTAGATATTGGAAAAATCTGTTGTGCATGTTGTACCTCCCTACAGGCGAGGCGTCTCCACACTGTGCACGAGATGGGGAAAAATGTAGACTGAAAATGTGTGAAGGTGTAACAGTGTTTCTGCTGTGATGGTGTAAGATTTGTGTTCTTAGTGCTCCCATTCTCATCAAAATCAGTAAGTATCTATTCTGCTAAGAATTCACACTTCATCTCTAGACATTTTCAGAAACACAGAGATAGGAGAGGGTGGGGTTGAGACCGAGTTCATCTCCACCTTTGACCACATTAGAAACACCGACCTACCACCGTGTGAAAAACGTTTGCAGAGTTGAGGGATTGCCTCACTGTTGGCGGTTCGTCACATTGCAGTTTTTATTTCTTTGATTTTTTTTTCTTTCTTTTTTTGTCACATTGCATTTTTAACCTCAAGATACAATGGATCGATTGTGTGTCCGTTTCTAACTGTGAAAGATGTGAATGATTGATTTGTGAAGTTTGAAGTGTGCTGTGGTTTAGCAGGGCTGTCCCACGGCTTTAAGTCTGCGGGTCCTGCTCTCCTTTCAGCACATGTATGCCTGAAGAATCGCTTGGTACTGTCATGCACATTTAGTCATACGCATACACAAAATTGGCATTGATGATTGGACCTGAAACTCACAGTCATTCAGAGATAAAGATTAAATGATACTTAAGATGAAGTACATCGAGTAAGATTTTCTCATTGTCTGTTGTATTTGATAGTACTTGCTTACAACTTTTTCTGTAACTGATATGATCAAATGTTTCAAGCTACCTTAATAAAGAATCTGTGTTGTTCACAAATGCTCCAGTCTTTAGGCAATCAGGTTATACTGAGTAATAATCTTAGTATGATAGTAATGAGTCATGCTGTTGTCTGTGGTGTTCTACTAAATCAGACTAATACATAAATGTGTGCAACATAACATGGTTAAAAAATTAACTAGCATGAAACATGCCCATGCCCAAACAAACATGCCCCACAGCAGGCATCATTTGTCTTAATTTCCAGTTCTGTAGACTAAAAAGTTTGTGATTGAGCAGTACAAATGTCCTTTCATAAACCATATATATTTTAAGTCATGTTTTGGAGAAAACTGAAACAAATTTTGAGTCAAAGTCTTTGGTCTTCTTTCCACAAAGTAACTGTGCACAAGATAATAGAGAGGAAATCAGGCTGTACAGCTGTGGAAACCGCTTCCTCTTGTACATTTTCAGAATTGTGCTTTCCATGTTCTCTCATTTCCATAACATACTGATGTCGTCAGCTTCCACTTACATGTGTATCCCAACTCCCCCCCACTTACACGTAACCAACATATAGTGACACACACACACACACACACACACACACCTGATTGTCTGTGCTGTTGGAAAAACTGAATGTCATAGTTCATCGTTTGTCATTAAAATACATATGCCTGATTAAATTAAAATGAACCTCTGTCTGACAGTTTAGCAGGTAACAGGTTCATTGTAATGGTGATAATCAGACAAAAGGTTTGTTCTGCACTGTACCAGCATACTTTCTATGGTTTCATAGCCATGAATAATTAATACAATTAGGGATGCACTGATCTAATGTGTGTTATTATCTGCTTTAATCTGGTTACTCTGTCCTAATGTTATATTTTCTACTTACTAACTTTCTGTGTGTGTGTGTGAGAGAGAGAGTGTGATGTGATGTGATATAACAGCTGAACGTTAAATGATGCATGGGTGTTACATTACCATGACAGCAGCGGTGCAGAAATTACTTTTAACATCAAAGCAATGAAGAAATATTTAGAAAATTAATTTTAAGTGACAACTACTAACAGAAACATGCTCCTTGTACTGTGAATCCTAGTGTACCAAGCTTGTGTGGAGACAAAAAGTAAACAGGAATGGCTGTGCTGTCATCTTGACAAATTGCTCCGGGATGCTTCTGCTTCACGTGTTCTTGCACAGCATTTATTCTTAAGTAAAGCCACTTCCAGTTCACAGAGTTCACAGAGCACCACATTGTTGGGTGTCTGTCTAAAATACTCAAAAACTTTGGATGGTCAAAGGCGAAGACTTGTAGATGCCTCTTGTTGTCCGTGGGAATCCTTGGTTACACCAGGTCCAGTGACGCATAGTTGCATGTTATGCACTATTGTCTCAACCTGTCTGTTTTATTCATAGTGTGTATCTATGTGTTCTCTATACTGTAGCCTGTGTTTGATTATTATTGTAAAAGTAAGCACATTGTGAGCATTGTACAATCCAGAGTCAAATTCCTCCTATGTGTACACATACCTGGCAATAAAGCTGATTCTTATTCTGATAAAAATTTACAATCCCCCTTCCTACCCATAGGTATCAGGACTGACAAAGTTGGATCGGCACATCCCTCAATAAAATAACAAATATTAAAACAACCTGCTTCCAAAGAACTGGCAGTTTCATATTCAAAAGCCAGTTTCAAACACCAAATTTTGTGAGCATAAGTACACTGGAAGTGTATTTACATACAAAAGCCTGATCCTGATGTTTTTTGTTTGTTTTTTGCAGCATGGATGGTGGTGAGCTTTTTAGTCGAATCCAGGACAGAGGGGACCAAGCCTTCACAGAGAGAGGTAAAACGCTTATGGTGACTTAAAGCAATCCCTGCATATCTCTTTTTAGTGCTATATTTTAAGATCCACAACATCATTCGCCCCCTATTGGTGACTTTTGGTGACGCCACTTGTTAAAAGAGCTTTTTGTTATCCTTATGTTTTAGAGGCATCTGATATCATGAAGAGCATAGGAGAGGCCATCCAGTTCCTGCATGCAATCAACATTGCGCACAGAGACGTCAAGGTTTGTGTCATAATGTTTAAATTTCCATGTACTTGTATTGAGTAATGAAAGCAATCTGAGAGGGGAGTTTAAAGGACGGCTTCCATAACAGTAACTAACGTCATTCTCTTCTTTTTCTACTGGCTGGCTTCCCGAATCCTCCCTGCAGCCAGAGAATTTACTGTATACCACGAAGAGGCCCAATGCAATGCTCAAACTCACAGACTTTGGCTTTGCCAAGGAGACCACTTCCCACAACTCTTTAGCTACTCCTTGCTACACACCCTACTATGTTGGTAAGCATCTGTTTTAATAAACAGATAATGATGCGATATAACAGATTCCTGTACCCTATCCCATGTTCTTTGTCTTTTACTATATCCTGTCTGTATGCAGCTCCAGAGGTTCTGGGCCCAGAGAAATATGACAAGTCATGTGACATGTGGTCGTTGGGTGTCATCATGTATATCCTGTAAGTCTGGGTTTTTTTTTCAATATCTCTGAACCCTTCATCCCATATGATTTCTTTTTTGGCTCCTCTAATGTTTTTGCTTTTTAAACCTTCAACAGGTTGTGTGGGTACCCTCCTTTTTATTCTAACCATGGTCTAGCCATCTCTCCTGGGATGAAGAAGAGGATCAGGATGGGGCAATATGAGTTTCCCAACCCTGAATGGTCTGATGTATCAGAGGAAGGTAAGGCAATATTCATGTTTATGGGCTCTGGAGGTATTGAGTTGAAAAGTGGCTGTTGAGACTTCTTCCTGAAACTGATTGAAAACCAAATTATGTGGAGAAGTACTTTTGTTTAAAAATAAATATATCACTCTTTAAAAGTAACGTGAACTTTTAAGAGTCAGTTATTAAATACTGGTCTTACATCAAAAAACGTTCATGGAAGTCAAAAATAACATATCACGACAATATTGTTTCACAATCTCCTGCAGGCATGAAAACGACTCCATTAAACGTGACAGACAAACAGGCGCTTTGGTCTTAACTTTCTGATCAAGAAATTGAAACTGATTCAGGTGTTTCGCCTCCTATTTACTGCCATCAGCCACATACACTGCAACTGAAAGTGATGTCTTATTTCCTGAGTAATACAACGGTGTGTATGTGAGGAACGACAGAAGAGCCAGATGGGATGTACTTACTGTAACACACTCGTCAAGAACCAGCGCAGTTCTTTTTGTCGATGTGTGCTATTTACTTTTAGCAGATTGTTTCAGTTCAGTTTTAGAATTCATGATCAACAGACGTGGCAAAATCTCAGTCCACCAAAGCTTTAACTGTCTGGCAGCCTATGACTGAAGGTTTTAAAATTGCAGCTCTAATAACAAGATCTTTTCCACCTATTAATGGTTTAAATAATAATTGTGTTTGCAGCTAAACAACTGATTAGGACCCTACTTAAGACTGAGCCAACGCAAAGGATGACCATCACGGAGTTCATGAATCACCCCTGGATCAATGTAAGCACAAACTCTTGGTCATGCATTTTTTCTTCCCAGCTTATTTTCTTACCATCCCTCAAGTGAAGTAACATTTGAACGTGTATCTGTTTGTCTTGCTAAAGCAATCGATGGAGGTTCCCCAGACCCCGCTTCACACCAGCCGGGTGCTAAAGGAAGAGAAGGACGCGTGGGAGGATGTCAAGGTTAGACGTCTGGTTCTCTTTGCGTCCGTTTTGCTCGAAACATTGCTATGATTAGTTTATTAAATTACAATGTATACCCTGTGCTGGTTGGTTACTTTATTTACAGTCTGTTTGTTATTTAGTCTTAAAAGGACCAAGCTGGTGTTGTCTTTGTCATCAAGAGTTCCCCTGGAGAAATATCAGATATATTGCTCATGCCATAAAATTTTACATTTAAAAATAATGTGACTAGCTTCACACTGGACAGACAGTCATGTTCTAGCACCTGCTTCACTAGCTTGACAAGCAAGTGGCCTAATGAGCTTCTTGTTTCCATTTTTCAGGAGGAAATGACCAGTGCCTTGGCAACAATGAGGGTTGACTACGAGCAAATCAAGATCAAGACCATTGAGGACTCATCCAATCCACTGCTGATTAAGCGGAGGAAGAAGGCCAATAAACCAATGGCGGACGCACAGTCTGCAGCCCACTGAAAGATGCGAGTATGCATGCATATACAAACACAGGTTGTAAAAAGGAAGCAATAATTTGTCGACACGTGAGTCGCATTGCATGGATTTTCTCAGTGTTTTATTTTTCAAATTCTAATATTTTGTAGGAGTGTTTGTTTTTATTACTCTACCATTTTAACAAACCCACTCTAGCAGAGAGGATGTTTAACTGTGTTTTTACACCAGTGAAGAGATTATGAATTATAGAAAAGGAGAGGAGGAGGGGAATCGGTGAGATTCCTCCTCCTCTCCTTTCCCAAATTATCAGGTTGTGTATCCAGAGGGGCTCGAATGTTGGAGTAAGACATGAAGCCTTAGCATTAGCAGTAGTTCACTTTCACCCAGCAGCCCTGTTCTCTCTAGCCCCAAACCTGTGAATGTTGAATCAAATGGCTAAATCCCAAAAATTAAAGCAAGGGAAGGTTTCTTGTACGTACATGCAAAGTAAGCAGATGTATTTTGAACTGACAAGTGGAATGTAAGGACTCTGTCACTGACTGTTGGAATTAGCTTGAAATAGTTGCTCATTTCTCGGTCTTGAACTGGGACTGTTTGTCAGGTTGAGTTTGTCGTCATGAATGTCGAACAGAGGCCTATGCACTCTAACAAGGGCCGTGTGCCATTCTGACAGAGCACCTCACTCTTGGCCTCTCTCTCTCCTACCTTTTAATTGACGCTTGTTTTTCAAGCGCAGTTTTAGGGCAGGGAAGGACGCCACGTTAAAGAACAGAAACTGGCTCGGCCTTTCTCCTGCACGTAGCTCACAGGAGAGTAGGAGCCAACGGATAACTGTATTTTTTCATGGATTTTATGAACATATTAGCGTAGGCCTTACAGAGTGTTGCTAAAGCAGCAGATTACTTTTAACCCCTACCTACCACTTGGTTCAGGCTTTTACCAATGTTATGCTTCAGAGTATATAACATTGCCAGATCATATTTCAGGTTAATGCTATGCAGATGTGTTTGTCAGCTTGAAGTACTGCTAGGACCTTTTTGTTAGGGATTTCTGTTTGCAAAAGTGGCAGAGAGATGTCGAGCAACAATCTGGAGCGTTTGTGTGTGATTATATACGCAGTAGCACCCTCCAAGGGAATACATGGTTCAGGCAGACGGGTAAAGCTCTGGAGGTCTTTCTGACACAAGCACTCACCGTTAGCATCAGTTACACCAGCTTATCTGTCAGGAGGCTCAGTGGGAATAGCGTTACCAGTGTCCTCCATCCCTTCTCCTCCCCACTTCCTGTAGGGTAGGAAGTAGAAAGAATTTAAGTGCTGCTCCTCAGAATCTGACATACCACCAGCAAGCTGTCATCACATTCAGACTGGGTGTGATGGGTGGTTTCTCCTCATTGTTCTGTTAACACAACAGAACGCATCCATGTCACTTGGGATCATGGGAAATTACTGTGTTAATTTTGTCAGTTTGGTCCACTTTGTAAAATCACATCCATAGAACCTGTCACCTAGCACCTACAAATCTCTCACTGTAAAAATGTTCATTGAATGTTTGTGACTATGTTCCTCCTGTACTTTTTTCCTGTTCATCCCTCTCAACACCTTTTTTTTGTAGTGAAAGCACAGATGTGTCTGTCTTTTTTTCCCTTGTCATTGAGTCAGTTCAGCTCCACCTGCCGTACTTTTGTCTGCTTCAGCTTTGGATTAAAAAAACATAAAACAAAAAAACCCTGCACTCTGATCTCCTTTTCTGAATATGAAATAACTTTGACAGTGAGAAAAATAGGCACCAGGCTGTACACCTCCTGGACATAAAGCTCTATACTGAATACTATTTAAAAAGAAAATAATTACAGGTCACATGGTACTGTACAGCACGTTAATGGACGGTATTTAATATAACATGTCTTGTTTTAATTCTTTCTCAAAATATTATCCAGTTTCACTTAATTTGAGTTAATATCTCTAAAATTTAAGTTTAGTCTCTAAAACTAAATAAAGAGACTAAACCAATTTCAAAATAATGTAAGGTTATTGGCTTGCTAATGATAGCCTACTTAAATATCTTGATCAAATCCCAAAGGAAATGTTTAAAAAATTTAATGATCTGCCTCTACTTTTAGAGTATTTTTCTTCTGCATCATGTCCCCAGCCATGACTCAGGCTCAGGTCGTCTTGGGATTTGTGGCGGAGTGCACAGACTCAACTCGTGACAGACATACTTTTTAGCATGAGTGACTCCTGGAATATACACTTTTGCATCGCAAAACACTGTGGGGACACTGAGTCAACACGGACGTTTGCCAACACTGGGGTGTTCAGAGTTTCTCGCCAGTGCACAAGGTTGTTTCTCTTCAGGTGTGAGGTGTCCGTAGGCACTTAGCTTCCAGCTTTGAGTGTGGCGAAACCTACAGTCATCTCTCTCAGCCGTGCGTCAGGTAAGTGAGAAAGGGGGTTAAGTGGGGCTTGAGGGGAGTCCCTCGTGATAGTGGCACTGTGGAGGTTCTACCCCTTTCCCCAGCCTACCGCAAACCTCAGGACGCCAACCCAGTATGCTTTTCACAGTGGGTCGGAGGGCCCCTAAAGCATTTTATTGTCAAGAGGAGGTGGGATACATAATATGTGGTATGAAAGGTTAGCGGTTTATACTTTGTGTAACTTCTGAAGTAATTGCCAAGTCAGTTTAGCAGCATCAGAGGATTTCCTTCATCAAAGGGGGAAAAAAATAAGACCTTGATTAAATCACCAATATAAAAACAAGTGATATGTTTGTTTCCAACCTAGAAAACGTAACTTGTCAGCGTAAACAGTGTGTCATTACTGTGTACACCCTTCTTTTTTTTAAAGGTGTGGGGAAATATGAGGGATGGAGACTTCTCAGCTGAGGTGGTGACACAGCTCAGAGTTCTTTGAAGTGGCATGCCATCCTGATTCTTGCACAAACACGCATCCTCTTAGACAGAGCTGGTTAACCTGACAGACAAGGTAGCAGTAGTCTGAGGCCACACATTACCTCAGCAAGAAACCCACAGATCAGAGTGAGCCTTGGCAAGGTGATTAAATGGAAAAGCCTTTCGTTATCTGTTTTGCACATACAACAGCAGTTGCTTGTCTTTCACATGTGCTGGAAATCGGATTGTTCTTACTGTCAGGTACAGCGCCGTGTACATGTGGTGGCTGCGGTTGCTTTGATTTCTTTCTTTTTTCTGTTCGTTTCTTTGCTGGTTATTTTAAAAACATGCCTTGTCGTTTGTGGGAACACATTCTTTGTATTCTTGTAAGAAAAGCTGTATGTGGTCATACACAATATACAGTAACAAGCATGCTGTAGTATTTGACACTGAACACCTGTGAAAGAGACAATGGGGTCTTCATGTCAGAGCCCTTTGCTGTCATATTTACTGTAGAATTCTCTCATTTACTGCCACTGATTTTTTTGGCACTTATGTGTGCTTATCTGGAAGTACCTAGAGTGCCCCTTTTTGCACAATGAAACAGTTGACATATTTTGCAAAGCGAGACTTCCGTTTACATTATAATTGTTGTGAAATATTGAAATGGTCAAATGTTGGTGAAATATTATTGATTTCTCACAGCTAGCATAGTGCAAAGTACACTCGTAGCATGTCATGATGCTGGACTGATGATTCAGTACTACTAGTGCATTGCATTGCAAGTGATGTAATGGACGGTTATGTCAGACTGATTTAGTTGGTATTAGATATGTCTCACCTGCCACCAAAGCAGTGCCAGCAAGCATATTTGGCTATCTGTATCATCTCTACTTTGGAACAGTGGCTAGGTCACATGATAAGTTAATTCTGTGACTTGAAAGGGCCACATATAAGACATAATTGTGAGCACAATAAGACCAGTTGCAAACATAATCTATAACAACCTCATTCAAAATGGCAGAAAAGGAAAAGAGATCAAGTCAATGTACATTTACAAATCAACAGAGTAAAAGTTAAGGACAATCTGAAGAAAGCCGCATTCATATGGAATCAACTGGCTGAAAATAGGGGGAGATTACATTACAGAACAGTTTAGCGACTCCTGAAACAGTGTAGAAAAATCACAGATCATCTATCACATGGGTGGGGGGGGGGGGTCAGTTGTGTTCAGCCAACCTCTCCCGCAGCCTGCGTTAAAACAGTCTCATTCACTTCCATGTTACCATTGTTTTATGCAGTACTCCATATTTTTTATTCACATTAATAAATACTTCTCTTTTCAGATGTGGTCGGACCACCCTTTGCAAGAGCTGGTTAATTTTGAGTATTCTCTGACCTTGATATATGTATGTATTTGTGTACAGCCCTTGCAATTATTTTCTGAGCATTCAGTCTTATGAAGTTGGCCTATAGTTTAATCATCTATGCCTAAATAAAGGCGTTGGGTTTGAAACCCATAACTTAATTCACGAGGGAAAAGTGATGTGCCATATTACATATATAGACATAGATGTTTTTGGAAACTCAAAGTAACCACTTGAAACCATTAATCATGATCATTCAAAATAATGATCTGACATAATGAGTCCCTACAGGACTTTCTGGATGGTGTATTTGTTAATGATACAATACTGACAAAAATTATAGTCACCATTTTTTTCTCACCCCGCCTCGAAACCATTGATCTCTGAACAGACACATCCAGTCATTACAAAACAGACTCTCAACCAGCAGCAGCACATTAGCAGACATGTGATTCAAAACGTAAACACTAGTTTCAATGAGACAGAATCAGCAATTATTTTTTGTGAATTTAGAAACTGAGCGAACGCAACAGCGATTAACATGATTCATCCTAAAGGAAACAATTATTAACAGTGGTCAAAATAAAATAGTCACACTCTATCAGACAAATGTTATGAATGATATTTTTGCATACGGTACCGTCATTGCTGGAATGATACTATGCAGATCATCCCACGTTGACTTAGGAAGTGACTGTTGAAATGTCTTAGAGTAGTTTCGATGCAGAGGCCTTAGTCAAGTCAGGAATCAGTCAAGTCAGGAACCTTACAGACACTTCGCTGTCAGAGTAGTGGCAATATGTACAGTCAAATGGTATTACAGGATGCAAAGCATGTTTTTGTGTCTTTTTTTTGTTTAAAACAAAAACCCTTGTTGCTCAGGTATCCATGTATTGCATTACAGCTGATGAGTTAAACCCTCAAAAAAACTGCAGGTACCCCCTCTGGCTTTATGAAGAAGATGGCCTAAAGAAGCAATAGTCTGACTCTTTTTTTTTTAATACAGGGCCTCTGGAGTTCACCATTTGTCTTAGTTCTGTTTTATGATCTATGTCTCTGCATGTGACTTAAGTGAAATTGCTTTTGCATGCACATGTGTGAGGGCTTGTGCAAGCGTGCATATGCCATGAGGGTGAGGCTGGCTACTTACAGTTACCGTAAGTTAAGATACAGCAGGGCTGCTGCTGGTAAGTGATGTATATGGGTCACGTTTGAGGTTAGTGCATCAGCCTGTTGAGTTTACACTCTAGTGCTTCCCCACATATAGACTGCAGTACTGCAGGATGTGAATTCTGTGCTCTACCAGTCACCCATTCCTAATGAATTGTGCATAAAACAGCTGTATCATCTTGTGACATAAAATCAAGAGTCAATCATTATCAACTGAGATCATTTATTCATCTGTAAAAATACACATGTAGTCATAATAAATACATTTTACATATATGATAAAAAATAAATATCAGCTTCTTAAGCAAACATTTTAGTTGTAACTTCATATAGGACACAATGTGGTCCTAAAACGGAAACTTGTCCTCAGGACAAAAAAGTAAACAGCAGTCTCAGAACAACTAAGACATCACTTCCGCAGGTTCACAAAAGAAACATCTAGCAACACTTTTCATAACACTGAAAATAATGTCTTTTCTTTTTCCTGAGAAGAACATTTAGGTTAGGGTCAGCAGGTCGTCAAACAGCTGTGGGTTTTCTGTGCCTGTTAGAAGCCAGATATGTCTCGATGTAGTTAAACAGCAGATCCAGCTCACCCATGGCCTTATATAGACCTTTGCTCTCCATCTGTGGACAAAAAAGCGGTTCACTTTATAAAAATCATCTGTCAAAATACAAACATGTACAAACTGCACATAATATTTCAGATTTTCACAGTTGAAGACAAAATCTTGGCACTCACCTGAGTGTAAGTAGAGTTTAGGGTTTTTATGTCAAACTGCTGCTTGCAGGCAAAGTAATGTCTCTGTAAGAGGAACAACAGAAAGTTAATTTTAATACAGTGGTTACAAACTGTGATTAGACTGCCATGTCATGAATGCACCACCCCAGGCAGTACCTTCTCCTAACCAGTGAATTATTGCTAATGGGCAAAATGCCCATGATGGGACTTGGGTCTGCCAATCCATCAAAGGGGGCATGCCGCAAATCAGAGGCAAAGTTAGGGCAACACACTTCGTGAGTAGCAGCATGTCTTCCCTCCTCTTCCTCTTTTTCAAGGATTGCATGACCCGCAATATGCGCACTGCTGCAGTTTAGGAATCACTGACTAATGCAATATTGTGACCTGTCTCATGAGCCATCACTGAACTGTTCCCTTATGGTCAGCCATTTGCCTCATGTCAAAAAGTGCGGGGAATATTTTGACAATTTCTGGATGTAACCCAGACTACAAGATGGTTTGTCTGTGTTAGACGTGAGTCAGATTGCGGCGCAGCTAATCACGTGTTCTGTGTAAAGTATGAAAACAGAAACGTATACAGCAACAGTGAGCAACAGTTCGCCCTTAAGTCCAACCTGTCACTGTACTGTGCAATAATTTAAAAAATATTTTGAATTTAATATCAGTTCCTGCTGTGACTATATTAAAAATGGAGGTACATTTTTTATGTTCCTCACTAAATATTATTATATTTCTATTAAAATCTAACAATGTCACAGCGATTTTGCACAAAGACTAGTAAATTGACAAATAGGCACCCTGCACACTGCACTGAACGCCTTCGGCAGCACGCATCGTTGTGTATTGACATCTTAAAACTCCTGTAGGAGTAACACGTGTGTCAGCTACTCACACATCTGGTGACATCACTCTTGAGCTCGTCGAAGATCTGCTGTATGGACTCCATGTGAGGCTTTAAGTCCTTGATGTCCTCCGTCACTCCGGCCAAGGCTGTCGGCAGAACCGTGCCAAGGTAAAACTCCAGTAAGCTGTTCATGGCGTGGCAGGCAAACGGGGTCTGATGTTGGAGGAAAGCACCGGCATGTTATAGGATGTCGTTTAACTCTTTACTGGTGTGCACGATACTTTGGATTCAATTTGGAGAAGGTGCGTTTTTTTCAACAACAAAAAACCCATAGCCCAATGAATGAACTTCGTGGAGTATTAATAGGGAAACTTACTTTGAAAGAATCCTCGACGCTCTGGTCTAGCAGCGCTGTGTCCAAATCATCGTTTGCTTCCTGCAAATAGAAACAAGCTCGTGCTCAGTGTGCTGTGACAGTGTCAGGAGCTGCAGAGCTGCAACACCACTTGGGGGCTGACAGGACGCAGCCACATGGGCCGTGGGAATCTAACCAAATCATGCTGCAACAACTGTCAGGAAACCTGCAGAGTGAAGTGCTGTGCTTTTACTCACATAGAAGTCTCTGATCTGTGAATAGTCCTCTCTGAGCTTCTTGAGCCTGACGGGGAAGCCCTCCACGAAACGGCAGCACTGGTTGTTGCACATGGGACTGCACCAAGCAGTGCTGAAAAAAGACAGCAGAACCAGGACGGACAGGAGGAGAGACCGAGGAGTCATGCTGGTGGACAAGTTGCTGAAGTCTTCTGGAGGTAGAAGAGAGATTGGAGCCCTCACTGGTAATGATGCTGCTGGCTTAATGGAGGCAGAGGCTCGCTGGCTTCTGAGGAGAAATCTTCTTGGTAGGATCTTGCTGAAGAGCTCAGAAAAGTGCATGTATTTGGGCTCATCTCTTGTCTTAATTTATAGCTGAAATCATGGACACCTGAGACCTGAGGGAGGAGACTGACTGGAAGAGAAACGGTTAAACATGCTTCATACATGGAGGGGAATTTTTTTTTTTCAGAATCATGCATTACATATGGGGCTACTCCTCCCATGAGATAGGTTGGTGCTATTGATAGATGTCAAGATCTCATTCAACAGCACTAATGGAATTTTCATATGACATCATTTCCGATTATCCTCATTTATATTTCTAATATTATTTTATTATATATATAATAGTTTTATGTTTTATTATATTTTATTATTTTATAAGTGTCAATAGAAGTAGTATGACTACACATCAGCCCCATGTACACTACAGTAACATTGCCTTTATCCACTCAAGTAGCACAGATATGGAACTTCTAATAGATACTTATGTGCAAAGTTTGAGTTAAAAATTGCAGTAAGTGCAGTTAATCACATTTTATTATTTATGCATTCAGAATAACAAAGGAAATAGTGCCAGCCACATGGAAATGATATTAACTTGTGGTTTAGACTTTGATGACGCTGTGGATTCTCTCTGTATGCCAGACATGCGTAATAAGACTGACACAAGTGAAGACAGGTGACATCTACTCATCTTTGCTTTTTGCTCTGTTTAGGTAACTGGAGTCATGGTGTGCTGCCTCTTTGAGGTTTTGCATATGCTGGGGTTATGCAAAAGCAGCGGTGTTTTCCCTTAAGAATTTTTCTGTCTGTCTCGTGGAATGTCCACTTATCCACAACTAATGTGTCTTAGTCCATTTATTTATGTTAGGCAACACTGGTATTTTGAAAGTGTTATTAGGGAAAACCATTCCCAGGCATTATCTCTGATTGATGAAGACTTCACAATCTGTGCAAATAAATTTCAGGTTGATTTGTCATGGTTCAAGTTAAAGTTCATTTACCGAATGAAGTGTGTTGTCATACTGAAAGATAACACAGTGTGCTTTTCACAGAATGAAATAAATAAATAAACAAATGCATGAACCTTAAGATTACAAGTCGGTGTGTTTGGCTTTTTGTTTTTGGGATGTGGGATTGACCATGGCCAGGCCTTAGTGTAGCTCATGCCAGCTATGGCTAGCCTACAGGAAACTGTTATGTGAAAGTCTGTGTGTCATGGCTACCTATAGCCACGATTGGACAGTTGATTGTTTTTCAGTTTGGCATGGCCTTTGCGTTTCCATTTCAAAAATGAAAATGCTCTCTCTATTCTGCTCTCTGCTGGACAACATTGAAATGCAATATACCTCTTCACTTCCACCAAATTTTGACCCTATTTGAGATTATTAATATGTCATGGAAAACTCATACTACAATAAAAAACAATTCATTCAATTGTTAAAGACAATAAGCTATATATTGTCATTTTAACAAAATTTTCACTATAAATGCATATATAATTTTACTTTGTTTCTTTCTTTGATTTGTTTTTATTTAAGCATTTTAAGTCTTACATAGCTCAGTGTTTATGTTGCCTAGAACAATTATTCTAAGATTCAAAGATTTTAGTCAGCATGTATTTGAAATAGTATTTTTTCAAGTCTCAATTTCAAACGAACAACATGGATGTTAAACAAATATTACACCAGAAATAGTCTTCCGATGTAGTTTGGCTTAAATACATTTTATTAAGTTAATAATATTGGTCAAAAGCAGGCAAAACATAAGGAATGCAAGGAATCTAGTCAGACGAACAGAAATGAGTCTATATCCAGCTCAGTGTCTTTCTTTATTTAACCAGGTAAGTGTCTTGGTAATATTAGAATCTCTTTTTTTCAGGAAAGATGTGGTCAAGAGGGCAGAAGTTAAACCTTGTTACAACAGTAAATACAAACACAAGACAGGCAATGGGCTAAGACAACTGTGACACACTACAAAATGGCACACAAACTGAAGTGGAAGGGAGATGGTGACAGTCTGTGATTGTTGTCCAATTAGTGCCCAGAGAATTTTGTAAATTGTGAAATCCAGGTAACACCAAACAAATGGAACTGCAACAAAATACAGAAAAGGAGGTTATTGTGCTAGCACATACAAATTACAGTAAATATTCTCTAAGTTGTTTAAAACCTAAGAAGAAAACATTGTTATAGATTGTCATCATATCAACATAAAATGCAATATTGAGTTTTCTTGAGTCTTAAATGCAAAATACACACCATGTGTATTTAAATAAATGCAAACATTTCATTTATGCACATGAAAGTTCATAAGTGAAATTAACATGAGTCAGCAGTAAGTTTATGGGAAGCCCCTCTTACTTTAGCACTGACTGTGTGTGAGCATGCATGTCTGCTCTCTGCATTTAGCTGATTTCGTGTGGTCGCAGTTGTATTTCAGATGCTTCTGCCAGGTCTGCTAGGCTTTCAGTTGTGACTTTGTTTATGTGCATCTGAGAAATTTCAACTCTGCTATTGTGTCAGATAGTTTCTTTCTTAAAATTAATTCCTTTTTAGCTGTTAGTCAGTGTGTGTCTTTCTCGCACACAACTAATAATCAAACCCAGCATGCTAGAAGTGACCAGAGAAACTGCAAGAGGAACAAAACCAACATCATGTGTTAAACAGTATCAATGTGGTAGTATCACTAATCCCATTTTTAACACATAATTTCCTGGTGTCAAAAAGTCTAAGAAAAGCAAACCACGTGACAATTTATATTAGCTAGCATTTCTCTCTATTTCACACTGCCTTCTCAAAATAGTCCGAGCTGAGTCAGCCAAATCTTATCTTTAATTTATCTCGACAACAACTCAATCATCTAAACTTTAAGTTTCTGATGCCGTCACTAGCCAGTGCTCAGAAACTGCAGTCGTAGTGAAACCTGACTGTTGATTTCATATACAGTTGATTCAGCCACCTGTTGGAACATGAATCACAGTAGAACACCACTTTACACTGTACTGAAATAATAAATTGACAAAGACTTTATGTGGATGCTGGTGGCTGTTTGCATGATCCTCTTGACATCTTGACACCTTATGCATCACATTGGGTGTATGCATAGTTTAAATCGGCTGCTGTCTCCTTTAGAGGAAAGCGATCTGTCTTTACACATAGATTCACCACATACTTCTTTCACTTTCACACTGGTTGTCTGTTTGACAGCGCATGTTTCTGTGTGTGTGTGTGAGTGTGTGTGTGTGTGTAGCATGAAATCCTTCAGAGATCTGTTTCTGTTATTGTTTATGTCGGGTGGTTATTGTAAACATAAATAATAGTAGTAAAGTGTGTGCATGCTAGTTTTTTAGCCTTGTCTCAGTAAGCTAACTAATAATGTGGGCAATAATTAAAAGAGGAAACTATGAGAATAGTGGATGAGGTGTCCCAGGGTCTCACCTAAGCACTCACAAAAACTCACGCATTAATGGGCACTGTGACTACTACGACAGCTGATATCTGGGTGGGTGGATGGTCATCATCATTGGTTTCCTGTTAATGACCTACAGAGACCCCTCTGGACTTCAGATGAATTTTTTAGTCATCAAGTCTTCCCACAATGAATGTGAGCTGTCCACTGGTTGGCATACTCCTACTTCAACCTTTGGAGTGAAACAATAGCATATCTGTGGTAGATCTTTCAATGGAAATGTAATGGAAATGGGCAAAAGATTCAAATATAGCATGCAGATATGAACTTAAATACCTGCTAAAAAGATAACCAGATACTTCCTCAGAAACCATCCGTTGTCTCTATAGAGCTGAGAAAGCAACATCAGATGATTGTATTGTTGTAACCTGAAACTAAATTAGCCCTGTCATTCTGCTAAGCAAGCATCCTTTCAGGAGATGAAACTTTGCCTCTGTATACAGTCATCCGTTTGACCTGGACATTATTAGTAATGTAAGATTAAATTAGCTTAAGATTTCCAGTTCAATCAGTGATTGATACACTCCAGTGTGATGCTTCCATAAGTATGACTCTTCATCCTCCATACCATTTTTATCTGTTTGAGTGGAAGTGCGTAAGCACATGCGTGCATATGGCCATTCGCATATGTACCTGTGATGGTGTTAACCGCACTTATGTAAGCAGTGCTGATTGTGACAACTCATATTTTCCCATGGTGTTCAAACATCTGAGTGCTGAATTAGTGAAAGTAAAAATAACAGTTTCTAAATGCAATTTGAATGATGAATCACATTTTCATTGTTTTTTTATTGACGTTTATTTGGGTCTTGGTCTGCCCATGCCCGGATGTGAAGTCATATAGACACTGTGGATGTGTTGCGTCTGCCCATGTGCACTGGACATTGATTATCACTAAAGGGTAATAATACAGATCAGTCATCACTTGTGCTGCACTCTCTGTCCAAGGCTTTTGACACTGTTGATAATACTATTTTGTTAAATAAGCTGTTTTCATTGATGATTCTGCCTACATCTGCTTCAAATGTATCTATCTGGTAGGTGTTGCTGATGTTTTCAAATCAAGTCCCCAGATAGTTAAAGGTGTCTACCAGAGATCAATATTGGGCCCCAATATTGTGTTTACTATGTACATGCATTTTATGCTGACGATAACATCTTGTATGACATCGGGTCCACTGCAAATAAGTACTTCTTTAAATTACCGTCTGTTTTTGATGACCTCCAGATGTACTTTACTAATTTTAATCTTGTTCTAAATTCCAAAATGCCAAAATGTTTGGATTTCACAAAGCTTTGATGTCACTATTATTCTGGTCTGTATCTTCATGTAAATTTAGCATTGTAAGTTGAGTTTCTTATACAGAAACAAAAGTTGTTTCTACTTTACTTTGCTTGGTTACACTGATGTCCAGTATCCATGAAGTAGGAAAGAAAGAAAAAATAAAATAAATACATATTTTATTTCTCTTAAACAGTGGAACTTAAACAATTTATTTAATATTTATAATTATGTTACAGTATACAACAACAACAGTAAAACACATCAACAGCTTTTTATGTTCAATATGATGTGAAAATAGTATATGAATGCATAAACATTTTCTTTCTGACCTAGATTATAAAACACTACATCGAAAATGGACGAAAGTTTGGCTTCCTTTCAAATAAAGGTAAGATCAAGTTATTAATGAGCTTCAGTGAAGCCTAATAATCCTAAGTGATGCAGTCGCTGTGTTTGTGCAAGTTACAATTTTTTTTTTTACATACACTATATTGCCAAAAGTGTTAGGTCGCCTGCCTTTACGTGCACATGAAGGTTAACAAAGTCTTTATGGGCAAGTCATGCCACTCGGTAGCCATCTTGGCAACATGTCCGGGCAGTTATTTCGGACTAATGCGACCAGACTCCTGTCTGAATAACACCTAGAACAGCACTTTTACTGGTCACTGAGACATAAAAACTACATGAATAGAATCACCAGTAAAATGTATGTAATAAAAATCGCTGAAAAAGTTTGATGACTTTGCCCCAAAATAAGGTTGAAAAAGCATTTTTCCCAACTGGTTATACTTGTACTATGCATGCGCAGTAGAAGTACAACAGAGCCTTTTGTCTGTGGACCCACACAATTAGCTGATATATGTTTCCCGCTTTGGCTGTTAAAATCAGATGATTGGCCTTCTAGCGGGATGGGCGGGATAACCACCATCTTTTATACGGTTGTACCCCATAGAGTTTTAGTGAGGATGTGATTGAGTGGTGTGTCTTCTCTATAAAACGTCTCGGAGGTTAATGACATCCCATTCTTAACCTGTTGGGTTAACCTTTGCAGCTACAACAGCTTCAACACTTCTGGAAAGGCTGCCCACAAGGTTTAAGAGTGTGTCGTGGGAATTTCTGACCATTCTTCTAGAAGCGCATATGTGAGGTCAAGCCCAGATGTTGGACAAAAAGGCCTGGCTTGCAGTCTCCACTCTTATTCATCCCAAAAGTGTTCAAATAGGTTGCTTGCTTTGTGCACTGGTGCGCAGTCATGTTGGAACAGGAAGGTGCTATCCCCAAACTTTGTCTACAATGTTGGGATTATGAAATCGTCCAAAATGTCTTGGGATGTTGAAGTGTTAACAGTTCCTTTCACTGGAACTAAAGGGCCAAACCCAACCCTGATAAACAACCCCACACCATAATTCCCTCTCCTCAAAACTTTACACTAGGCACAATGCAGTAAGGTAAATACCATTCTCCTGGCAACCGCCAAACCCAGACTCGTCCATCGGATTGCTAGACAGAGAAGAGTGATCATTTTTAGCTGTTAGTCAGTGTGTCTTCCTCACACACAACTAATACTCAAACCCTGCGTGCCAGAAGTGACCAGGGAAACAAAACCAACATCATGTGTTAAACAGTATCAATGTGGTAGTATCACTAATCCCATCTATGGCGAAATATTTGTTTTTAACACAATTTCCTGGTGTCAGAAAGTCTAAGAAAAGCAAACCACGTGACAGTTTATATTAGCTGGCATTTCTCAAGCTCTATTTCACACTGCCTCCTCAAAACGGGGCAGAGCTGAGTCAGTCAAATCTTATGTTTCCCACTTTGTGGGAAACATAAGATTAAAATCACTTATTAAAATCACTGTGCGCCTCAGCATGCGCTGACCCTGCTCTGTAACTTTATGTGACCTACCACTTTGTGGATGAGTTTCTGTTCACAATTGCTTCGACTTTGTTACAATATCACTGGAGTGGAGTATTTAGTAGTGAGGAAATTTCACAAAGGGACTTATTGCACAGGTTGCAACCTATGAAGGTGCCACGCTTGAATTCATTGAGCTTCGGAGAGTGACCCATTCTTTCACAGATGTTTGTAGAAGCGGTCTGCATGCCTAGGTGCTTGATTTTATAAACATAACCATGGAAGTGATTGGAACACCTGAATTCAATGATTTGGTAGGGTGCCCTAAAACCTTTGGCAATATGGTGTATTTTGAAGTGATCCCTGATATAATCGACAAAATTAAATATTCCCAACAAAATGTGTATAAATTAGACCTCAGACATCCACAAACTAGATCATCATTACAAAAGTGAAATAAATTGCTCCTGGGGTTTCCTCCTCTGCAGCCCACAGTGAGGGTCTTTATGCACAGTCAGTTGTTATTCAATATACTACAGTACATTCTCAGGAGGAAGAGCATCGCTGAGCACATTTATTATTGTGTGGTCCTGGTTTGTGACTTCTTTTTCCCTTTTTCAATAACTGAATGATCCACAGTTTTGCGCACTGCCACTGTTTAAGAATCACTGAATAATACAATAATACGACCTGTCCTTTGAGTCATCACCGAATATTCTGACAGTTTCTTATGAATTCCTGAAAATTACAATAGCATGGCTGTTGACAGCAGAAAGACATTTATACATACATTTCATGAACAACTTACGCTCAATAGTCCACATGTCCAAATTTCAATCCAGTGTAATAATTGATTTGATTTTGATTTGATATCTTTATTTTGAACATGTAAATAAAAAAATAAAAAATAATCAATGAAACAAAGAATAGTGGTAAAAACAAATAACCAACAAAGTAAAAATCCATACTTTCCAGTACTTAAAAAAAACCAACCTCTATTTACGTGTGCAAAAAGGAGTAGGAAGAAGTCAAACTTATGTACTCCTACCCCTTTAGACCCTTACTAAATGGCGTTCAAATGTCAGTATTATCAAATTAAGTTATTCATGAATACATTTCGGGCAACGCGATGGTGCAGTGGTTAGCACTGGTACCTCACAACAAGAAGTTCATGTGTTCAGACGCCAGTTGCCCCATCCTTTCTGTATGGAGTTTGCATGTTGCCCACGTGGGTTCTCTCCACATGCTTTGGCTTCCTCCCACCATCCAAAGACATGCAGGCAGGGTTAAATTTCCTTTAGGTGTGAGTGGTTCTTTGTCTATTCCAGTCCATCACAGGGACTGGCTTTAAACAAGCTAGGTTAGTGCGGTACAGTTTTATTTAGTTAACATCACACTGGGTTTGAGAGTCTGGGGGATGTGTTGATTACAGTAGTTTATAAGCTGTCGTTAGTTGCATTGCACTTTAGCTACATGGTTGTGCTCTGAAAGTGAAAAACAGATTACAGTTACAGAATCCCTTATAGCTAGGCAGTATTATAAACAGCCTGGGTGGAACGCAGCAAGTGATACAACATTCATTGTAACCACAAGTGACTTGAGACTTAACTTGGACTCGACTTGTGAGCATCTCTGCAGTACTGTAACATTGTCTTTATCCACTCAACTAGCACAGACATGGATATAATAATGTAGATATATAATACAATAGAATATACAAATGTTAGTGTTGCATTTAGTGAAGTAAATTACATTTTATTTTTTCATGCATTCACAATAACAAAGGAAACCATGCCACCCAGATGGAAATGATATTAAGTTGTGGTTTGACTTTGATGACGCTGTGGATTTCCTCTGTATGTCAGACGTAATAAGACTGTTTGCTTTTTGCTTTATGTAGGTGATTGGAATCATGGTATTTTTTCTATTTGATGAGATTTGCATATGCCCAGGGGGAAATACATATATATTTGTAAAATCATTGCCAGGGATGATCTCTGACTGACCTATGATATCTCTCAATCTGTGCAAATGAACGTTTGGATGATTTGTCATGGTTCAAGTTAAAGTTAATTTACTGGATGAAGCTTGTGTCATACCAAAAGATGACACAGTGTGGTTTTCACAGAATTAATCCTCTTGCTTGTCCTTCTCTCTCTCTCTGGCTCTCATGAACACTGCTGCACAATCTGTCCAACACAACGCTGTTGATTTCAGAAGCCATAGTTACACTGTCATTCCGTGGGAAACAACGGAGATGCACTATACATTGTATTTTGTATTCTATTTTATGTATGCATTTACTGTGTCATAATAAAGCAAAAATATACATGTTAAAACAACAGTTGATTTGGGGAATTGGGAATGACCATGGCAGGCAAGCCTGCAGAAAACTAGCCAAGCCATGATTGGACAGTTGATTGTTTTTTTTCAGTTTGGCATGGCTTTATTTCTTTGTTGGATTTGTTTTTAATTTGGCATTTAAATCTTACACAGTTCGGTGCATATTTTACCTGTCTAGACTACCTAGATTTTCTTCCAAATAGCACACAAACTGAAGTGGAAGGGAGATGGTGACAGTCTGGGATTGTTGTCCAATTAGTGCCCAGAGAATTTTGTAAATTGTGAAATCCAGGTAACACCAGACAGATCGAACTGCAACAAAATGCAGAAAAGGAGGTTATTGTGCTAGCACATACAAATTACAGGAAATGTTGTCTAAGTTGTTTAAAAGAACAAAAACATTTAATTTAAATAGGCTGACTTGTTATAGATCATCATATCAACATAAAAATGCAATATCATGTTTTTTTTAGTCTTTCAACCAAAATGCACACCATGTGTATTTAAATAAATGCAAAGATTTTATTTATACACATGTAAGTTCATAAGTGAAATTAACATGAATCAGCAGTAAGTTTATGGGAAGCCCCTCTTACTTTAGCACTGACTGTGTTTGTGTGTAAGCATGCATGTCTGCTCTCTGCATTTAGCTGTGTGATTTCTTGTAGTCACAGTTGCATTTCAGATGCTTCTGCCAGGTCTGCTAGGCTTTCAGTTGTGGCTTTGTTTATGTGCATCTGAGAGATTTCGAGTCTGCTATTGTGTCATACAATTTCTTGCACCTACATTTACATTTACTCATTTGGCTGACATTTTTATCCAAAGCAACATACATTTATGGCACAACATACAAGCATCAATATAGTAAGATATCTACAAGTGACAATAGATACCAGTATGAGCAGCAATAAATAAATGCTGATAACCCCTATGGCTTAAAACAAACATGGGATAAATACCTAGAGGAAGCAATAAGATTTAATAGTGCAACAGACCAGCAAGTTGTAAGGAGATGTAAGAGGAAGAGCACAAGAAGTGCATGTCAGAGGTTAGGGGTTAGAGGTGTTGTAAGAGGAAGTGTTCTCGGAAGAGATGAGTTTTTTTAAAAGAGATTCTTGAAGTTAGAGAGGGACGCCCCTGCTCTCATGACATGTGGTAGCTTGTTCCACTATTGTGGTCTCACAGATGAGAACAGCTGGGACTGAGATTACTTTGCTTGAAGGGATAACCTTGGTCTGTACCAGAAGCTGGGTGGTGTACTGAGTAAGGTAGGGCTTGATTTTTCTTATGTTGTATGCAGCAAAGTGGCATAACCGGACAACAGTGGCAACATGGTCAAAAGGGTCACAAGGCAAAAAGGTAGGATCACAAATCTTTACCAATGTGTTGTATTTTTATGGCCACTTGTGATGCTTCCGTTGAGTCTTATCAGTTATTAGCAGCTCCACCAAAGAGACTTTCCCCCTCTAAACTTCTCAGATGGTTTCATTTAAGATTGGGCGGCTCGGTAGTACAGTGGTTAGCACTGTCACAGCAAGAAGGTTGTGGGTTTGAACCCCGGTCACCCCCGGCCTTTCTGTGTGGGGTTTGCATGTTCTCCCCGTGTCTGCATGGGTTCTCTCCTGGTGCTCTGGCTTCCTCCCTCCGTCCAAAGACATACGGCCTAGGTTGATTGGTGACCCTAAATTGTCCTTAGGTGTGCGTGTGAGCGTGAGTGGTTGTTCATCTATGTGTGGCCCTGCGATGGATTGGCAACCTGTCCAGGGTGTACCCCGCCTTTCGCCCTATGGCAGCTGGGATTGGCTCCAGGCCCCCGCAACCCTGTGCACAGGATAAGCGGTTGACGATGGATGGATGGAAAATCTAGAAAAACAAATACAAATTTATGTAGCAGAATTTTGTTTTTTATTCTTTCCTGCCCCATCAACCATCTCATGACCACCAACCCCCAGGTCGGGGACCACTGGATTAAACTGCCTGAAGTAGATAAACTAGCTCCACCTCTACAAACTACAGGAGTAAAAAGTATTTATCGATGCATCAGTATTAACAATTAAAATTTATAATAATGTATCACTCACATAAGCCATTTTTCTGCAGAATGAGTACTTTTACTTTTGATACTGATTTACTTTAACTAAATATTTCTGTTACTATTTGAATATTTAATGCAATACTTTTACTTCTAATGGAGTATTTTGACATTTTTGTATTGGTACATTTACTTGGTTTTTAGGTCACAGACTGGTGACTTAGAGGACAAGATGATCCAGTGAAGGCTTCATATGAACAAGTTAATGTTTATTGTGCATTGTGCCTGATTTTATTGAACTTAGTTGAGCTTAGATCAGGAAGCTGTGACCAACCAGCACGCTCATGCAGCTGCCACTTCATGATGACGATGTTGAGATGAGCCGCATCCTCTAAATTGGGTTGGCTTAAAACATAAAACATTGTGTTTTTATTGATCACCACAAGATGGTCATGCAGAGCAGACATCATATTGTTGTGTTGAAACAAAACACTCAAAATTAGTAGGTAAGAGTATTTTTTTATTGATGTTGAAATAGTAACCATTGTTACATTTAAAAAGTTTAAATTAAATTATTTCTTTAGTTTGCAAAATAACATCACAGTAAAAGGGCACATACAACACCATACTTTCTATTATTGATAAATATAAATACTTAAACAGTTATATCTATTATAAAAAATGTTATCTAAATCTGTTATAAATATTGTATGAAAACATCCAGTCCACATGTTTGTGGATAACAAACACATTAAGTTAATGAAGTACAAAAAAGAGAAATGCACAGTGGCACAAAAGTGAAGTGAGCACAGTTCTAACCTTCACTCTGCTTACAAGTAATGTCATATCAAGAGTTACATCTTTTGTGTTAGCTGGGGGCCACTTTAGGATTACAGCGTTTGATTTTGCTGAGCATCTGTCTGATCATGCGTGTGTTTTCTGGCTGAGTCCCTCCAGCCACTCCAGCACTGTGTCCAGTTCTCCCACGGCCTTCTGTGCAGCAGGGTTTATTTCCAGCTGCTCAGATTGAAGGGAAAAGAAAGGGAGAAAAGACAGAGAGAACAATGGGTTTAATGGTGAGCATGGCTGTATAGAAACAGTTTTCTGTTTGATTTAAGATTTAATTTGGCAGAGTACTTTACTCCAGCACCCTCTGCAGTCCACTTTGAGAATGTGGAAGAAAAGAGATTTTAAGGCTATTCTGCAAACTACATACCTTGATAAACTCATGATGCAGGGAGTCAACTATTCTTTGTGTTTCCTCTCCACAGTGGCAGTGCTGAACAGAACAAAGCACAATTATTAATACGTCTATTGTTGTTTTTAATAAAAGCATATTTTATCACTGAACAGCTAACTCACACATTTGTGTATATCTCTCCTGATGCTGACAAAAGCGTTGGCCAGAGCGCTGGAGGAGCGTTGCTGCTGTGGCTGAGAGCAGGCATAGTTGCTGAACACTCTCTCCACGTAGAAACGCAGCACGAGACGCAGGAAACAGCACGTCTGCCCCTCCTGACAAAGACACATGAAGGTCAGATAATATTAGCTCTAACACACTCATGTTGCACACTCACACACTGTTTATACAGGTTTGAGAACTCCTCGACTTAGGGCAAGGTAAAGACAGAAAGTACAGAAAATTGGGACAGAAAGGACAAACATGGTAAAAACAATGCAAAGACTCACCTGAACATCCTTCATCAATGATTTGTCCAGAAATTTCACTCCGATCTCAGTGTCTCCTTCTATCTGTGATGCAAAGACCACACATAGGTAAGTAACAATCTTAAGTTTCCATCCACTTAAAAGTGTCATGAACATGTTTTGGTGTGGTGACATTGTTGCTTGTGTCTGCATGTTAAGCTGGATAAGGCAACTAAATTTGCTGATTACTATGACTGATTCTGAGTTAGGGGTTTTGAGGTTGTGCCCACAGGAAACTCACAGCATTTGATCGTATGGCAGAGTAATATTTGCGGAGTTCGTGCGTGTGAACATTGACAGAGCAGCTGTCCAGATGCAGAGTTCGACTCTCCACAAGTTCATTCAGACTCAGGAGGAGCAGGAAGAGAGAGCAGCCGAGGACCATCTTTATCATCATTGTGGTTATCTGGTGGGAAAGTTAACAGAAGCATGATGTTTGTTAAGATCTGGCCAAATAAATCACTGATCATCAATCAATTATTAATTATTATTATCAACATCAATTATTAGATGGAGGTAAGGGCTCAACTAAGGATAAGCTTAGAGCAGCACATTTCAGAAGCTGGAACAAGCAAATTGTTGACATGTTGCTTAATAATTGAGACATACAAATCATTTATTAATAAAACATTTTTCATTTTTGTGATTTCTTAGCATTTCTGTAACCAGTAATCAGTTTGTATTTAAAGCATATTAAATATACATAAACTCTGCATGTTATTTGAATTAATTCTCCCATGCTAGTTGACTTTCTTGTCCTGTGTTAAGTCCATCCAAAGAGCAAGCAAACGGCCACTGTAACATTCAGGTACACCACCCACCACCCTGACCCTGACCAGCACCACCTGTGTATTGACTCACCTGTGTGTTGGTTACTCAGAGGA
The DNA here is from genome assembly GCA_024633595.2 of Lepomis macrochirus. Classification (NCBI taxonomy): domain Eukaryota; kingdom Metazoa; phylum Chordata; class Actinopteri; order Centrarchiformes; family Centrarchidae; genus Lepomis; species Lepomis macrochirus. The sequence goes on along the minus strand of JALXJV020000004.1, from coordinate 27,800,879 downwards.
AGAGTCCTTGGAAAAATGTGCCTCTCTGTCTCCATGCTGTCTCCTCTTATAGTGGAGTAAGGGAGTTTTTCTCCAGGTGATGCAAACACCTGCAAATGTACATGCACATTCACACAAATTGGTTTACAGGAGGAGGAAGTATGTTGCAGTTGTATGCAATTAGAGGAATTGCCTGCTGATGTCTCAATACCTGATTGGAAGAAAGGGATTAATTAAATATTTCCTCCTCCTTGAAGTGTGATCATTGTAGGGAAACAACTTGTTGTCAGTGATGTGCTGTGTAGTTACTGAATACGTCATTCATTAGAGTGTCATCATTACTCTGCAGCCTAAATTTATTCAGCTGTGTGTTTCTGGTTTAAAAGTACTCAGGGCATCACTTGGCTACTGATCTTTTAAAAAATTTTAGGGTAAAAGATAGATGACTTGCACCAATAGCAATTTGTGGCAAATTTCACATGTTTACTTACTTTGCTTACATTGTAATAGAGAAACATATCACTATTCATACTCCACTAGCGGCACTGTCATTGGCAATGACGTCACTTCTGTCTGACAAGGCCTGATCGGAAACACCGACCGGACCTGCTTACCTGGCCAGGGTAATTATTTCTGAAAGTGTACTTGCAGTGGAAAGAATCACGAGCAGGGAAGTCTAAAGGAAACAGGAATAACCAGTATTCAAGTCAATGATAGGATCTACAGGTGAAACTTGAAAAATTATCATATTGTGAAAATGTTCATTTATTTCAGTAATTCAGCTTAAAAGGTGAAAGTAATATATTATATAGACTCATTACATGCAAAGTAAGATATTTCAAGCCTTTATTGGATATAATTTCGATGATTATTGCGTACAGCTTATGAAACCCCAAATTCAAAATCTCAGAAAATTAGAATATTACATGAAATCAATAAAAAAAAAAAGGATTTTAAATACAGAAATGTCAGCCCTCTGTAAAGTATAATCACGCATATGTACTCAGTACTTGGTATGGGCCCCTTTTGCCTGAATTACTGCCTCAGTGCGGTGTGGCATGGATGCTATCAGCCTGTGGCACTGCTGAGGTGTTATGGAAGACCAGGATGCTTCAGTAACGGCCTTCAGCTCTTCTGCATTGTTCGGTCTCATGTCTTTCATCTTTCTCTTGGCAGTGCCCCATAGATTCTCTGTGGAGGTTCAGGTCAGGTGAGTTTGCTGGCCAATCAAGCACAGTAATCCCATGGCCATTGAACCAGGTTTTGGTACTTTTGGCAGTTTGGGCAGGTGCCAAGTCCTGCTGCAAAAAGAAGTCAGCATCTCCATAAAGCTTGTTTGCTGAAGGAAGCATAAAGTGCTCTAAAATGTCCTGGTAGACGGCCGCGCTGACTCTGGACTTAATAAAGCACAGTGGACCAACACCAGCAGATGGCATGGCTCCCCAAACCAACACAGACTGTGGAAACTTCACACTGGACTTCAAGCATCTTGGATTGTGAGCCTCTCCATTCTTCCTCCAGACTCTGGGACTTTGGTTTCCAAATGAGATGCAAAATTTGCTCTCATGAGAAAAGAGGACTTTGGTTGACTTTGGACCACTGAGAAACAGACCCGTTCTTTTTTTCTTTAGCCCAGGTAAGACGCTTCTGACCTTGTTTGTTGTTCAGGAGCGGCTTGACAAGAGGAATACGACATTTGAAGCCCATGTCCAGGACCCGTCTGTGTGTGGTGGCTCTTGATGCAGTAACTCCAGCCTCAGTCCTTGTGAAGCTCCCCCACACATTTGAATGGCCTTTTCCTGACAATCCTCTCCAGGCTACGGTCATCCCTGCTGCTTGTGCACCTTTTTCTTCCACACTTTTCTCTTCCACTTAACTTTCTATTAATGTGCCTTGATACAGCACTTTGAGAACATCCAACTTCTTTTACAATTACCTTTTGAGGCTTTCCCTCCTTGTGGAGGGTGTCAGTGATGGTTTTCTGCACAGCTGTCAGGTCAGCAGTCTTCCCCATGATCGTGAATTCCACTGAACCAGACTGAGAGACCAATTAAAGGCTCAGGAACCCTTTGCAGGTGTTTTGGATTGATTAGCTGATTAGAGTGTGACACTTTGAGCCTACAATACTGAACCTTTTCACAATATTCAAATTTTCTGAGATTTTGAATTTGGGGTTTTCATAAGCTGTAAGCCATAATCATCGAAATTATATCAAATAAAGGCTTGAAATATCTCACTTTGCATGTAATGAGTCTATATAATATATTAGTTTCACCATTTAAGTTGAATTACTGAAATAAATGAACTTTTGCACGATATGCAGATTAACTATAATTAATTGCCTGCTGATATAATTAAAAAGATTAAGTATATAACTATAGGAAAGTACCACATTTTCCTCCAAGAGGAGGCCTGGTGTCTGTAAAAACAGCTGACAGCAGTCCCCAGCTCAGGAATGCATGGTGCTTTACAACCACTAGAGGTCATCACAAACCTTTTTAAACATGGAGAGACATCTTACGCGCCAAATCACAAGTCTCTGACTCTGTGGCACAGCTTCAGCAAAAGATATTCATACACATTCATATCTGTTCATACAATACAGGTTTAGTACTTTAATACAAAGTATATGTTACACTTTTCTGAGATTGAGTTACAGTCGCTTTTACACAAGCCAGATCTTTAATGTTTTAGAAGTAACAGAAAAATCCTGTATCTCAGCAGTCGACAAAATAACAGAAACACCTTATGGTACAGTACAGCATAACAGTACATTGAGTTAAGCTTCATTCATCCATCTATAATCCATAACTGGTTATCCTTAGAGGTTGCGGGGTGCTGGAGCCGATCCCAGCTGCCACTGGGCGAGAGGCGAGGTACACCCTGGACAGGCCAGTCACAGGGCTGGCACATAGAGGAAGACAACCATTTACATTTAAGGACTTGAATTTTGACAATTGACCTAACCTGCATGTCTTTGAGATGTGGGAGAAAGCCGGAGTAGGCCTCTCTGGAGCGACTGGACTTAAGGTAAATACAATAATGTCTTAATATTGTCAGAGGTATTTTAGTGGAACAGCGTGAAAACTAGCAACAGGAATGTGCGTCTCGTCTCATTCGTGCATGTGTGTCTTGATTCGGGTACAGGCTACAAACAAAATGGGGACCCGCTACTGAAAACGTTGCTCCTTAGCGCTAACAGTGGCCAAAAACTCCACAGGGTACCTGTGATGAATGATGTGTATTTGGTGTCCACTGATGCAGTGTTACCAGTGGAGCATGCACTAGAAGGGAGGGTGGTGAAGAAATGTCAAAAATCTAATTTGTCATTTCAACGAAATAAACATCAAACATGATCAAATGATCAAAGAAAAAAGTTTTATTGTCCATTATTTGTACAAAGCTTCTTTATACAGAAGGATAATATACAGAAGACTAAGAATAAAAAGAATAAAATGACATTTTTACATAGAGTACCTTGAAAATCACAGGCGCATTTGGGACAGTTCCAACTACGCAGTAGTTATGTTTGTAAATCTGTTCTTCTGACATCTACTGCAGGTCTTTTTGTTAAACCAGCTCTACTCTGGTCACATCTGCTAGTGAACATAACTACCCTCCAGTATAGCATCTGTCTGTCAATGTACCTGTATTTTCAGGCTTTACTCATTTTTGCATTGTAAGCGAATAAAAATGATAAACTGTAACTCCTACAAACACCTAACCCTAAATGTCGGTATATCCACTCTTTGTAGATTCATAGTTCAATGTTCTGATTCTCTCGAATCTGGCAACAGTGGAACTTAAAAGCTTAATCTATCAAAGTCCCTCTTTCGCAGTTCCGCAGTATGCACGGTTGGATATACCTTGTGCTTCAGTCATCATGTTTGTCTTAAATTCAGTTCAGTGTACAGAGTGAGTCTGTGTGAATTTGTGTGTGTGTGTGTGTGTGTGTGTGTGTGTGTGTGTGTGTGTGTGTGTGCGTGCATGCCGCCAGGCCTTTAGGCACAGTTCTCCTAAATGACAATAGAATGGAGATGTCTGAAGCACATGATGACATCCAGAGGGATGGGGGGGCTCAGGTGATTTCCATCCAGGCGCAGGTACCTTATGCAACAGAACAGGTAATTAACTTAATGTCATCACAATGACATAGGTAATTATTATTTTGTTCCTATTCACTTCCTGTCAAAGGGTGCCACTGTAGACATAAGTGCCAAGATGTTACATAATGTGACATACCTTAGTCTGGGCACCAGACTTTCATCGTTCACGTCGGCCTGCAGGCTGTGTGGGCAGATCCGGGTGCCATTGATGCCTGTTCGGGAAAACACACAGTCATGATTGTTTAGTCCTCAAATGTTTTCTTTCAAATAAGCAAAAGTTTTAAAAAATCTGCCAATTGAAGAGAATAATTTTGTCTTGTTTATAATTGTATAATTTGTGATTTATTTGTGATAACATTTTAAAACAAAGAAGGGTCATGCAGTATGGCAGGAATAAAACAAAAGAGGATAATTCAGATTTAGTAAAGACAACAAGGAGAAATTAATAAAAGGCAATTATCATGGAAACAACTTACATTAGTATTCACGTCAGAGGCTGATGATACACAGAGCAACTTTTAGAGCAACCATGCAGGGCAACGTTGTCATCAGTGGTAATGAGTAAAGATTACTACCGTTATCCCCTTCCCCCACCACTCCGCCACCCGCACCGCACCGCCGCTATCCATTTAAAACATAGTCAGACTTGCCACTAGCAACATTGCCCAGCAACATTGCTGTGTATCATCAGCTTTAGGAGTGATTTAAAGCATGTTATTGACTCTGTGAGCCTTAATAGAGCTGCATGATAAAGCAGTGTAAATAGGAAAGGAAGCATGAACCAGCCTATGCCAAGCCCTGAAAGGAACAGAATCAGAGACATTTTTATGAAGTAAGATGATCTTGTTGATGGAGTAAATCTTCTTTTGAGCTCTAAATGTGGTAGGTTAAACGGTATAACATGTATTATATTTAGATTACAATCTGTAGAAACAGTATATCAGCTCATGATCATCACACATTCTTCGTGTTTGGACAGACTATGCTCATGTAAATTCCTAACCCTGATCCAGGTAAGGTTATGGCTAAATTTATTCACTTTTATATCACGATTAAGCAGATATAGGTTATAGAATAATAGTTAACTAGAAGGATTAACGTTACATTAAAAACATTTTGACCACTGCGAGGCAGAAGAGCTCAAATAATCTAATAGAAACAGCCCTATCACATAACTTCTAAAGTTTTATGGTCAGCAAAGACTGGCCATTACACATTTATCAGGCATTGAGTAACATTTAAGCATTTGTCGAGTCATAGTGAGAAATTAAGTGCAATATTCACCCTCTGTTCTAACTTAGTCTCCACTAATTCACCCGAGAAAAATGTCTGGGTCTTTAGTTTGTTAGATGTTCAACTTTATAGTCATTAACTTTATTAGTCGTTTTTAAAGATTTATTGCTTTACAAAGATGTTTAAAGCACATTCTTCTTCTTCTTTCACATTACACATATTGATTAGGGGTGCTTTCACTTAATTTACCTGATTAGACTTTTTCTCAGCACATCTCCTACACTCTCTTGTTAGCTACCTGTTAGCGCAGTATAAGTACATTCTAGTTAATACATGGTGGTTTGGTAAGCTTATGTATCTCCCAGAAAAGGAGTGTTGAATAAAGTTGATTTCAGCTCTTAATGTTTGTATGTCGGTGTTTGTCGCCTATGATCATCTTCCACATTTTATCATGTGTCATGTAGTGTGGGACATTGGTCTTGGTCTTGACTTGGTCTCAACTTTTCAATATCTTGGTCTTGTCTTGGTCTTGATACAAACTGGTCTTGGTTTTGACTTGGTCTTGGTTGGGGTGGTCTTGACTTCAACACTAATTCACACATCCAACAGACACAGAGCTACATAAATATTAATTTGGGTTTGGGTATCTGGTGACCTGATAACTATAAGTCCAGTATCTGTTTTGGTTTCCAGCAACTCCTGGAAACAAGTCTGTTTCTGAAGCTACTAACATTAACATTTATTCATTTAGCTGACGCTTTTATCCAAAGCGACTTACAATTGCTATACATGTCAGAGGTCGCATGCCTCTGGAGCAACTAGGGGTTAAGTGTCTTGCTCTGGGACACAGTGGGGATTGAACCTGGGTCTCTCACACCAAAGGCGGGCGCCTTAACCATTGCGCCCCTACTAAATGCTCCACTGTGCTGCTGTGTTACCAGCAAACCGCTAACTTTGTCTGTCTGCCATATGGTGCCTGGTGTGTAGTGTACAGTATGTTTATTTGAGCTTTTTTACTGAAAACAGCTTCCTGTTTGCAGCTGGAAATTAAGTCGATCAGGGCAGTAAAAGTCAATCTAAACAGCAAAGGTGTGGGGCAGTAAAACCAAAACAATAAGCTTAAATAATATAATATGTATATAATATATTATAATACATTATAAAATATTGATTAGTGCAGCTTTAAGTAGAGTAAATATCATAGAAAGATGAGTGTTGTTACCATGAATTATGTAATTGTCAGACAAATTTTTGCTACCTCTCACAAAATCCTTAAGATGATGATGATTGCTGCTGAGATAGCTTACTCTCGATGCTGTTGTGGTTGAGGTGCAGGTGCTCCAGGTGACCGTTGAAGAGAGGAATAGAGGCGAGCTGGTTGTGGGCCAGTTGCAGGTCTAGCAGGGTGGGGATTTTGAACACGTCTTTGGGAACTCCTTTATCGCTCAGCTGGTTGTAGTTCAGCCTCACAAATGCCAGATGAGTGAAGCCTCTGAAATAGTCTCTGTATATGAGAACAACGGAGGACAAGAACAACTGTAAAATTTTACATCAAACCAGTGTTACAAGTAATAATGCATGCAGTGTATGTATGCATATGTGGTTATCAGCTATGTGACAATGTGTGCACTGTATACTTGCTTTGGGATGTCATCTATACTGTTCCTGTCCAGGAAAAGCTGTATGACGCCACTAGGTACGCCAGCAGGCATCTTTTTCAGGGCGTTGTGAGCCACATTGAGCTGCATGAGGCTCTTCAGGTCCTTAAATGTGTTCCCTCCCAGGTCATTGTCACTCAGCTGAAAGATAAGTCATCAGACACTCATGTTTGCTCCAGAGAGTCATCCAGGTGGTTGACACTGCTCCTACCTAAACAGTACAAAGGTACTTTTGAACAGAGGCTTACCTGGTTGTGGTACAGGTCGAGCAGAGTCAGGTTCCCCATCTTGCTAAAGGCACCGGTGGGGATCTTAGAAATACGGTTCCTACTGAGGCGGAGCTGTTCTAGGCTTGCTGGGAGACCTGAAGGAACCTCTTTCAGCTGATTACGCTGTGCATAGAGGTACAACAGTGATGGGATCTTCTCAAAAACCTGCACAATAGATAGATACAGAAAACACGGTTTTAGAGTGTTTAATGGTATTTTCAAATCATGAATATGCAGAAGCTTTCTGACCTGTTTGTTTATTTGATGAATGCGGTTATTAGCCAAGTTGATCCAGCGGACCTCAGTGGCGTTGAGGAATGGCTCTGCTGTCACCTCTGAGATGTAGTTGTTCTGCAGGTACAAGTAGTGGGTTCTCAATGGGATGACAGGGATCACACGGATATTCCGGTTCTCACAGTTGAGAGAGTTCGGATAGCTTGGGGAGCATAAACACTCCCGGGGGCAGTCAAGAAACGTGGAGGGTGGGCCCAGGATGGGTGGGGGGAAGTCTGTAGGCTCCTGGGGCTCTGGCTGTGCCGGTACAGCAGGCCGGGGGACAGAAGGCTTCCTGGTGGTGGCTGGGCGCCTGGTGGGCTTCTTTGGCCGAGTTCTCTGGGTGAACACTGCCCCCATTAGGAGGAACAGAGCCAATGCAGAGAAGAGTCCCGCGCCGGCCTTCATGGTCCTATGATAGGAAACAGAGGTAGCTGACTGGTAGATTCTACTGTTTGTACAGTTACACGGGTTAGGAGATTAAAAGAGAGAAAAAAACTCCCCACAACACTTTCTGTTTCTTGCTCTGTGTGGGAGCAACAGGCCGAGTCTCAAGTGTGTACAAACCATCCTTCCTTGATTAGAAGGCATTTAGAGGCTCAGTGCAGACCAAGACAGTCATCTCTTATTAAATTGAAATCTTCCCTAACCATCTGTTTGTATTTGCCTTTTGATTGTTTCTATTTTGAGAGGGGTTTGGGGATATTTTTTGACTTCCGGCAAAAAATATTTTTGTTCAGCCTGTGTTGAGAGAAAGAGTTTTTCTTTAACTTCTCAATACAGCAGTATCTAGACAAAGATAGTGTAGGTTGAAAACACTGAGACTGTAAAACTGTAATCCTGTAAAGTGGAAATATATGTAAAACCACACTTTCATATAACCTTTCTATTGTTCTCAAGAGTGTCTATATCTGTAAAGGAGTGAGAAAACTATGTTAGTGAATGCTGGCAATCGATAGGTTATTGTCATGATGCCATAGTGACAATGCTATTTAAGTTTAAACAAATTTAAGATGGGGGTTTGTGGCTTTGCAATATAAATGAAAGAGAGTTAGCAAGAAAGTCTGCAGTGATTTGTTTAATTTGATTACATTCAAGAGGAGGAGGGGCAGATACTGACACAGGAAATTAGTAATTGAGAGAGAGGAAAGGAAATGTTTTGGGATAAAGACTCTATTGTCAGCACTGGTCCAGATGGAGAGTTGTGGAGGGGAGCACTGCAGGTCTGGAAGGTTGATGGTCTTTGACCCTGGAGAGGTCCAAAGGAAACTGGGCTAAGTGTCAATGAGACTCTGATGGAGCCCAAATATATCTTTTAATCCATGGTAAATAAAAACATGTTGCATCCATGAGTAAATCCATGAGTTTGTAGTTAGGTTTTAAGCTGGCATGCACTTGAAAGGTATTTGACATTTTACATTAGTTTCTACTTTACATATTTTAGCATGTTGATGGTATAAGGACTCATCCAAGAGACAAGAGTGTGAACTGAGCAGAGGGGAGGTCATTTAAGATGTGTACTGTAATTGATGATACTTCCAAAAACAGGTGTGTGCAACTTAAATACATTAAATATGATGTAATTATGATGAAATGCAAATATACATACACCCACACACACCTGCAGATGTTTGACTTAGCATCACACGCATTTACCCTTCAGTGAAGATAAATTCACTTTTCATCTCTTAATCCTAAAGGTTTACATTACACAATGTCTCTGGCTGTGTGCAATTTGTTTCTTTGCGCTGTGCATCGTACCTCATCAGCATAAGCTTGCTGTAAATAATCACCACACAGCTGTCAAAATACTATTATAATAATACTGTTATTAATAGCTCTAATAATGTTCGTCTCCAATCACTTTGCTCCAGTTAGGCAAGCCTCTGGCCAATTTGATAAACATCACATATGAATCACGGGGCAGGAATGGGGCCTAGAGCCAGAATCAGCCCTGCATGGAAAAACTAATCTGAACTTTTCTCTGACAGCGTTCCCTGGCACTGCCCTTCCTTTTCCTTCTCAGCCACCCAGAGCCTCCCAGCCCCTTGTTCAAAACCAGAACCAGCTCTCCTTTGCTTTGTTCTGCTGTTGTCCTGAACAGCAGTCTGGCAAACAATTAAAGACTTAAAGTCAGAAATGCAGAAATGGCTGACTCATTGGTTTGTTATTTGTGACCTCAATAAGCAAATCCGATTAGTATGAGAACTATACTCATTGCAGTGGATCTGTACAGTATTACATCTCTGCAGGTCACGATGACAAACGTTGACAAACTTCATCATACTTGACCAGATTCATATTTACAGCTGACTACAATTCATTTATCTCTAGCTATTATCAACTTGTTCATTTTTGATTGCAAATTATCTTTAAAACCAAAAAAAGATTGTGCCATTTAATTGGATCCTCCTCATGGTCCATTAAATAGGTGTCCTGCAGATTTTGATCATATTACAGCTGTGGAAGATATGCAGTCTGCTCATTTTAATGGAAATACAGAATTACAATTTTACAATTCCTTTTGTAATAAGTAGTTGTCATTGACAAATTGGAAAACTACATCTGTTGATGAAGCTCATGTGAAATGATTAAAAGGCCCAGAAGCTTCTAAATAAGGTGCTGTTTCAAAGATCAGTTTTCCTTTTCTAAAATGAAAAAATCCACTAAACTTAAGACGAGCAATGACTCAAAACATATCATCAAAAATATTTACTTATCTCATGATTAAATATGAGACATCTAAGACCAATATAGTATTTTTTATTAGTTAGTGTAATTGAAGATATTTTAAACTGCAGGTATTTTTGCGTTTTACATGTATACATTTTAGTACTAGGACTATTTTCCACTTTACATCAGATCTTCAGTCGACATCAGATCTGTAAATTCCTACTGCTGTTTATGTTCATGTGTATCAGAAGAGTACAAAAAATACATAATTGTCATTTTCGCAAAGCTTTCGAACAAAGCTCTTGTTACATCTCGATGCAGAGGTCTCTCCAATTCATTTTTTTCTCTTTTTTGGCACAGAACAGGCACTGTCATTCCTTTAAGAGAACGTGATCACTATAACCACAACAAAAGTGCCACGTCATGCACAGCAGAAATCAGAAATATAACTCAGGTATCTGAAAATATCTGTGAATTATCAACACATTTACAAAAAACATCTCCAAATAACATTAACGATTATATACACTATATGATATCAGTTGCATCTTCTCACTGTTGATCTCATCTTTATGTATCTAAAACACAGTGATGGTCAGGGGAGTCCACCTTAACTTAAAGATGGACTTAATGTTAAAACTGTGTGGTATACACGCACTTAAAAAAAGTATCTGACCTACTTCTGAAAGCCTCATCACCAGCAGATATTCTGCATTAGTATTACAAGACTGCCAAAACATTTCCTCATGCGGGTGTGGCAGTCGTGCAGTGGCTGTGCTGATACTGGCTCTACATCTATGGTACATCAATCTGGATGTGTGGTGAAGGAGTTAGAAGGTGACAAAAACATGTTATTCATTTCTTAATAAAGTAAAATAAAATTAATATAATTTGAAGGAAATTGAGAGTAGAAAACAGAACTCTGTTCTTCCTTTTCTTGATTATCAGCCAGCTCTATTTAGATTGATTGTTGTTTTTTACATTCTTCATGCACTTCACAGAGGGATTTTTAAAAGTTCAAGCTTCTTACAAAAGAGTGATTCATCACAGCCTGTGATTATGAAAAAACAGCATTAATCTAAGTAAATTTTGTGTACTTCCTTGAAATAACTTGAGGATGCAGCTGATGAGCTACAGAAATGAAGACTCTTCTCCACCAGCCAAAGTGAGCAAAAAGGAGTTTTCATAAGCATGAAGTTTCACTCCATATTTTTAACTGAACTGCAGCAGCTGTTCTGCACTGATGGTTGAAAAGCTGAAATCAAGGTGAGAGCGCAGGAGTGGAGAAAAGCAGTAGAGTGTGCGGTAGCTCCCTGGAGGACAGAGTACCACTTTGTATGGCACAGTGTTTCTATAGAAACACAGCAGCATGGTTCAGCTGTACCTGTGCCAGGATTTCCCCTCAGTCCACACAAACACACACATATTGCTCTTTCTGCCTCTCTGTTTCACACACAAACACACTCCTGCCTGCATTCTTATCTCATTGATAGTGGTCCGTCTAATACAGCCCCTGTGGAAACAACAAATAAAGTTTCTTACCTGCCTCTGGTACCTGCCCTCTTTTGTCAAATCACACGTTTTGTGTCTTTTCTTCTGTCTGCCTCTCTCACTCTTTTCCTTCCCCTCCCTCTCTCTCTCTCTCTCCCTTCCTCTGTTTCTCTCCGTTCCTAACCCTCCCCTGCCTCTCTCTCTTTTTCTCTTGCTCCCTTCTTTGGTAGACAAGCCTGCTTGTTGGGTTGGTTTCCTGGCTTTTTTCCCTCTGAAGGTCACAGTGGTTCTTTCTCCCCCTCTGCTCGGCTCAGGGCCAGTGGGGTTTAATCGTAATTCCCTCTGGAAGACCAAGGGCTCTTTCATGTGTTTTAACTGTGTCACAGTTTATTATTATTTTGTTCAGTTGCAGAATAGCATGAGAATATCTCAAATAGACCACAAAAAAACCCAAACAAACAGATTGTATGTTTGAGTATTTGTGCATCCATTCCTATATCAAAAGAAAAAATGCTAGGTCTCTGTTAGGGAAAGCCCAGCTGTAATTGCATCTCCCCTCTGTCTCCCACCCACCCTGCTGTTGTTTAGATGACTGCACTCACATCCAGTCATGTGCTTTCCATTAGCAGCATCTCCCCACTGACTCCATGGCATCTTTTCTGTGTCAGTTAAACAATGTCCAAGGGGATTTTTCCCCCCTCCATCATCAGTAAACTCAAACAGTTAGCTTACTGAGGTCCTGCTGAGGCATGTTGTGGAGGGTTTTTTAGGAAGCGGCACTGTGATTAACCGTGTAGCACTACTGTGTGTGTGTGTGTGTGTGTGTGTGTGTGTGTGTGTGTGTGTGTGTGTGTGTGTGTGCGCGCATGTTTATATGTCACTAGGGGTTAGGAGGTGGTCATGTGTTTGCTGCCCTGCATTCCTATAGAGTGAGGTGCAGCAGAAGGATAATGAGGTGAACATATGTGGGGAACAGTTTGCAACACAGATGTACACATGTGTGCCTCCTTCTACCACTTTCTTTCGCCCCCGATTTGTTCTTCCCACTGTCCTCCTGTCTCCTCTTCACTCAGTCACCAGAATTGGGATACTGAGCTCAGCTGGGCCAAACATCTGGTCCAGACTCATCCCAAAAAGGAAGGGATGGATATTTCCAGCAAAGAGAGAAATTGGTATATGCAACAAATATGTCCCTTTTTGGGTGGTTCCTTTATCTCTCTCATCTTCCATGCTACTATTTAAGAAAGGGTTGAGAATGGTGTTTAATCTCGCCTCTGAATCAACTGTTGTGACCTCATTTCTGTCTAAACATTTTTATTTGGTGCTGCCTGCAGGGATGAGATCATTGGAAATAGTTGCTCATTAACAGCGATGTCTCATGATTTGGTTTAATGTTTCATTTAAAATGTCTGGTGAATGAATTCAGAACAGTAATAATTGAATAAAGTGGAAATTAAAGCAAAGGTGATTCTCTGAATGAGGTGGTCTGCCACAAATAGTTGGTATTCAGCTACTTTTTGGCACCGTGCTGATGCCGTGAATTGAAGAATTCAAGGCATTTAATGCAAGAATAATGAGCTGCAAATCAGGAGCCCAAACAACAAGGGAGGGCTCTCAGTCAAAACAGTGTGTTCCTGTGTCAGATTAAAGGTGGGGTCTGAGATGAACTACACCACGACACAGAAACTAATGGAACTACTGCTAACTATGTTGTAGGTTAGCAAACTGCCGCTACAGTTGCTGCTACGAAGCTAACTTGCAGAGAGGACGAGACAGTCCCAGAGCCAGCACAGCAGCTCCACACAGCAGTTCTCACAACCCTTCTGCTACTAAAAACTGGAAAGTAAGCTGAATGTCTGTGGGTAAGTAATTTAACATGGCTGGAATGGCTAGAATAGTGTTCTGCTGCTCGGTCAGAGCTTTATTTCCAATATATCATAGTCCATTGTTCTGCCCATACTGTGCATGTACCCTCCATCCCAGAATCCCTTTTTTGTGTGTATTGTGTTTTCATAATGTGTTTATTAGAAATTACGTAGCTAACCCTTGAGGATAAAACTGTGTGGTATGATTTTGCATGTGAAAACCGAGTCATACGTCTGTGGAATGTAACTGTTTTGCCTGCACGTTCAGATACACAGAGAGTCTGGACAGAGATGGTCGGACTGTCAGTGCTCTGTTTTTCAGGGCTGAATTCAACCTGTTGATTCAAGAAGAGAGATATTTAAAGGGTAGAGAACTGGCTTCTACTGCAGGAAATCTTTAAGCAGCAGTCCTCATTGCTGTTGAGGCTATTCTCCAAGCTCCAGGCAGGCTCAGGCTCCAGCCCAGAATTACTTGGTTTGTATAATAATCTGAGAACTTTCCAAGAACGGTCTGTTCTGTCATCTACAGAGGGATTTAGATTATTGAACTGTTTGATTTAAAGGAGACGCACATGAATTTCAGCCAGAAATGTTCCCAGAGGAAATACAACCAGAGGAATACTAATATTCTCCCCAAGATTTACAGACAACTTTCTGATGTTTCAACAAGTTGTTACATTATCTTCTGCACACTGTGTATACATACCTAAGTCTGCAGGCCACACCCATTTTTTTCTTTCCACATCCAACCTGGCAAATGTTAGCAGTCTTTCATTAAGTGTGTTTGTACTTGAAATATTTCATAAAAATACAAACCTATTTTCTCCTAAATCATTTTATGACTTCACAAAGGACATTATTATTGCATTAATCATGAGCAAACTTTGTTGTTCACTTTAAACAATGCAGGGTGTTGTATTTGACATAGAGATTTGGAGCATAAATGTTGAGCAGCACACTGAGAGGCTCCCTTTACTGCTTATTTGATCTACCAACTATAAGTTCACAATGTTTCTGTTCGGTTTTCATGCCTTTAGCTACACCATCCAGGGCCTGTCTAAGAGTAGGACACTGTTCATACCACCACATAATAACAGCTGTTCATTAGAAGAGAACTGAAGGGCCCTCTGTTTTCTCAAATAAATACCAGTGAATTATAAAATCTAATTTCTAATAGATTAAATTTAAATGTGATAACACACACACCGAACACCATCAGTAACTGTGATCCCAAAGCTGATGAGACTGAGAAGCATTACATCATGCATGAAGGCATACTGCGCATGCTTCCTCAATTAAGCAAGTCACTAGAAGGAAGGAGCCACCTGGACAGTGGACGTTTTCCAATCAAAGCTCATCCATCAAGCACTAAGTCAAACATCATCTGGCCCAGACAAACCTCAGCTTACGCAGTGTTTACACGCAATCTGATGAGTTACAATTGTTCAGCTCAGTGTGTGAAAGAATAGAACAACCTTTATGAAAGTCTTGGAATAATTTACTTATTATTTTTTCAGGATTTGACCTCTCGGGATTAGAAATCAGTTAACTGAAATGCTTAAACTTTGTTTTTCTCTTTGATGTGCATTAAAGCAATAGGCTGTTGGGACCAGGTCCACATCTTGCTGTATTCAGAATCAGACTAACTTGATCTGCCCATCTGGAACCTTGACAGAGGTGATGTGAAAAAAAGTACCAGGTTCCAGGTACAGGTACAAATTTTCCCCAATGGAAAACCAAAGGTGAGGCGGTGTAAAAGGGGCAATATTAGCATCCAGGATTTTTTTTGACACAACCTGTAACCCCACAAGATGTAGCTAAAGTAAGCTTTCAACCAAGCGGGAATCTTCAGGTCCCGGTAGTAACTTAAACCTGCATTCTATCAAACTCTGGATGTCTGGTTCCATTAGAAATAATGGTAAAATGACCCTACTTCTCAGCTGACTTATTTCCTCAGTAAACACTTACCTCGCTTAGTAAATTATGGTCTCAGTTAGAGGAAAATAGACCGTAAAGCAGATGATGACAAGTCGTTAATATGCCGACCTGTTACACTAGAGTGACTCATACCCATGGCACTATGTAAATTTAACCAGCACCGTTGAAAAGCATATTAGGAGTTGGCTGTTCACTTTCTCATTTGGTTTTAAGAATGGTGTTCGCTAGACAAAATTGTCAGCCCTGTTAAAATGACAATTAACGTGAATAACAACTAGCTAGCTCTGTTTGTCTAACTGTCAATTTGTGACCAAATATGGTCACATCCGGTTCCGCTGGTTGCAAAAACTCAACATGGCGGCGCCCTTTCGGCCAAACTCGAGGCTTTAAAATGTCGGTCCACAAACGTCACGATGACTACGTCCACTACTTATTTACAGTCTATGGTCTC
Source organism: Lepomis macrochirus (assembly GCA_024633595.2). Lineage (NCBI taxonomy): Eukaryota > Metazoa > Chordata > Actinopteri > Centrarchiformes > Centrarchidae > Lepomis > Lepomis macrochirus. The sequence continues at coordinate 27,784,943 of JALXJV020000004.1, read as the reverse complement.
AATGTAACCTGTGTACAGTTCCTATATGTGGAAGGGCCCTGAGTTCTTGGTTCACAAGTACTTTACGTTAGCAGAAGAGCGATGAGGGTAGCCGATGAGTAGGGGGTTATCCAACATTGCCTGGGGACCTCAGAGACTTTCTGGTATCTCAGAGTAATATCTGGGATCCATCTATGGGTTTCCGAGCCTGACGCAGTCCATACGATGGCATAGAGGCTGTTTTACTCACGTCTTCTTGAAGATTATCTAGCCGATAAAATACAACTACTTCAGATAACTTTACACATACATACATACAACACATAAAATTACTACACATCAAAATCTATTGATCTTACAAAATGCACTCTATCTTTTTAAATTCACTAAAGAAAGCTTTGAATACAGCATTTAAGTTATAGTAAATCACAATAAGGAAAACTGAGTCGCAAGAAGACAAGTGGATATTTCCTACACGGTGGCGAGAATAAGTTTGCGTTGTTGCTCTGCTGTTGTTGTGGGAGTATCCCTTTCAGATCATCTGACTGACACAGAACCCCGTTTGGGACTTGGGTATGTTAAGATGAGACAAGGAGGCAGAAACCAAAACTAACTGAAACACTTCTCAATTCACAGTCTCACCAAAAATCCACACATTAACTTCAGCATGTGTCATAAAATGCCGCTCGTCCCAAACAGAGCAAAGTTGGCTTCAGTTTTCAGATGTTTATATGCAAAAATCTACCAGCTTCGTTCCAACTCAGTCACAGACCAGCTGTGGCTCACAATGCAACAGCTAGTCAGAGCAGTGCAAGTGCTCTCACTACAATCTTCCCTCTATAAGAAGCCTGAATAAAAACTCCTTCCAGAAAATTTCAGTGCCAGTTTGAACAGACCTCTGCGCACTAACTCGGTCCTCATGAAGTCTGTTCAGACTGGGTCATTTGGTGGAGCAGCAACTGTTCCATCAGGGTCTGAGCTGCTTGTATCCTATGCTGGCTATACATCTTGGGCTGTGCTACTGCTGGCTGAGGTTGCCTGTGTTTGACCTGGGTCTGTGTGACCTGCTAATGACGTCTGGACTGGGTCTGTACTTGTACTGGCTGATTGGCTAGACCCTGTAAATTACAGATATTTTCTATATTTTGTTATCAGCTGCATCAGGCCCTTTCAAACTGACTCCTTTAGGATTCCTTCAATACATTTTCAAATATAAAATGCTATTTATAAAATGACTGGGCTGAATATGTGATGCTTATTATTTACTGAGATGTGCATTTATATTGTCCAGTCTGCACAGCTATTCAACATTTTAATAGTCAATGTGAATCCTCTGCTTCCCATCTTGCATTAGTCCAGAGTTGTCACTAAATTTCACTGTCTTGTTTTAAAATGATGTATGAGGAGTGCACTCACATCCTGTCTGGTCTGTTCCTTCAGCTGTTTCTTGCTGGAATGAGCAAGTTTAATTTCTTGTATGGACATATGAACGCATTTCCATGCTCAATGCGGTCATCTTTTCCGAGCTACAGTTTATAAACACCATGGCCCTTCTGCGTGTATCAAACGTAATAAATAGCTGTATTTCTCTCTAACATTGTTCAATCACTGTGTGGCAAGAAACCAAAACACAACAGACAGAGATGTGCTGCTCAGCTGGTTAGCAGGACGGACAGACAGAGAGAGATGCAATGCAGCTGCACATTAGGCCAAGTGTGATCTGCATCAGACTTGAAGAGGAGAGAACATGTTTACCTATCTGCTATTCCCGCACTTCACTCTCATTGAGTTTTTTTTTCTCTTCCAGTGCCTAGAAGGATAGTCCCTGTCTTCATCCTCTCATCAAACATTCGCGTTCACCTTTGACAGTCAAGTGAGGTTGGGCCGTCCAGCTCTGCGCTGGACTGTCACTGCTTATGCCGGTGTCGCATCATCTGGCTGAAGTTGATTTACGCCGAATTTGTTTTTCAGTGCTGCTCCACTCAGGTGTGCTGCATAGGCTAATAATACCAATGTAAGGAGGTCTCGAGCAGAATGTATCGGAGTAAAAAGTCAATGTTTGGCTTAGAAATGTAGCAAATTGAAAATAAAAAGTCACAACAACTAAAAATACAAGTACAGATATTGAAAAAAACTACTTAAGTACAGTAACGAAATATTTGCAACCTGTAAATCATACAGGCGACTCGTGTCCATGGCACTGTGTACATTCAACCAGCCCCGTTGAAAAAGCTTTAACGAATCAGCTCGTGATGGTGTTATGGCCCACTTAGAGGGTGCAAACCGGCCGATTTATGCTACCTTTCGAGATGTGCTACTTAGCGATTCTGCACATGCATTTGATCCACAAGCATGGTCTGTTTCCATGCCCATGAATCTGTGCAACCTTGCTGTTGTGCATGCCGTCGAGTGAGTGGCTGATCGTAAGCAATATCAAAAAAACTAAATCATTATTAGTCTATCAGAATACGCTACCCCATCCATGATATCTTAAAGATGGCATAATATAGTATTTCAACATGCTCCCCATCTCCTTACAGTAGGCCTACTACACATGGAGTGAGTAGTGGTGCCATAATTCTGTAATAGGAGCATTATTTGACTGGGGATATTAGTTTATCAGAATACGCTACCCCTGAAATGATCCATCCATCCATCCATCGTCAACTGCTTATCCTGTGTACAGGGTTGCGGGGGGCTGGAGCCTATCCCAGCTGACATCAGGCAAAAGACAAAAGGCGGGGTACACCCTGGATAGGTTGCCAGTCCATCGCAGGGCCGCACATAGATAAACAACCATGAACACGCACATTGGAATGAGTGAGTTTAATTTCTTGCATGTTTAATTTCCATGCTCAATGCGGCCATCTTTTCCGAGCTACAGTTTACAAGGACAATGTAGAGTCACTAATTAGCCTAGTCCACGTCTTTGGACAGCACCCGGAGGGAACCTATGCGGACACGGGGAAAACATGCAAACTCCACAAGGGAGGACCACCCATGACCTTCTTGCTGTGAGGCAACAGTGCTAACCACTGTACCACCTTGCTGCCCCCCTGAAATGATGTTATAATATAATTAAAAAACAGAAGATTTGAGAGTACTGTGAAAGTTATAACTTTATGGGATTGGAAAAGGGAACACAGAAGGTAGCATATTTTGACAAGACAGCTTATATCGTCAGAACACCGGGAGTTCAGAAACCAATGGATGGCGTCACAAATGGATGACGTGTGTGAGACGCATCCGGGTGCAACTCCATGATGTTCCCAGAGTGTCTCATACAGACCAGAAGTGCTAGCTAGCACCCTTACCATAACCATCACAAGTATTTGTGCCTAAACCTAAGTCAGTGATTTTGTGCATGTCGACCAAACTGTGGCGTTTCGTACGCTTTGTCACTCTGTCGTAGCAAGCGTCGGTAAAGACGCACTAAGATGAGAACACGTTGGCCTTTACCTGGACTCCTTTGTTGTTCTTGTAGCGAAGGAGAGACAAGAATGCACCAAATATATTGCAGAAGTTTTTAGTTAATTTGTTTTCACTGCATACTAATGATAGTGAAAAGGAAGCATAAGCTTACCATGCCCACATGATTCATGGTATGATAATACTGTGGTACAGCGCAGCACTATGTGTGTGTATGCATGTGTCCATATTGTATTTGGTAAGCTGAATGTGTTTCACATATGACGATCTGCATTGGCCTTCTGTTAAATATGGAATGTGTGATAGAAACTCCATAAGTAGTCAAACTCTCTCACGCAACACACATGGCTTTCACATACAAGTGCAATGAAACCACTAACTGTGAGCCTGGTCTCCTTTGGTAGACTGTTAATGGGTCAGGAGAGTAGGAAGACGAAAACCTCTCATTCTATGCTGAGTTATATACAGCTGCCCAAACTTGGTGCAAAGAAAATCATCCAGTGGTACATGGACTGTGGGAAAATCTCAGGAAATGGTGTCGTAAACAGTCCTTTTCAGTAACACTGCAGACTTACGCGTATGGTAAGAAACTAGAGAGTAAAATATAGAGTTGGCATTTATACCAAAAATATGTTTATTGCTCATTTCCTTGGCTAAATCTACTAGTCTCAAGAACAGAAGGGATTGTGAAGATTATGTGTTCCCTGCTGCATTACTGAGGCTCATTACTGTAAGCTTGTGGCCATCACTATTGAAAATGTGTTCATAAATTAATTGCTGCCTTAAGTCAATAAACATGAGGCTTCTCTCATTTGCAATGAAGAGTGTGTGTGTGTGTGTGTGTGTGTGTGTGTGTGTGTGTGTGTGTGTGTGTGTGTGTGTGTGTGTGTGTGTGTGTGTGTGTGTTTCATGAGAGAACTGGAGGTCTTAGTAAACAGGCTTGTAAACAGCCCTGTAAATGAAAGTAACGGCTTCCTCAGTCATCTAGCCAAAACCACAAGTACCATACAAGTCTGCGTTGGATTTCGAGATCATTTCTACGCTCAGGCTCTTTACACAGAAAACTGAAACTCACAGGATGTCATTTCACTCCCAGAGTCAGTTGGTCAGAGTCACCAGCCTATCCAATAGTTTTATTTGAGGCATATTTGTTAAACATATATTCTGACAAAACTGATTTTCTGGAACAAGAGCATTGACAGGTATTGCATTTGACTCCTCAAAGCTGATTTCTCAAATAGTGTCCTGCACCACTGAAACACATTTACACACATTTACATTGTCTACACATTATCTTGTTGTCTGCTTTGTTAATGTTTTATTCTACCACTGATTCTATAAGAAGTGAAGCCAATGCTTAAGTGCCTTAAACCTGCATTCTTTCTGACAGACAGCAAGTCCGGTTCCATTAGAAATAATCACAAAATGACCCCTACTTCTCACTTGATTTATTATCTCAGTAAACACTTTCCTAATGAGTTTATGATCTTAAGCGTTAGTTTCAAGTCTTCTTCAACACAGCATGATGTTCATTTAGTAAGTTATGGTCCCATTTAGAGGAAATAGAAGATAACCCAGGTCCCAGACCTGTGAATCTCTGCCCACACAACTCTTTTTTTCACAACAGTTCAAATTCAGTTTTTCTAGAAAGAAATGCAGAACAAACCAAGAAGCAACAAAGAACCATCTGGAAATATTACCAGTCTTAATAAAAACTATTGACAACAGTGGATAAAATTAGAAAGAGAATCAAAAGATCAAGAGTTTTTGGTAGCTGACCCTGTTCATATCTAACCTGAGCAGATAGTGTTGTACTGATGTCTGTGGGAAGAGGGATGTGCAATATGTGAGGGGTCCTGTGCTCCTCAGCTCTCTGTGTTGCTGTTATGACACCACAGGGAGCTTCATTGCAGATTGTTTTGACTGGTGGTTTCCAAGGCAGACTTCAGTTCAGTGCAGAGGAATGGCTAGAGCTTTAATGATTCCACCAGAGTTTTCTTGTGTTTTTCAAACGCTGCAAAGATAATCCCTCTGACTATGACGATTTATTAGAAATAACTTCAAAACTAAAGATGACTACTGTCAGATCATCTGAGGTTTGAAATCCCAAAATGAGGATTCCCACATAGTAAACATTTTGGAGCTGTTTTTTTTTACATGAACTGCTGTCTACAAGTTTAAAGCATGGTTTAAACTTTCTTTTTTCCCCATGCCAATTTTGCATTTTTCCACTTCATTTAGACCCTCTTAGCTGTGCCAATCAGTGAGTTTGGAAGTAGACATGGAAAAAATTATATTAGCTATCTGCTGTTAAAGACAATGGATGCCTCAATGGTGTGCAGTTAATGAAATAAAAGCACCTCAGTGGTTCATACTGCTGTGAAGCACAGAGGGAGCCTATCAGGTGCTCCCATGCACCATCTGGCTCTACGGTGCCTCCTCTTGCCAGCTGGAAATTCCTGAAATCTGTGTCTTCTCAGTTGGTTGGGAGACAGCAGTGAGCGTTTACTGATGCAGATTACATACCACATTTTAAATGTGTTTTTGTTTAAAATACAGGTATTGTAAATGCTAATACATCTGTGCTTCATATTTGATCACTGGGCTTCGTGGCTCTGAAGATGAGGAATGCAGCAGAGGGCTGGTTTAAGTGCAAGGATGACTGATTTACAGGACTAACAGAGTGCAGTAAGGAAATGAAAATGGAGCTTGTGGTGAAAAGTAGTGCTAATATATGATTAATAATGGAGGATGTGCAGGTGACACTAACAAAAGTGTCTTTAGCATAAAGCTGTTAAAAAGTTCTTCTGTAGCGCTGATCTCCATAGATGTCAGAGACGATAAACAAGTTAAAGAGAATAGTTTGACATTTTAGGAAATATGCTTATTCGCTTTCTTCCTGAGAATTACCACTCTCATGTCTGTCTTTTATGAAGCTACAGCCAGCAGCCGGTTAGCTGAGCTAAGCATAAAGACTGGAAACAGGGAAAACAGCTAACCTGGCTCTGTCCAATAGTAAAAGAAAATGCCTTCCAGCTCAAAGCTCACTGATTAATATGTTATGTCTTGTTTATCTAGCAAAGTATAAAAACAAGTTCTGGTTTTATGGGGGAGCTATGTGACTATTTCTTGGCCAGCAAAGCCAAGCTAGCAGTTTCCCCCTAAGCTAGCTAAACTGACCGTCTCCTGGCTCCATATTTAAAGGACAGATATGGGTGTGGTATTGATCTTCTCATCCAACGGTCAGCAAAAAAGCAAATAAGCATTTCTCCAAAATGTCAAGCTATTCATTTAAGAAAGAGTGATGGAGCAGATGGGCCGCTTGTCTTGTGTTTACAGCCTTTCAGCAGCAACATGGAACCAGTCAACTTTCCATCATGACTTCATTAGTACCCAATAGACTGTCGGCTCGTCATCATTGGAACAAGCTTACACAGACTTTTATGGTCAATACTCATCCCTCAAAGGAACACTGTGTGAGTGACTACTGCCTCTGGTCCAGACATAGCACAAATCTGATCTGAGCACCAAACACACTCGCAGCATTTAAAAGACATGGTGTCTCCTGGAAAATATGGCTTTTTGTAATTGTACATTCAACACACACCTACCTTGAGTTGTTGGTTCATAGCGTTTAACGACAGAAAAGGTAAACTTTAGGAAAGTACAATGAGAGAACTTTTGTTATGAATTGGCACTATGTAAATAAAACAGAATTGAACTGAATCGTAGGAAATGGTATTGTAATTATGAGATCTTTACCTTTACCTAAAGAAGTATTGTCATTATGAGAAAAAACAACACAGTTACAACTTCCATTTACGTAAACAGGACCACAATGACTCAAATTTACTGGTACTTCCTTCTTGGTCTGTGGCTTTTATAAGAAATGTAGATGGTATTATTATTAGTATGTCAGCATTGTGCTGGCATTTTATTATTCACTGTAGATAAAAGCATACTCTCATCCACCTGAGGTTGCTCCAGTAGGTAGAATACATTAGACACTAGTCTTAAGTAATTGTAATTAGGTGCTGAGTAAATGAGGACATATGAACGTCTTAATTATGATCATAATCATAATAAAATCTTTCAGTTGCTGTCTGTTTATCCTTAAAGGTTTTGACACAAGGGAATGGGGTTCTGTTTGTAGAAGTCTTTATCAATATTTCTTTTGTCGCTGAGCGCTGTGTGTCTCTACACTGTATGACAGTCTGTTGGACACTTCCTCCCGCAGAATAAACTGTGAGATGACATCATGACAAAACGCAGGCTCGAAAAACAGAGTGCTGAGATGTTATTCACAATGGAAGTCAACCAAAGTGCAAAGCATTTAATGCACTATTAAAGGCCAAATGTCAAGGTAACAAAAGACAGTGAACACTGAAATCACCACAAACTCTGTGCCTCCAGTATTTGGTCTTTCCATTATCTGATTTATATTCACATGTTCATAATTGCTTCTTCTCACACTATTAGATACTCACTTGTTTATACTTTACATAATCTAGCTACATACTGTTCAAGTATGTGTACTGTGATGTATATTTGCACATTACAACCATTCTTACTATATATACTACGCTGTAAAAAAATACAGCTATATGCACATTGCTACTGTTTTGTAGTTAGATGCTGAACTGCATTCCAGTTGTAGTTACGGTATGACAATAAAGTTTAATCTTGTTGGTATTATTTATAAAAACAAACAGTAGTCCAAGCTGTAGTCCAGCCGCTTCCCTTTCATCACTGTGCCGTCACAGGGATGAAAGCTAAATGTGCCACGCCAAGCGGCTACTCCGACACCCCCTCAAAAACACTAGTGGAAAAACACACTGAGCTGCAGCACACACCTTTCCTCCCCCTTCCAAACACTAGCTACCCTCCAGGCAGTCAATGGACAGAAAATTGTTACTGAGATGTAGAGACAAAGCTCAGTTAAAACTTTATGGATGAAAAATACTTTTGTTACAGATTAATAACTCACCACTCTGAAACTCTTGCTCCAGTCCATGTTGCCAAACTGGTTGGCAACATGTAGCTTACAGCTGAATCAAAGTTGTTTACGCAGCCTGGTATCATCAAAAGGCGTATGAATAATTTGGCGTGGTATTCCAATTTTCTTGCATTTCGTGTCATTTCACGCCATTTAGATTGCATTGACTTCTATTTTGCAGAAATGGTATGCCATTTTACGTCTTCTGTCACAGCTAAAATCAGCCTGATATAATATACTATGTTACATTATGTAAGTTAGCACTCTCACGCACTCTACATCGTTGCTAACGTTAGCTACATTAGCTACTAGGTTACATAAGTTAGCATTCTACATCGTTGCTAACTAAGCAGCTAGCTCGCTAGTTACTGCTAACCTTAACCATCACTAATTAAATATGCATGATTGGCTAGTAGTCCTTAACTAGGCAGCACATGCGCAGTTCCCAACAAAGATCACTTAGAGACAAGATCAACAAGAGACAAGTATCACTCCATAGCTAAACGAAGCCTTCGTTTAGCTATGGAGTGATAGGGGTTAGGGGTTGTACCAGAACAGGTTTCTGGTACAACCCCTAACCCCTATCACTCTAAATAAGATTTTGAACCTGAAAATGAGCATAATATAATCTCTTTTAAAAAAAGACACAAGTACACAATACTATGCTATTATGTTTTTTTTATTATTATTCTGATGCTTATGCAAACCAAATTTCACCATTGTGATCATGGACCTCATGCTTTCAAATCAAAGTTTAATGTAACAATACTTTGTTTTAAGTTTAGAGCATGTTCAATATCTGGATGAAACCATTTCCATGTATGGAGTGGTGTTACTGTTTAAGACCATTCACCTAACTGAGTCAAAATCTCTCAAGGGAAAGCTACTGAATTTTGCCATTCATACATGTTTCCCTTTGCCCTAAGAAAGCTCAGTTTAACCAGAGCACATTATTCTGTCCAGTCAGAAATGAAAGGATTTGTAACAGTTCCTATTCGGTAATAACACACAGATGTACAACCCTGCTGAGGCAGAACTTGGAAAAGATGGAATGAGAGAGTGAAACCCATGAAAATGCACTGGTGGTATAAGAAATGTTTTGATCAGAACTTTTGGCATTGTGATAAAATAACACTGGTTTAGTGTACAAGTTCAAGCTTTGGCATCTTTTGAAGGTCAGTTTTCCCTTCAGTGCTTGGCAGTGTGTCTACATATAAGACACAATGAATTAAAATCTTCTTCTCTGGTTTCTAGCTTTAAGGCAGAGTTGTATGACTTCACAAATGACGAATTGGCTAACAAAACAAAAATCATGTTTTTTTTCTTTGCATCACTAGATGAGGTCGGCCCGTCACATACAGTAATCCTGTTTTTGATGCATGTTCAGAAAGTGGAGTCATATGTAAATACTTTCAAGCACTCGCAGACAGAAAACCCAGTCAGGGGGCAGCTGCTGGTAGGACATCTTGTTTCCATCCAGTCGTAATATCTTCATCCTGGAGTAGGACAGAGGTCCCACCTCTCTGCAGAAACTAGTCACGTTGAACGCTGTGGTGAAGAGACAGAAAGCAGACAGAATGAATATGTCATTAGAGACTCATTATTCACTAGAGTGACAGCCATATGCATATCCAGTCTGTCCAGTCAGCTACATGTACCATGTGTTCATCATATATAAATGATTAAGATGAAGCGGTTCAGTCACATTATGTCTTATCAATAAGGGTCTGTGCAGTCTGCAAAAGCCCCTCTTCGTCTCACAGAGCCTGAATCTCCCATTAGATGTTTTGCAGGTGCTGTGGTGAAAATGGAGGTAGAGGAAACCACAACACCACCCTCTTTTGCTTTCTCACTTCATTTCAGCAGTAGTGCCTCCCTCGGCCCAGACTGTAGGCTTTGGCAGACAGGAACCGCAGTAGCTGTCAGGCTGCTAGCTAGACGATGAGGTGTGTGTTATTGTGGAAGTGTTTTGCCGTCTGTCTGTCTCATTAGTACACAGCCCCACTGTCTGCTGCGTTGTTCACTTTGCCAGAGCCCATGAGCCAAAACTGCACACCAGGTCATTGCTGCTGCATTGTTGTATGAGTCAAAATGTGGCTCCTGGACACAAGTCTGCTGGTTTGTGATACGAATCCTATCTGTTAAAAAAAGACCATAGTGATGAGGATCAGTCAGAGAGAGAGAAAGAGAGAGAGGAAAGAGGAGACGATGAAGAGGGGAACAGCATGTGCTTCTGGCTCATCTGGCAACCTCTGAATCTGTCCAGATGTTTTCATACCACTCTCCTCTCTTCTTTGCTAGCCTACTTGCCCTTCATCCAACCACCCCCCCCCCTCCACCCACTACCCCTTCTGCTTCACTGTCCACTCGCCTCCTTCTCTTTCCATGTCTCCAAGTCCCTCCACTTCCTTTATTCTCCTTCTTCTTCCATCGCTGACTAGCCTTGCCTGCTAGCTTCCCTGTGCTGGTCTCTTTACAGCTCCTGTCACATTTTCCACGTTTCTTCTATTCCCTCACAGCAGGGTTTGGGTATGAGACCTCCAGGTGGTCAACCATATAACTCACTAATGTTGCTCTTTGGTGTCACAAGAAGAGAGTGTATTGTTGAACCGTAAATTGAATGCATGTGTGCACATGTGTAAGAAATTAGCACTTCATAGACTTGAAGTCAGTGACACCGCTACATTCACAGTGGGAAAGGTGACTGCATGTTGTTTCTGCATGTGTGCATGTTTTCTTAGTGTATGTATGCATCTCACCTTGTATTTCATTGGCCTCCAGGTAGAGGTACTGCAGGGTTGTGGGGACTGTGGGAATGTTTGTAAGTTTGTTATAAGACAGGTCCAGTTCCACCAAGCTGGAGAAGTTGAAGACCTGTGGGTGCACGCTGCGGCTCTGCAGACCACAGTGACTTAAACGAAGGTACTTAAGGTTGTGAAATCCCATAAAACTGTCCTCATCCAGCCCAGAAAGGGTGTTATTGGACAGATAGAGCTGCTGGACAGTACGGGGTAAATGCCTGGGGACAGATGAGAACAAATTCCCATTGAGGTCCAGCAGGTTCAGGCTGACCAGACCTGCAAGATGAGGGGACACACAAACACACAATCACACACACACACACAAAATAAATACGTACAGATTTGTGACAGATAGAATGAGTGTGAACATTATCAGTGTTAGTGCAGTCAGACTTTTTAACAGCAGGGTATGATGTTACCAAGACTAAATGTCCTTTGTCACATGTCAGGTATTTTAAAAAAGTTATCTCAACACAAATACTGTGAGTTTCCCCAAACAGGCATCATGTTACCAACAGTAGCAATCAATGACTCATTACTATGCAATGGTCCGCTGGAAAGCCAGTTGTATCTATGCGTTCATCACTATTTTAACTGAAGTATTAAGTACTGACTACTGTCCACATGGCAGACTGAGCTTTTGTTAAACTTTGCCCTGAAGAAAAGCAATTCTTCACAGGTGTTTATTTGCTTAATCTTCATTTGTAGATCTGTTTTTGGAAGTATCAAATTAAATTCTGGACAGAAAGCAAGATTTTATGGATGCAGTACATATTTGCTGAAACACATGAAATAAAGTCACTGTTGAATTAAACAATCCTTTTAGTCCAGCCACATGTACCTGTGTAAAATGTAACCAACAACAAAGAGAAAAACATGTAAAAGTATCACCGTTTCAGGTAATGGAAATTCTTTTTTAATGTTTGATTACAGTGTTTTTTCCATAATGTAAACAAAGCACAAAGCTGTGCTGTCACTTTCCTTTTCCAAATAGATTCTGCATTTATAAAGAAAGGAAATGACACATTACTCCACCTTTGAGGTCTCCCTCTTTGATGGTTTGCAGTCTGTTTCCCTGCAGCAGCAGCAGCGTCAGGTTGTGCATGTTCTTGAAAGCTCCACGGCTGATGCTGCTGATTTGGTTGTGGGCCAGGCGCAGCTGCTTGAGTCCAACTGGTAGAGCACTGGGGACTGAACTGAGGCGGTTGTGGTTGGCAAAAAAATAGCACAGCTGGGTCTGGTTCTGCAGGGCGGCCTGGTCCAGCGAATCGGTCTGCAGCTGGTTGTGGTCCAGGATGAGCCAGCGTAGACCAGTGATGTTGGCAAGAAAAGAGGAGGATAGGGACGAGATGTTGTTGCGCTAAGAACAAAAGAAAAAAATTACACACTTGGTTAAAATAAAGCATATATAAAAAAATACTGTGGGTTAGCGGAAGACCATTGTAAAGACAACACACTCTCAGTGCCCGTGTCAGTGCTGTTCCTACCTGTAGAAACAGGTATTGAGTTCTGTCCGGCAGGCGGTCAGGGATGTCTGCCAGGCCCCTGTGGTCACAGTAGAGTGCCGTGGGCCACTGGATGGGGCAGTCACACTGTTGAGGGCAGGCCTGGTGGTTGTTGGCTCGGAACCACGCTGGGTCCATCCGACCCTGTAGGCTCAGCACACTGGGCTCACCCAGCAGGCGATTAATCCACAGAGGAACACCTCCATAGTCCATGTCAGCTATAAAAGTGGCTGAGGCAGAGTCAAAAACACAGAGCAGCACCAACACGGCACAACACAGGAAAGCCATGGAGACAGCTGGTGAGATCCTGGTGTAATCCTGCAAATGAAACATTAAGACAAAGGTGTTTTACTTTAAGACTTTACACATCAAAGTCAATTCACGTCATGATGAGCATTACTGTGAGAGTTGTATAATGTCTCTTACTGAAGTGATATATAGCCTCTGAATCAACTAGGCTCAGGGACAAATTGGTGGATGTGTCACAGATGCAACTGAACCCATGTCTCTCATACCAAAGGCATGTGTCTTATCCTCTGCGACACCACCACCGCCATTCTTACATAGAAATGGATAGTAATTTAGTACTGATATGTCCACCTCAGGATGAACTGTAATGACTTTTGTGGCCCTTCATCTTTTTCTCCAGCGCCATCATGAGGTCAATTTGTGGCATACTGCGGTTTACAACCAAATACCTGCAGAACAAATTCTCTTAGCTGTACTTTTCGTTTGATGCTAATTAGCATGTTTTCAGTCTGCAAAGCATCAGCATGTCTTAGGCTACTATCATTAGCATGTGGCTCAAATCGCTGTTGTACAGCCACCCAGAGCTGCTATTGTGACTATGGACTCTTGATTAATCTGTCTCTTGCGAGTCCCCCAATGTAACAGAGATGCAGTACTTGTTGGAGTATATCTTTAAGAATTCATGCAAATAGCCTTAGGGGTAAACTGTTATCCCTTAGAAGCTTTGAAAAGGTCAAACAAGGTCACTGTCATTATGTCAACTTCTCTCTATGCTTTTTGTGTAATAAATTAGAATAAACTGAATGCATGCACTGTTGGAGCACACATTGAGGTGGTGCTTTTGCATACACACTGTGCAATCAAAGTTCTGAGTATGAGAGGATTTTTTTTTTCCCTGCATGCACAGCTGTTGATAGTTAGACGGTAATCCCCACAAAGCTGGTTTTCACAAAAGCACACACACAAACACGCACAGAGGCTCTCAGTTACTGTATCATACAGCAGTTTATAAGAAAGATTTGCATCATCAGGAAGTTTGACTTGATCAGCATGTTTGCAGTGCCACCTTTCTCCTGTACAGTACAGTCTTACAGTTGCACATGCTCAACAGGTTTGCAAGAGATTAGCTTATGCAGTCTCATCAAACCAACTGTAAAACATCGGCATGTTTAACATTTCCAGTTTTACCTGTCTTGCAGTGGCAGGAAACAAACCGGATGAGAAACCACCAACAACAGTTTTCACTTACCTGTTTAATCAGGAGCTACAGAGCGGAGGCTGGTTGTCTTAAATTCCCAAAGACCCTCGGGAGTTGTGTGGAACTGTGTGTGTTAATGCATCTTCGTGTGTGTGTGTGTGTGTGTGTGTGTGTGTTTTCAAGCTACCAGCGATGTTTACCCACTGTCTGCTACATTCCTCTTCTTCAAATGCTGCCCACATCCCAGACCCCAAACCTCCTCCATAACCTTCCCTCGCTCACTTCTTCCTTCCCCCTTCTCTCAGCCCTGTCAGTGACGGTTGAGCCCACATTTGGTGGAAACATGTTTGCTTGTGCCAACGAGATCCACAAAAATACACAAAAAGACTAACAAGAACTGCTAAAGAAAGGAAGCAAAGAAGAAAGAAAGGCAATAGATCTGTTTAGATTCTGATGGTGCAGAGCTTTCAGTGAATATGAGAACATTTTGATCAGCATTCAAGATTCAGCGTGTGAAAATATATTTTATATAAATATATGTGTGTGTGTGTGTGTGTGTGTGTGTGTGTGTGTGTGTGTGTGTGTGTGTGTGTGTGTGTGTGTGTGTGTGATTGGGTCTACAGTGTATTCTGCCTGGAGGCATTCAAGCCACAGTGTACCTGGGGAGCCAAAGAGACCATTCTGTGTGTGTATGTTTATGCGCATTGGTGTCCATCTCTATGTGTATGTGTGTGTGTCTTGAAGGAAAGAACTCATTGCAAGCATCTGAGTAGAGCAGAGGGGAGAAAAACGATCCCAGATTCCTTTCCTTCCAAAATATGAGGCGAGTGCTATGGGAAAAGAGGCAAGGTGGAGAACAAGAGGGGAAAATGGTGAATGTATTTCCTGATCAGAGAAGGGAAAGAGCACCCTCTAGGAAAACACATGGAATCACACCCGCAATGTTCATCCTAATGAACCATGAACATATTTTTTTTCTGTAAATGCCACTTTCACTCTCTCTGTGTGTTTGGTGTAGGCTAATGCAGCAATTTGATTTTGTGTTATTTTACATACGGTTCATGAATGTGACAACAATACAAAGGACTATGTGACACATGATCAGAAAAGAGATTTGTGTTTCCTGCTCGTGGCGGTTGTTTCGAGAAAGAATCAAATTCTGCAACTAATAGATGCAATACCAAAACCCAGGACACTAAACACATAATAAATTAATATTATTTTGATTGGATTATGGCGCTAAATAAAAAGATAAGGGATCACATGAGTTTTAACAATTCATACTGAGGTGTATTTGAAACTAATTTAGTGACAATCCATCCAGTAGTTTATGTATTTCACTCAAAACAACAAAAGTCAACCCAATATTGGCGCAAGATGAGAATTCAGAGGTCATCAAAGTCATTAGGATTCATCGTCTGCGCTCACCACGGATATCTACTGTACATCAAATTTCATTAAATTCTGTCACAATGCATTGCCTTTCCCCATCCCCTGCTGCTCCTTATAGGTAAGATTTTTTGTCACTCTTGACAGCTGATTTCTAACTGGTTGAGTGAGTGTTTCTGGAAACATAAACGAGAACTGGAACACAGCGTGTCAGCAGCAGCAGCGGTGGCAGGTTGGCAGCTTCTCACCATCCCACACACGCTCTGCGCTCTGCTCTGTCTCCATCTGGAACGCTCATAAACAGGAGAAGAAAATGGAAAAGGCCTCCTCTGCTGGCTCTGATTCCTCCGCTCCAGAATAACACCTCTGTTTCACTGAAACATTACAACATCACAATCTCTACATATAAACACATATATTTAGCTCACTCACACAACATGGAATTCATGTGTGGATTCTGTGATCATGGAAACGTGTTTTTCATTTATTGTCACAAGTGCTGCAAGAAACTGATTATGATTATTAATACTACTACATTTCCTTAATACAGTTCCTGTGCTGGGGCAGACATCAAACTCTCAAATTTGCAGGTTAAGTGGGTAAGGAAATTGAATGGATGGATAGATTCTCATACGGAGGAAGGGGAGGAAGACGAAAGAGCTAAATTGTATCTTAAGGGGGTGCTTTAACACAGCAGTTTTTAAACTGGGCAGGACTCATGTAGCAACACTTGTCTGATAGTTGGACCCATTACAGGTAGAGGGAGGTCTGTGGTCAAAGTCAGGTACAAACAGCAGCTCTAGAGTCAGTAGAGTCTCAGAGAAGAACCCACATCTATTCTGGTGAGGTGCGGGCTAAAAGGCAGACATCAAAGAAAGAATAGGAAAGGTGCTCACTCATAACTCTGTATGCAGTCAGTAATTTCATCTTACAAAGTTTAACGGTGCGGCAAAGTACTTTCGTCAGGATAAAATTACCTGACTGACATTTATACCAACAAGGACACGAGGACACTCAACAATAAGGACACCAACAAGCACAAACTAAAAAAACATACACGATACAAATCCAAATAGAAAACATTTTAGTTACACTGAAATTTAGCATTGGATTAGCAAAATACAAATCCATAGATACATGTACAATGTTTCACTTCAGTGTTTTAAGGCTAAATAAAGAAAAGCTTAAATTAATTGTAAATATCTTAAAATACATTGTGTGAAACACTAGAAGCTTAATTTAGATCTTTCATTTTAACCGCTATATATATATATATATATATATATATATATATATATATATATATATATATATATATATATATATATATTATATATATTTTTTTTTTTTTTTTTTTTTTATTATAACATCAGCCTGCCCAGGGACTACAGGTGGAAATTAGCTCTTGAGCTAAAACCTGGTACTATGCATCTCTCCTCTTGAGGTTAATGCTTATTGTACGTTGTACGTTGTAGTGATTTAAAATAAAATAGACCAAAGTTCACCTACAGTATATATAGCTCTATTTTAAGGGATTGTAATTTCGAAATCTGTGGCACAGGAAAGAAACACCGAAGATGGAGTAAAAAAATAATGGATAATGGATAATAGCATGTTTCGATTACAGCATTAAAAAATGTCTTTTTACCATTATCATTAGTGATGTTATGTAAAAGGACAAGGAATCCAAGCTGATTATGTGGTCTTAAACCATGTCTGTGCAAAACTACATGGAAATAAAATGGCAGGAAGTCAGTATCATAATAAAATCATACAAAATATGAGAAGATCCTTACCCAGTGACTGCCTGTAACAGTTACACACCACATATGATGCTGCTTTAATGTGACGTCAATTCTGCTGTGACTTCCAGAAAAAATACATCCCAGTACAAATGATTAGTTTATGCAACTGTTAATTGTCAGTGATTTCTTGTTAATGAGTCATCATCTTTCAACAATAATTACATTTCCCAAAGCAGAAGCTGCCCTCAAGGGGTTTCCTGTTTGAGAGTTGGCACGTGCGGCAGATCCATAAATCACTTGTCAGACAGCGTAAGTGCACACCTACAGCTGATTCCTGAAAACCACAAGACCTCTTCAGATACTGTAATCTGTTTCAGTACACTTGTTTTCAACTCCACGGGATATATTTTAAAAGTAGGAGTCCTGCCTTTGTTTGACATTCTGGTAAACAGCTAAACAGCTGCTCATGTGAAATCAATAATTACAGAGGCCAAATGTCTCTTGTGTCACACTTTTATGATGTGTAATAAAGTGGAAATATTGTGTCTGCATGCAACAATTAACATATCACATATCTTTCAAGCCATATTACCTGTTAATGGTTCTCTGCTGAGTTTTTGTGTATGTAGCTGTTTTGCTTTCAATGGATCCCCTATATTGTCCGTCTCGTGCACAAGCATGAGGTCACACATGCATGCATAGCAAGTGATGCGGTACACAATTCTGCTAATGGTTTTGCACTATTCCACTGATCTACAGGTGGCAAAGTGCCAAGATATGTTGCAATGTGCCGACAAAGGCGGGAAAGCGGAAGACTGCCTGTTAGTAAACATGGATGTGAATGATGCAGGATTTAAAATACCTAAAAAATGGGATTTACAAATGTTTTATGGATCATCAAGATATTTGTTAGCCCTCAGGCATACACACAGTGTGTTTTGTTGAGTAACACTGACTGTAAACATAACTTTTGTTTGTTTAGAAGAAGACTACATAGGACACATTTAAATTCCAAAGATCAATCTTGACCTTGGAAATAACAGCTGACTAAACAATCTTACTTTAGGTCCATTTAGCAGCTGTTCTGGAGCTCATCATCTGGTGTAGTTAAACCAGTCAAATTCTCACTTTTTCTGGGCACTTTAAACCTGCAGTTATTATTACGTTTGGCCACTTGGAGTTAACTTAATTCACTTGGCACTGAGCAGGTAGGGTACACTGGGTTTTTTTGGAGCTTGTTAGGGTTTGTTTGTAAGACGACAAACAAAGGATGCAAGGCTCAGCACACAAAGACAGAAGTGGCGAGTAACTAGGTTTAATGACACAAAACTAAAAGGTGCAGAGATGGGGGCAAGGGATCCGTGGGACTATCAATGGGCAGGTCCAGTGAAGAGGGTAATCCAGAATCCGGAAGGAGCAGGGTGGAGCGGAGACGGGAGACAAGGTCCAGCGGGGAGTCTGTACACAAAAAACAACAGCATTAGGCAAGGTTCTGTAGCACAGGATCAAAAGGTAGACGGCTAGAAAGGAGACTGACGGGGCAGTTTTAGACTACACTCTGAGTTGCAGTGATGACCGGGTATATATCAGCAGGCTAGATGAGATGATGACGAGCAACTGGGCTTGACTCCCGTGCACCTGGCTGCACTCCTGTAATCAGATACACACACACCCATGGGATAGGGAGACTCACAGGACTACAGATCTAACAGAGCTTTTGTCCTGCAACTTGCAGGGTGGTGATGGTGCTGTGGATAAAACACACGCCTTTAGTGTGAGAGACCTATGTTCAATTCTATGACACATCCACCAACATATCCCTGAGCAAGATAGTGAACCCTTCGTTACTCCAGAGTGCAACATAAATAGCAATTGTAAGTTGCTTTGGATAAAAGCATCAGTTTTTAAAAACAGATGCCTGCTGCAGCCAAAAACAACAACAACAACTGATAAGAGTGGTGAGAGTGATCCATTGAGTGATGTTGTTTTCTTAATTGTTACCTAATGTTTATTTAAATACAGATGTGTCACAATAAAGGCTCTGGGGTTTCTGTGTGTATTCCCTGGTTTCCCTCTCTGTCTTGGTGTATGTGTGTTTTTATGGCATGGCTACATTCTGGGCATTGCAGGCCTTTACAACGAAACCACGTAACTGGCTTATCCAGGTAACTTCAGGAGAATTTTTATGACATCAGGTGTAACTTAACCTGTACTATAAAAGGTGGATACGTTTTACCTGAGGTATGCTGTCATGGCAATTCACGCTGCATCTCCAGACTGCTCTGAGCAGGTTATTTTTGTGGTTAACTTGAAGTTAACCTATATACTACATGAAGGCCATTACAAGTGTAGGCAACACGCCATTATTGTGAGAACTATTAACTCACCATTTCATAGAATATATTTCATCCTTACATACTGCCACATGCGCTTTCTACTGGGGTTGCAGCTAAAATGTTTGTTAGAGTGAAGTTATTCTAATTCTAATTAATCTCATTACATTCATGCAGGTATCCCTGCAGCCTCTGTGATTTATGGTGTAGAATTCATTAACGGGTCAATAGTGAGATGTAGCCCAGGTGTATAATTGAATTATCCTAAATGTTTTCATATATTTAGATTGACTATTGTGTGTCCAAAAAATATTGAGCCAGGGGAGGAGGGTTATAATCCGAGAAAAAAGAGAGATGAAAGTAGTAAATTCACAAGAACAAAAAAATTCTCTAAATGAATTAACTGAAATTACTGATGCACATGATAATATGGTGATTGTGGGCTAAAATCAAGATGATTTTCCACTGCAGTGATAATACACGGCAGAGGTGTCTGTGTGATGGTACAGCCTTTGAAAAGCTATAAATTTATGTTAGAAAACATGTTTTTTACTTTAGATTTGTGATTTTTTTTTCTCAAATAACCCTCTTCCCTGGCTCCATGTTTTAAACCTACAATGGCCCAAATTTGCAGTTGTACCTTTATATCTCAATCATATTAAAATAAAATAAAATAAGAGTCCATAAGACTACAGTGTTATTGTTGTAATTCTGTCCATACAGAATTACAACTATAACACTGTAAAGTACTTAGAAATGTACTCAATGCTGTGCCAACAAGCCTTCCTAGCTTTGTTAGCCACCGCGGTGTTAAATTTGACCGTTAACGTTTCTTTACACTCCTCATACTCTGGGCACAGGACTGGTGGGGGGGGGACTGAGTAAACAGAGATACTATAATAAATAGTCATGGATGTGGGAAAGTGCCCATAGAGAGGGCTTATGTACAGGGCCCAGATTTTTATGTGACGCCCCTGATCTTTGTGCATTCTTCTGGGGAAAATGTGCCATTATGAAAAAACTCTGCCTGCATTGCCGAACACGTCCCTTTAAACATGCACAAACTCCAATAAAGTTAACAACTGAAACAAATAACAGACATCTTATTCACCATAGTGTACCACTATACCATTTAATACCACTGTAGGCAGTCAGAGTTTGTCCACCCTGACTTTCCTTGATAACCCAAGTTTAATCTGAGCTGGTTAAACGCTCTTCGTAGTACAGGCTTCTGGTGGAGCACACCTGAATTCAATAATGTCATCATCCCCTCTACTACTCGTCAGCAGATTGCTCCTAACCCTGTGTGGTAGTACTCTCTGCCTCTTGTCTTCAGTATCTACTCACTAGTAGCTTTGTTGTTGCTTCCAGTGACTTCTACCATGTGTTTTTCCTGTGCATCAGGATTCTTGTGTACATAACGGCTCTTGCCACACTGTTTGCCTCACCTCTACTAATCGCTAGCCAGGCCACGCTACCACCAGAAGCCAACCTTCAGCCAGTCTCAGCATCACCAACAGCACTTTATAAACAAATACTCGGCCTATGCTTGGGCCTGCCGACAACCACCCAACCACAGATACTTACATTGATTATCATGATCATTTTAGAAATTGAAACAATCAGTGTTCCACAGCACCAGCTGAAGTGAATAAGCTTGTTCTTGATCTCCTCATCACTTTTTCTTGATCTCATCTGCTGCCTCAATTTGTCCCTCACTAGTTCCTGTCACTGACACTAGAGGACACTATTTTTTATGTAATCAACGGCACACACAAGCTTGGTGCACCTTGGGATAAACTAAGGTAAAGGTCTGTATTGCAAAATTAGACACACATTATACTACACACATTGCAAGCTATATATATATATATATGTGCATATATATCATATATGATATATATCCATTAGAGAAATGTGATGTATTTGTGTAAAGAAAAATAACCACTGTACAGACTGAAGAAGAAACATAAGGCTGAACGCCTATTATAATGTTAGACATTTTTTCATGGAGGCAAAGTAATTTTAACATTGGCCGAGTAACTGGAGATGTTGCTCTTGTGTCCATCTTAGACCACTTGCTTACCAGGATACTCATATACATTCAGTATATTTTTAAGATCTCCTTTTTTGGAGTAGCACAGCAGATTTTCACACATTTCCCCAAGACAAAGTCAGAATTTACATTAGACCCATAATTAAAATTGTCACTGACAAACATAAAAATCTGCTGCTTTTATCTATATAGGAAAAGAATGAGGAGCTCGACGTGGTGTAAACATTAACATCTGCGCATGATTTATGCGCGTGTGTGCATGGACATCTGCTTTCTATTGCATGGTTTATGCTGCCCTCTGTGCCTTGGGGTACCTTGGTTCAAGTTACCTTAAGGAGACATTATCCAGGGGACTACTAAGACAGAATCTTGATCATTACTAGAAATAATTTTTTTTTCTATCTAGTGCATCTTCTTTATGAAAATGTTATCTTTGTAATGTTATGAAATTAAACAATCACCGTATGTAAGTAATAATTCAGTATATTTTCTTTGGTATACAATAAGTGAGAAGGATTGCTGTCAAGCACGGCCTTCGGCTGTTGACTTAGTGGTTACAGGGTGTGTGTGCGTACAATCACAATGTAGAGACAATAATCTGATTCCCATAAGGTTAAACATTAAATTCTAGGGTTCAGACATGTTTTTTTTGGTAAAGGTTAGAGTAAGAGTCGGGGTTAGTCATGTAATGATTACGGTTAAGATTAAAGTTAGTGTCTCGGAGCTGAACGCAAGTAAATGCTTGAGAGAGAGACTAAGAGACAGACTAACTATGTAGTAAAACGTAAACTGCCACAGATTACTTCATGTACATAAATAACTGACTGTTTATATGCTACATTTTGTCATGGTGTCATCTTCTTCCACACTGAATTTTTGGTTCCTTCTGTGGCAAGAAGCAATAGATTTTTTCAACATTTCACCTTACTTATGTGACCCGGTGATACTCAAAACACAAGACCCAGAAAAAAACAGAGCCTGAAAGAGCTATACCAAAATTATATTTGACAGTACATTAAATAAATGACTTGTCTCCACTCAACTAAGTTTATGCCCTCTCATAGTCGACTAAACTATTGATGAGAAGAGTCGACCGAGTTTTTAGTCACAGAAAAAGAAAAACAACTGTTCTAACTTTGTTGCATTATTATTCAATAATGTCAAATCAATGGTGTCTAACCCTAACACTACCTTTAACCCATGATCATGCACAGAACTGCAAATAGCACATCTGAATAGGTAGTACAAATCAACAGAACAACAATCTCAAACTCCATTCAGGAGCTGCGCCTTGTCTTGGGGCCTGGACAAAATTATATGGGGACTGTTCTAACACAGACTTTTGCTCTTGATTGATTCAATGATTCATTCGAACGAGCACTGGTCTCCTGTGTGAAAGTCCGG
Source organism: Lepomis macrochirus (assembly GCA_024633595.2). Taxonomy (NCBI): domain Eukaryota; kingdom Metazoa; phylum Chordata; class Actinopteri; order Centrarchiformes; family Centrarchidae; genus Lepomis; species Lepomis macrochirus. Next base: position 27,761,859 of record JALXJV020000004.1, on the reverse strand, counting down.
TTTCCAAACACCTCCTTACTCAGGCTTTTCTGTTAAATATCCTACAACTGCCTTCAGTTTTAAAAAAAATTACACTATAGGGCACTTCCCAGTGTGCTGAACTATGATACTGAGGCCTCCCCTGTGCAATACAAAGTGACGCTACTGGGTCTGGGTGAGAACCTTTTTATATACAGTCTATGGTGAGAAGGGGTTGAAAAAATATCTTTGAATAAATAAATTAATATTATAAACATGATAGCTAGTCAACTACAAAACTCTATAGTCAGTATCAGACTTAGAGTTTCATAAGGATGCCTAAATGTGTGGCATAATACAGGAGGGATGGGGTGAATTTTTAAACCACTAAAATGAATCATATAAATCAAATCAACAATAAATGAACAAGCAAAGAAAACAAATAACATGTGACTAGACCCCACTCTTCAGGTTAGTGTACAGTTGTAAGTAGAGGAAATTGCCAAAAAATATATAGGCAAATTATAAATAAACTACCACTACACATGTACCAATTTGAACAAAACTGTTCTACAACATTCAAATGTACCCACTCAGAGTGCTAGGGTGACTCAAACCCCACAATAAAGCATGCATGACAGCCATCACTCAGTCTCCCATTTAGTACAGCAGAAAGCCCCACAAGAAAAATAAATGGACCTATTGAATGATTATTTCAATCTAATACGTTTGCAAAAACTGTGGTTGGCTGTCTTGGTAGACTGGAACACCTCTCCCCAAGTCAGAGATATGCAAGTGACTGGAATCTTGTTTCTTGGCTGATGCACCAGCAAACACTCCCAAGTTTTAGGTCTTTAACAGACATGAAGAAGCAAATCAAACACCAAAGGCTGGTCTCTGCTCCCTCATGTGTGTCTTACTGCAGGAAGAAAGGCCTAAGTGAACTTTCTGCCTATTTTTTTAGACTCTGTCCCTTGCCTGGTTGCCTAGTGCTAGACTGCTTGTTACCTTACCTTCCACACTTATAAAAAGAAACATTTTCTAAAATTTAATTTATCAAGGCCATATGAATCTTTGCAGGTGAGTGACCAGAGAGGCAATCTTCAGCATGAAAATTCCTGTGACATTCCTGTGAAGAGTTCACAGCCTGAGTGGAAAGGGCTTGGTCTTCTGATCTTCTGATCCCTGTTCACTGCTGCTCATGAGCCAGACAGGAGAAGGGGGGTCACGGGCATGGTTGGAGGCTGGATGTATTGAGGACTATGCAGAGTTAACCTGGGCCTCTTACTTTGAACTCCTGGTCAGCAGAGAATCAATTTCTCTCACTCTACTACCGCAACTTTTGTTTTCTATTATTTCACAATTCTTTTATTGTATCTTTCTGGTGTTTAACGGATGCTCATTTTCAAGTGGCATTTTATCGTGGCCAGCCTAAGGCACACCTGTGCAATACCCATGCTGTCTGATTAGCATCTTGATATGCTGCACCTTTTAGGTGGATGGATTATCTCGGCAAAGGACAGGTGAAAAACACAAATTTTGACAGATTTGTGAACACTGTTTATAGAAATAGGCCTTTTGTGTACATGGAGAAAGTCTTAGATCTAGATAGATAGATGGGAGCAAAAACAAAAGTGTTGATTTTATGTTTTTTGTTTCAGTGTAAGTTCTTGTAGGATACTGTTAAAATCAACACTTTCATATAATACTGGTTCACAGTATAGCAATATGGGCTAGTAATGTGGCAAGCCATAATGTTACAACTATCATATTTTGTAACAGATAACATTAGAAAGTTAACATTATCTAACTTGAGCTAACTAAAGCACAAAATCACATTATGTTTCACATGCTTTGCAGTAATGTTAGTTTACCTGTCCAATAGGATGAAAGCCAACTTATTGACGTTTCTTTACACTTATCTGTGCGTCAAACTTGTTTGTAAAGCTAGTTTTGGCTGGACCCAGATGAGGTGTGGCTTAGCAGAAAAAAGGTTTCTGATGCTGCAGTAACAAACTGCAATATTTTGCTTTATTTTTCTGTCTGTCCCTCCTGTTTGGGACTCATGCCAGTGTTCAATTCCCCTTCACAATCTTGGCCCCTTAATTTCCTCACAACTACAGTTCTTCAGCTCTGCTGTTGTGCAATGTGGCCATCTGGTTGTTCCTTTGTTCCCTTTTCTGTATGAAGCCTTTTATGACATCAGACTCTATGGCTACACTAAGTAACCCAACTCAAATAACATGTGTAAGACACTAAGGCAGTTTACAAAGCAGACTTTACTATGCTGTTTCTTCAGGGATGCTTTAGTTATGACAAGTGTTGACTGGACTGCTTTTTGATCACTCAGAGATAATGCAGTTTTAGGATAAATGTTAAAAGCGATGTAACAGACTAGAATAAATATTTCAACATTTTTCCAAATATGCTTTCTTGCCAGTAGTTAGATTCACATATTCATTTCTCAAGTCTAGACAAGGCTTCCAAAAAAACATTAAAAACCCTGCATTGCCACCTCAGCACACCAATAATTTTCATAGAGTGCTGAACTGACTGATCCTCTCATCTAACACCTGGTAAAAAGGAAATTAGCCTGGTCAGAGTCAACGGGCCACAGCTCTTGCTTTTGCCACCAATTACACAGCGAACATTTGCACATTTAGTGTGCCACCTCCATATATTCAAAGGCCATTCCTCGTTTATTGTACTGCAAAGGGTAAAACATGCAGAACATGTAATTATAGTGAAAATGTTGTACACGTACTGTACATGGCTCTCTGGAGGAAATACAAGGCATTGGGTTTATTCAACATAAAACACATTCAAAGAAAGCTGTGTTCTAAGTGTTGCTTTTGATCAGGCATTGGTATGATATTTTTCACACAGAATTTTTCTCCATGTTGAATATTTGAAAGCAAATACATCCCAGACACATCCAGTGTAAATATGTTCAGCTATCTATCCAACAGTCACGCTACTCCTCCTTTGTAATATTATAGAAAGGGGTCCCATCATAGCAAGAAACAGAGAAGGAGATGGAGAGAAGACAAAGGGGATATAATAATTTGGAAAAGCTGCGACTGTTTGCAGAGATTAAAGATAAAAGGGAGTGAAAAACAATGATTTAAATGGAGCTTGTGTCAGAGAAAAGGCACGAAGGGGCCCACATTAAGACCAGACAGACAACATGAGAAGTCTGTCACACATGTTTCCGTTTAACCCTTTACAAGATGTAAGGTTGCTGGAGAGCAATGGAGAAAGATGGATCAACCCCTGCTACAAAACTTTGTCTCTGGCACAGGGATCTTTGCAAAGTGGACAGAAGCGCATTCAAAGGATTTTTGTAATTATCAGGCAATCTGTCTAAATAATGTTTGAAAGCAAAACAATCTTCTTTGTATAATATTGTTTTGTTGCTTACCCTAGTACTGTCAGGAGTATAACTGCTAGATAATTAGTCAAATGCTGAAATTACCGTTAACAATGATTTACAATGCGCTTTACAGATGTTTTTCACACTCTCAATTACAGTGAGCATAAATTTAGTTACCAACAAACACTCCACTCATTGCCATGACAATGAACAGTAACAATTTACTACACTTACATCACATAGGCCAAATCGCACAGACACACACTCTGTCTCACTGTAATTTTAACAACAATAGAGGGGATCTTTACTCCTGTGTGACGTGTATTGCGTTGCTCAGAAAATATTAATAATTTAGCACTTATGATCCAGTGAGCCTAAAGGGTGAAAAAACAAAGGTGCAAAGGTCTAAATATTTAAAAAATAATGGGGCTCCGGGACTGAATGTGCTGCACAGATGGGAACAATCCCTCACAGCCAATGCATTTCACATCACTCACATTAGAGGAAAAAGGGGCTCTGGAGTGGGGTGCGGGGTGTGCTGGGCCAAGTCTTGAACAAACAAAATGGGGTGCAGGTGGGTGGATGGAACCAAGAGTGAAGGAAGAGAAAGAGAGAGGGGTGGAGAGGGTGGATAGCAGAACGGAAAAGAGAGCAAGGAGGGGAGGAAAGTTTTAACTTCAGCACAGTGTTTGTCTGGAATCCCCTCCAGTCCTGAGCACACTCTCAGAGAGAGAGGGGACAAGGAGGGCCAGTCTCTCTGATCAGGTAGGTGGTGTGTTTGTACATGTATGTGTGTGAACATGTGTCTGCTGGTCTCTATGGTCTTTTTCTATGAAACCTTATAGGAGATGAATAAACACATGATAATGGTCATATTTTTGTTTAAGCTTTTAATCTTTTGCAAAGAAGAGGGTAATTGTTGGATATTTTTTTGCACCCATAATTCCGTGGCAGCAGTGAGAATCATTAACATAGCTGGCATTCATGACTAGGTTTTTGCTTTTTGTAATGCTTCCTCTCTGGATTCCCTGTGGATTAAGACCCCTAAGAATGCACCTCTCTGCAGGCAGTTATGGTTCTAAACCAAGTCGGTATGCACTGCACCTTGGACTGTTATTTAATCTCTGTATGACAACAGTGAGTTTGGGTTTGTGGTATTAAGAAAAACATGTGCTTAAAGAATAGCACTTTGCTCTCCAAAGGTGTGAGAATATATTTATCTATGGACTTTATGGTGGCTTAATGAACATTGTATTCTTCAATTTTAACAAATCCATAAGCTCTATACAGAGAGGAACTTACTGGATACAGACGGTCAAAACAACAACACTTTTTCCCACATCTGTTTAAATTGTTTCAAAATATCAGTCAATTTAGTCCAATTAAATAGATATTTTTTAAAATTTGTTTGTGAATTATTTTATTTATATATTAAATATGATTGCCTTGTCTCTCTGTCTTTGTCTCTGTTAGGTCAAGAAGATTTGTGGCTGTGACCATGCGTTTGGTGACTGTCTTCTTCTTGTCTGCCCTGCTTCCACTCTCTCTCTCCCGACAGAACGCTTTCAACTATGCCTTTGGGAATTTTCCCCCAGGTATCAGTGGTGTCTACTCGCTGCGAGAAACCACAAAATGGGAGTGTCCCGATGAATGTGACTGCCCCCCCTCCTTCCCAGTCGCCATGTACTGTGACGGGCGGGGCCTGACAGTCATGCCAGCCATTCCCTCCCGCATAAAGTATTTATACCTCCAAAATAATGCCATCACAGCTGTGCCCGACTCAGCTCTAGTCAATGCAACCAATCTGGTGTGGCTCATGATGCACTACAACCAGCTGACATCTGATGCCATTGGGAAGAAGGTAAACTTAACATCTGGTCTCAGTCAGAAAGAAGCATATGTAAGCTCAGAGTATGAAGCAGTGATGGTGGTGTAAATAATTATCAGATGGCTAACAGGCTATTTTATTACAAAGGTAATAGTTTGATTATTGGAAATGGGGTTCTTAAGTTTTTTCTCTGCTACATCATACATATTTGCTCAGTAAATTATGTCCTGTGTGCTAAAACCAACCAAAATCTAAAACCAGAAAGGCATTTATATTTTTTTGGTTTCATAATGCAGCCCCCTGTCTTTGCATTGTTCTCTCTCTTCTCTTTCTATGTAGATGGAGAACTTGTTTCCATACAGCCCATCACATTTTTGCATAAAGCAGTAACGTCACTGTTCTATCATGGGCAGACACTGGTTACACTGGGTGTCCAAAATCTCTCCGTATTTAAGGAGTGAACATTGGGAAAAGTGCACTGCACAGGTCAAAGGTTTGTAGGCGAGATGGCTAATAGGCTGATCAGCTGCAGCACACTGAAAAGGATTTCAGTATATACAAATGTCACTGAGGTCAGTTTTGATAGTGATATGGTCCTTACATTTCAACATCACTGCTATTATTTGCCAATGGCTTGTTGCTAGAGTGCAAGTGTGTTTACTTGGTCTGTCATTCCCCTGCCGTAGCTCAGCCTGTCAGCGGCTGTCAGTCACACACAGTCATCAACACACCCCTCCAGACACAGAGAGAAAAAGAAAAATATATATATTTTAGTAATAAAAAACTGTGTATAATTAATTGTATTTGACTGCAAAAGGTGATAACAATGATTCAGTTAGATTTTCTCATGCTTTTGATGTAATATGTGGACGTTAGTGAGTTGTTTTCCGCATCATGTTTGCAGGCATTTCTGAAATTGGAGGGGCTGGAGCGTTTATATCTGCAGCACAACAATATGACCAGCATACCTTCAAACCTCCCTCGCACGCTGCGAGACCTGAGAATCAACAACAACAAGATTGAAAAGGTAATATTTTGCATAGTTTGATATTCATGGTCTGTACATCAAAGACATTCAACTTTAATAAATATTCAATTGTTGCCAAGGTAACGCCTGCAGACCTAGGAGGAATGGATAACCTAACTGTCCTGTATCTCCATGACAACTCTGTCACAGACATGGGCACGTCACTGAGGGCCCTGAAATCCCTCACACTGCTGGACATTAGCGGCAACAAGTTGACAAAGGTAATTGTGTGCATCTGTGTGTTTGCTATTGAAGTGAATGTATAGTCTCTAGTCCTGTCACAACATTTTCATGAACTGGTCCCAGGTCCCAGAGGCACTCCCGGAACATCTGCACCAACTCTACATTGAGTCCAACTCTATTGACTCTCTCCCAGAGGGGTTTCTGGGCCGTTTCACTCAGCTGCAGTATGTCAGGATGGCCCACAACCTACTAACAGACAAGGGCATCCCTCCCAACACCTTCAATGTGACTGGGCTGGTGGAGCTGGACCTGAGCTTCAATAAACTAGAGAGAATCCCCACAGTGAGCACCACACTACAGCATCTCTATCTGCAAGCCAACCAGATTAAAGGTAAAATGTATACATGTTTTATTTGTCATTTCTGTAGAAAATGAATTCATAAAGCTATTAAAGGTCCTGACAACATGTTCTCTATCAGCTTCTTTCTATGAATAACAGGGTTCCACATAAACACGCAATAACTATATATATATAACTATATATCAAAGTTATAAAAGTTTTGGTTGTTTCAAATGAGACAGATTTAATGATTTTGTATTTGCTCATCTCACTGGTTTGAAGTGGGTGGGACTCAGTTGGAAAAGGTGATAACAGATGACATATATGGAGCTGATGTTTCCAGACCGCTGTCACACCCACACAGTCCCCATAAGGCAGACTATCAGTTTTTTCTGTTAGTCTGTTAAAAATACTATATAAGTATAGCAATTCAATTTTCCTGACTGATATATAGGCCAGGTGGTAAGATGTTGGATGTTTGGAGTAGTTTTTACTGGAGTAGTTGGGGAAAACATATTGCAACGCTGCTGTATGTGTACAGAAATTAATTATTTTCCACCTCTCCATCTATCCCACTAGAGTTCACGCTGGGTAGTTTCTGCAGCATTGTTGATGTGACCAACTTCTCCAAACTGCAGACGCTGCGACTGGACGGGAACGAGATCAGTAGCCAGGACATCCCTTCAGAGTCATCCCTCTGCTTGCGTCAGGCTTTTTATATTGAGGTCTAACTGTGTGTATGATACAATGTGCGGCACACACCAAAGAAGGCCGATTATATTATTAAATCTTTTATAATAAATCTTTCAACATTATGAGTTTCCCTAAAATATCGGATAAATGGCCCAATCTGGTTTGATTAGAATAAAGGTAAATGAGCCCTTTGCCAGTGTGTAAGCCTAATAAGATACTATATGAGCCACATATGATGTTTCTGTTTTGCATATTGAGAATGATCTGCCCCTGATCTTCCTTATATGTTGCTTTGAAGATCAAGGATCTCTAGAACCCAACATTTTAGGCATCTTTATCTTACCTTTCTCTTTGTCTTCCTACAAAGCATGCCTTCAATTGTTTCATCAGATGAGTTTATGATAAAAGTATTATGTATCATGCATGATGTGAAGTGTAAAATTTCAAATCATAAGCAGTTGTAAAAGCGTGATGATATCTTCATATCTTCTTTGACCATGTCCGAAAGTGATTATTTAAATTAGTTTACATTCTGAACCTACAGTTACATTTTGTGAAAAAGTTGTAACTGCTTGTTTCTGTAGAGGATTTTTCCACAGTGAAATCCTTAGAAACATGTGAAAAAATATCTCTGTACTATACTGTAGTGAATCAGTAATAGAGAGACATCTGGGTATGTGAGTTATGATTCTTGAGTTACTGTATCCCTTCCATGGACTTGTTATCAAACTGACCTGCATTATTATGACAAGTCTATTGTAGGATAAATAAAAGTTGGGTATTACTTTCTTTCATACATTTAACCTGATAACTAGAGAGTAATCTGATTACTGTGTTTAACATGAGTATAAAGCCCCATGGAGCCACAACCAAATTCAAACCATGCAAAAACACAGAAATATGTTGTCAATATTCTATAATATTCGCCACTACTCTGTCTAAATCCATCCATTTTCACAATCTTTCCTGAGTATCCAACCACACCAGCCATTTATATGTATATAAAAAAAGAGTCAAAATGCTAGATGTGATGGTATGTTTGTCTTCTAAATAAGACATAGTTTGACACTGTGGGGGCTACAAAACCCATCAGATACCAGCTGTGTGAAATAATCTGGCTCCTGATCACTTCCATTCTTGAGACTGTTGGTTTCCAACAGCCAGGTTGTTCTGAGGTTGATTTGTGCATTGTGTGTTTGTCTTAACTCTGACAATGTGAAAGGTGATGAGCTGTTTGCATCAGGGCCGCACCCTGGGTGTGTCAGCTGCCCAGTGGTGGGACAGTCAGAGGACACAAATTGTCTATATTTAAATCAGTTTTATCACTGTGTTTTGTAATCTGTGGCCACACCAGCAGATACCGTAATTACAGCTCATGTATATAATAGGTCTACAGCGGTTAAGTTGTGGCTACATGTCACTGACCAAATTGGCATGAAACCACATGAGCATCAAGCAGAATACGTTACACACAAGTCAGTCTAACTGCCAAGATGTCAGCTATAACTAATGATACCATTTGCTCTATAATCTGTCTTTCAATATGATGCATCACAAAAGAAGCATGCACTACATCAGAGTTTAATAATTTTGGAAATATTTCCTGTACACCTGTGGCTTTGAACCTGTGATTAAGCCATAATCATGCCATGAAAAATATGCTTGATTAAATTAAATATGTCCAGAATTTATTGGGCTATTAACGAACTAACATGAAGTTTGGGGATAGACTAAACTTGGGGGAAGTTTAGTCTGAACCAGAATAACATGAAAATACACTGGAACAGCCACAATAAAACAATCTTTGTTAGTTACTGTATATAACAAAGATTAGATCACTTACAGTGATCACTGAGTGTTCAAGGATGACTTTATGTTTCTGCTGAGCAGTTCTGATCAAGATGAACGAATACACGGTATGACTCACTTTGCTGTTCCTGTACTGTAACTTAACTGCCAAATTAATTCACACGTGACAGCCAAGCTGCTCAAAATAAATAGTGACATCCCATTTTTTGTGGTACAGAATACGTCATAGTTGTAGAAATATACATGTTTTGTCTGACACAATAACAAAATATAAAGCCATTAACTATATTTGTTGACCTCCTCTTGAAAAAAGGAGTTTGTTTACATGTAAAATAAGATTAGGAATTACAAGCAAAATTGTACATTGATGTGTGCATCGTCATGCCCCTAAACTGAGACATAAACTGATATAAACCACTTATGTCCACACCACTTGTCAACACAAAGTTACACTCTTGCCCCTCTCCCTCGTTTCCACTGTCCTCTTGCAACAATTTGCCTCTCATGACATTTCAGAGTGAGAACTGTCTTTGAGTGAGACTTCTGTTTCTTGTTCAAAACAAAGGGTGAGCAGGAATACATTGCAGCCGTTACAACTGTCTACTGTTCGGATTTGATACCAAAATACACTCACCTAAAGGATTATTAGGAACACCTGTTCAATTTCTCATTACTGCAATTATCTAATCAACCAATCACATGGCAGCTGCTTTAATCCATTTAGGGGTGTGGTCCTGCACAACCTTGAGGCGGATGGGCTACAACAGCAGACGACCCCACTGGGTACCACTCATCTACACTACAAACAGGAAAAAGAGGCTACAATTTGCAAGAGCTCACCAAAATTGGACAGTTGAAGACTTTGAAGAATTTGGCGTAAACAGAATGAGAACATGGATCCATCATGCCTTGTTACCACTATGCAGGCTTGTGGTGGTGGTGGTGTAATGGTGTGGGGGGATGTTTTCTTGGCACACTTTATCGTTTAAATGCCACGGCCTACCTGAGCATTGTTTCTGACCTTGTCCATCCCTCTGTGGGCACCATGTACCCATCCTCTGATGTCACAAAGAATCATTTCAATTTGGTTTCTTGAACATGACAATAAGTTCACTGTACTAAAATGGCCTCCACAGTCACCAGATCTCAACCCAATAGAGCGTCTTTGGGATGTGGTGGAACGGGAGCTTCGTGCCCTGGATGTGCATCCAACAAATCTCCATCAACTGCAAGATGCTATCCTATCATTATGGGCCAACATTTCTAAAGAATGCCTTCAGCACCTTATCGAATCAATGCCACGTAGATTTAAGGCAGTTCTGAAGGCGAAAGGGGGTCAAACACAGTATTAGTATTGTGTTCCTAATAATCCTTTAGGTGAGCGTATGTGGAAATGGGGCCTAGGTTTGAAAATACCGAAATTATCCTTTAGTGAAAATACACGGCAGAATCCATCTATAAACAGCTTATAAGAGAAAAAAGTAATACATTCAACACACTTGACAGTTTTGAAATGTGTATCTGTTTATCTATAATGACTATTACCATAAGTGTTGGAATAATCTTTTGATTAATGGGTTTTCATTTATCTCTCAGCGTCATCAGCCATGTCATATGACATGGTTGTGGTGGCATCGTCAGGTTGTGATTACGGGTGACACAGACGTAACAGTAAAGAGATTATGAGTAGTTGTCACTGACCAAAATGAGATCTATCCATCGTCAGTCACAGCAGTGGCTTTAGAGAGTAGCTGTTAAGACACAGTTACTGTTATAGAGTAACTCTCCTCAGTCACACACAGACCTCACAGCACTGTTTTACCAAGCTGCAAGTACAGTTTGGTCTGTATGTCAGTGCAGAGGAAATAATGTTTTTACACCATCTGAGTTGAGGAGTCATTTACAGTGTTTATGCAGAATTTTGCAGAATGCGAACTGCAATGGAGCGGACATGAGCACCACAGGAAACATTAGGGTCAGAACATAATACATCAGCTCTTTATCAGACTGAGTGGATTTAAGTAAGTCATTTATGCTATTAAGAGGCAAATTTCCCTCACTAATGTGCATTACATCATGCTTCCAGTTAAAATAAAATTACACAACGTGTTATGGGGGAAGGTATGGGCAGGTGATTGGTTGGAAAAAATCACTCCCTTATCTGTCAGAGGGGGTGGGGGCTTTAAAACAGGCCTACCTATGTGATTTAAAATTTATATTTACACAATTAACAGGTGAAAGGACATGAAGAAATACGGTTGGAAAAGTTTCAAGGATTTAATTTTCAGAAATCCTGCTGTTGTCAACCAGGTAGGATTGCAAACCTATTTGACCAGCTTTTTACTTAATAATACATCACACGGCAGTTACACTGAATAAGACTGAGGAATTGAGTGCTATTTTGTATTTTAAAAATTTATTGAGAAACACAAAACAAAACCTATTGTTTTGCAATAAATGAAGAAAATGTGTGTGATTCAGACAGATATTATGACATAGAGTTGTACTGCATCATTCTAACATTTACAGGTACAACATACATATTGTACCCCTTTTAATGTTTTGAAACTTTCCAATATGCAGGATCTACATAACGGTGATGAGAATACCGAGCGTGGGAACTGGGCCAGCAAAAAGGAGTATATCCTCTCTACGATCGGCTATGCTGTTGGACTGGGAAATATCTGGAGATTTCCATATTTGGCCTACAAGAATGGAGGGGGTAATTATTTGGTGTCTAATCTGTTGGTGTTGGAAATCCTGTTATAATATATATATATAATCATGATAGCACCACTGTTAATGCTGTATCTGTTTTATTCCTGTACCACCCAATCTGTCATGTTGAATAGGTGCCTTCCTCATTCCCTATTTTCTGATGTTGGTTTTGTGTGGAATTCCACTTTTCTTCCTGGAAAGCGCCTTCGGTCAGTTTTGCAGTCAAGGCCCAATCAACATATGGAGAGCAGTGCCAATCCTACAGGGTAAGACTACCATTCAAGTTTTGTGAAAGATCAGACGGGTACAATCTGAAGATATCAAACATGAGGGCTTCTATGAGGCTGTTGATTAATAGTTAATTAATGGTCAACTGTGGATCCCAAAATCCATCTTTTTTATGGCTTCAAATGAGCTTTTAGTTGTTTACCTATAAGACTTTGTTACATGTTTGGAAATAGACAGACCTTCAGTGGGAACTGTTCCTTTGCTTTATCTTTAATGTGCAACATTCAAACCAAAGGCACAAGCTGAATTATAGCCTTACAGAAAGACACTTTAAGGGATAGGTTCATATTTTTTACGTATGAACTGAAAGAATGATTAAAGCAAGCAAATCCTGTTTCATTGTTTTATCATCTGATTATTGTATTTAAACTGGAATGATAAGTAAAAGCATAGATAATATGTCATACTGAACTTAGAATTAATAAGATTTTGAGTGTATTAAAAGTTTTTATATAGACTTGAACTAGAAATGAAAATCATATGACAGTAAACATAACAAATGTAAAATGAATCTCACATTAATCGGAGCACAAAAAAAAGCCATGATGACACTGGATGTTTGTCGACCCTGACATTTGTAGAAGGTTTGGCAGTGCTAGCAACACTTTGGTACAATTTGATTAACTTTTGAGTTAAAAGAACAAAACTGTGTAAATTTAAAAAATAACATTCAATAATTCAGAACCTAGTGGCACAAATATTCCCCCAATGCCATATGAATGTCAGATGATGGTTGAAATGTTTTTTTTGCAAAACAAAAGCAGTTAAAGTCGAATGGTTTAAACATGTCCTTGAAGTGTTTCCATAACTTTGCACGTGGTGGTCAAAGGTGATATCGTGAAGCCCACACACACAAATGTACAAAGCAAGAAATAACACAACACATAACATCACTGCAGTTTATTCACAAAACAGGTAAAATACAATCATATAAAACATACTGGAGATATGTGAAATGGGACAGTAAATATTACATTGTCTTGATTTGAAAGAGAGCATGCTTTATACAGTAACTCTAATTTAAAGACAAACATTCTTTACAAAGGGAAATATAGTTTTGAAAGTACCTACAAATTAACTGATAAAAATAAAAATTTATCATATTTCAAAGAGGCTTCTTAAAAGAACCTTTTTTTAAACCAGCAATGAATTATTACCTCTCTCTCTACCTCTCCAGGTGTTGGCGTTGCCATGGTTATGGTGACTCTCATAGTATCAGTTTACTATAATGTCATCATCGCCTACAGCCTGTACTACATGTTTGCCTCCTTCCAGTCTCCTCTGCCGTGGTCCAGCTGCTTTAGTTGGGCTGACAGTAACTGCAGCAACACACCTGCAGGTGATTTTTTTCATCTTCAAATCTTACGAGGTTTTGATGAAATTTTCCAGGACAGGATGACATAATATATAAAAGAAAGATTGTATGCCAAAAATGTGAACTGCAGTTTAGAGCCATTTTTTCTGTATCAAGCAACTTAAAACTACTTCAGGCCAAAGCTAAATAATCAAATAATTCTTCCATTCTGGGAAATTAATGTTTCGTTTTGTTTTGTCTTTTTTACTTTTATGTAAAGTGTATTGCAATGTAAGTGGTGTTTTAGTGGCCAACTGGACTCAGGAAAACAGCACTTGTTCTTCATCTGCCATGATCAGCGTTCCAGTGCAGAGCCCGAGTGAGCAATACTGGGAGTAAGAATCACACACACATGGAAGCACAAATACACACATCTGTCACACTGCTGTGGCCATACAGTCAGATCTCTCTTCTCCTCAGTCGCGTGGCTCTGCAGAGATCCAGTGGTCTAGATGAAACAGGACCAGTAGTTTGGCACTTGGCCCTCTGTCTGCTACTGAGCTCTGTGCTTGTTGCTGCAGCGCTCATCAGAGGCATCAAGTCCTCGGGCAAAGTAAGTCAACATCCACCTCATAGCCCTTTTCCACACATTGCAACAGCCACATGCCACATTTGTCTGGAGGCTTTTCTGCAGTACAAAGCAAGTAAACCTGTCACTCAGTTACTTAGATGCCAAAAAAGACTCATATCTACGAATTCTGTTTCACAGTTTAATTGAAAAAGCTTATGAACATATCTGGTGCTTATGGTTTCCATGAGACAATACATGTAGTAAATTGTTTACACATCTAGGGGAGACCAGGTATGGTTAAACACTTTTGCTTCAGCAAATAGAACTCACTGAATATTTTAGGTAGAGTTTTCAAACTTTTAAACTATGTTCCAACATTTGTTTACTACAAACGGCAAAATGACATCAATTCAATCATCTACAAGAATATCACAGATCTTGTGAGATGGTGTATAATGCATTGTGTTTCTTCCCTGAAATTAGCAAGGGAAACATTTATCAAGTTGCCTAACTGTGCATTCAGACCAAACATGAATTTATTCCTTGCAATACTTTATCGCTGGATTTCTGTCAAGTGTTCACAACGCGATAACACAAATAAACACAACCCCAGATTACTACAGTTATTGTATGGACCCAAAGTAAACATTTTGCTGTGATTTAATAGCAATAAATGGATCAAACTGATGCCGAAATAACTATCAGTATTACGCAGATTTGTTAAACATCTGAATTTGTAGAATTGTGAATCGAATGGAGTAGTTGTCAGAGCATCATCAGCATTTGTCCAGAAGCTGCAGCGCTGCTCCCGGCTTTGTCGGGAAGCTGCACCGCTGCTCCCGGCTTTGTCTATACTGCTATAGTATAGATACTAAGCAAAATACAGTCTTGGTCAAAAGTATGTGTTTCTTACTTCAAAATCAGTTTTGTTTTGTATATATGTGCCTGTTTCCAGCCTTGAGAACCATCATGTCTCATCTGGGAGGAAGTAGGTAAATAATAAAATGATCTCATGAATCCAGTCTTATCTCTAATTGGCGGAATTGGTGTTACAGTTTTCCCCGTGTTACAACCATACCTGTTCTCCCCTATCTATATTTCCTATGTTAAAGGAATAGTTCTCCATTCTTTGTGCTATGCTAAGCTAACTTGCTGTTGACTGCAGCTACATACTACAGATGTAAGAGTATAGTTTCAATCTTGTCATCTTACTTGTCGTCATCTTGTCATCTAATCTCTGACTTTCCACTCCGTCTGAAGTCAATGTGCTCTCCAGCTGAAAACGGCATCCTTACAGACATGAGAGTACTTTCAATCTTGTCATCTTACTGTAACTCTCTGCAAGAAAGCATTGTATGTAGTGTACAAGCACTATGTCAAACTATTTCCTAAAATGTACACAATTGGAAGCAGATTTTAGATCAAATTAGCACCATTTGCAACATTTATGCACAAAACGACCAGCAGCAATGCAAGAAAATATAAATGAATTAATTACATTTTAATTCTTGGCATTTTGTCTCTCAAGGTTGTGTATTTCACAGCTACCTTTCCTTATGTGGTGATTGTGATCCTGCTGATCCGTGGTGTGACTCTAGATGGAGCTAGAGATGGGATAGAGTTCTACATTGGTTCCCAGTCCAATCTGACTAAACTAACAGAAGCGCAGGTAAGTACTGTTAACCCAGTACAGTAATCTAAGTTTGAAAAATAAAACTCTGATTTAAAACACTGTGTGTTCTTCAGGTCTGGAAAGATGCAGCAACTCAGACCTTCTACTCTCTCTCGATTGGCTGGGGTGGAGTCATGACGCTTGCTTCCTACAACAACTTCCACAACAATGTGTTCAAGGACTCATTTGTAGTAACACTTACTAATGCCGGTAGGAGCACACCTACTGTACAGCATTATTTAAAAGAGGTTTAAATCATCTACACATTATTCTAATCAATCTATTTGCTATTTTCCTCTCCTCCTAGGTACCAGCGTGTTTGCCGGCTTTGCCATATTTTCAATCTTGGGTCACATGGCTTACATCTACAAAATGCCTGTTGGAGATGTGGTGACGGAAGGTCAGGCAGACACATCATGTGGGCACCAATTAATACAAATTTCAAAGACCGCCAGCTGGCCTTTCTCTGATGTTTTTTTTTTCTTTGTCTGTGCGCAGGATTTGGCCTGGCATTCATTGCATACCCAGATGCTCTGTCTAAGCTTCCAATTTCCCCTCTGTTCTCCATTTTGTTCTTTTTCATGCTTCTGACGGTTGGTCTGGACTCTCAGTTTGCAGGAATAGGTGAGATCTTCAGTTGCCATTCATACTGGTATAATATTCAGACCACTGGAGTTGCGATAGGTCCTGAATCTCTCTTTTTTTCATTAGAGGTGGTCGTCACCTGCCTGCTCGATGCCTTTCCTAAAATCTTCAAATCCAAACGTGCTTTATTGACTGTAACGGCATGTTCCATCCTCTACCTCCTGGGCCTCCCATGTGTCACAAGGGTAAACCTATCTTATGTAACTTTATGTTACTATTGTCCGACATAGGCCGAGTCAACCCCCTCAGCTAATGCGTGTGTGTGTGTGTGTGTGTGTGTGTGTGTGTGTGTGTGTGTGTGTGTGTGTGTGTGTGTGTGTGTGTGTGTGTGTGTGTGTGTGTGTGTGTGTGTGGTTGTCTGAAACAGGCAGGAATATACTGGGTGACTCTAATCGACCAGTTTGTTGCCAGCTGGGTACTGCTATTTTTGGCTCTCTTGGAGGTCATTGGCGTCAGCTACATTTACGGTGAATATGATCATTTGAGATATGTGCAGATAAAGGTGACAGAGAGCCTCAAACACCAGCTCTGTATACATATGTTTACTTTTCTCATGGTTTCCAGGAGGGAACCGTTTTATTAAAGACATCGAGATGATGCTTGGGAATAAGAGTTTCATTTTCTGGCTGTGGTGGAGAGCATGTTGGTTCTTCATCAGCCCCTGCATCATTGTGGTGAGCGCAACATAACACAATACAGTCCAAAAGACTCACCCTGTGATAATCATCACGCACTTAGCAAATGAATGCTTTTCTTCTCTATATGAAAGAATTTATTCAAGTATTATTGTGACTACACTGCCTTGAACACATACATAATGTCAGTTCTGCCCATGTTTGATGATGTTTGATTTTTGCTGACTTTGTTGACCAGGTGATCCTGGTCTGGTCTCTGAAGACATTTACCCCACCCTCCTATGGAGCAGTCCTGTTCCCAGACTGGGGCTTAGCTCTGGGCTGGTGCATGGTTGTATTTATCCTCCTCTGGATCCCTGTCGTTGCTACGTATAAGCTGATGAGAGCAGAGGGAAGCCTCTGGAAGGTCTGTATGTGTTTGTTATGATAGCTGAAGGAATATGGTGGTTCACAATACCAGTCTTGTCTTTTCGGCATCTTTAAAAGCTTTGCATTTTGCACAGCTTGAAATCTTTTTTCGTGAATTCAAAGAAGCGGGGAAAGAAAGAAGCTAATCTCTGACTTTCCACAGCGTCTGAAGTCAATGTGTTCTCCTGCTGAAGAATGGCATCCCTACCTGGACATCCATCGTGGAGAACGCTATGGCAGGATGAGACATAACAACGAACCAGATGTAAATGTAATCTCGAGCTCATGGCTCTGATGTGTGTGTTTGATGTGTTTACCTATTGTTTTCTTCCCTTTGGTGAGCAAGTGTAATCTGTGAACACCTTGTACTGAACATTAAAGTTGCAGTAAGTGATTTTAACCTCCAGGAGGCAGAAACTCAAATACAAACTCTCAGCAGAGTATCTAATGACCATGATTAATGTGTTACAACACTGGCCTACTCAACAGAATAGGGTAACATCAGCATCCCATTGCAGTGTTCTTCCTGTTTACATGTTCCACCTACGAAATGTCTAGCATATACTTTTGTTTTGCTTTAGTTTCTACCTTCAGGTGAAAACATCTGGGTCTTTTTGACCATCTTCACTGGCCACACTTTTGTCTGCCGGGGGCAGGCGGCATACAACAAGCCTGAGAGAGTCATGTGTTTACAATAAATGCAACCATTTTGGACTTGACAACACACACCAATGACCGAAAAAACCCACAAAAGTTAGAACAGTAATAGCTTTGCTTTTATGTTAATTGACATCAATTGAATCATCCCCACTAATCCATATTAAAATATTAATTAGTGGGGATGTAAAATCCTATGGTGTTTCTTATTTTCTCAATGATCCGTGGACTGTTTTATTAATTTCACTGTCTATTATGCAAAATGTTTATTGTTCAGTAGTGAGTGTTTGTGTGTCAGCAATCATGCTTCCTGTCAGTTAACTACTGTACATCTGGTGTTCCTCACCTCTGATATTCTACAATAAACAACTTATTTCTGCATCTCCAATATGTGTTTGTTAGCATTCTTCTGTTTTTGAAAAGGGTATGGTCCTTTTGGAGGCTGTTGAGTTTGACTGTATTATACTGAGAAGTGTTTTGTACACCATGTTTATTAAATTAATCTGGAAGGTTGTGATGTTGTCATATCCCATCAGTTGTTCTGGCTTTTGCAGATGTGGTTGGTTCCTTAATTTAGGAAGTCACTAATATAGGAATCGCCGGGCTAAAAGGAATCAAGTTCACTCCTCAGTCTGATGTGAAACTGTAAGCTGTACACTGTGTCATTGTCTGGTAAGTAATAGTATTATGTTGCACCATGCAATAATTCTTTACAAACCTGACAGCCACACTTGCTCCCACTCCCCTAATAAGCCCTGTAGTTACCTGTAGCGAGTTCAATCTCAAAACGTTTTGGGCTTCGAGGTATCTTTGCTCCCGTTTGGTGGGCGTGTCTCAGGTGTTACCCAATCAGATGCCACAAGTTAGTAAACACAATGGCGTTAAAAAGCCAGGAAAAAGCAGTGCGCTTGCATACACAACAGGGTGTTCAGGGAACCACCGTTTCCTTTGAAAAAAACGTCTGCACTGAACTCGCCTACACCGTCCACTCCTGACCTGCAGCTAATTCCCCATCAGCCTCTCAGCATATATACCCGTTCACTTCTCTTTCTCATTGTTGATTCAACCTGTTTGCTTTCTGTTTTTGCCATGTTCCAAGTGATTTGTTGGATTTAACCTGGAAATGTATCGGCCTACCTGCTGCCTGTTTGTTGCTTGCCAGCCTATATACTTGTTGATTTTATGGACAATAAAATCATTCAACTCTACCTTATCTGCCTGTTCTGTCTGCATTTGGGTCCAATCCCCATATTGTCTCTGCAAGCCTACCCCCTGACACACATCTATGCCAAATTAGGACACTTCTGACTTTCGTCACTAAAAGGAGAGTCAAAACATCCTTATGATCCAGGCAGACTGGTCACTTTTATTGATAATTAGGTATACAATTCAAATCTTATTAGTTTGTTAGTTGTCTTTTCACCTGGGTTGCATCATCTTTAATCTCTTGACACCAAAGACCACAAAGGAAATTAGTATTATCATGTCATTGTCGACATTCTTGATATAAAAGCTGCAAACTAGATTAACCATTGATGTTGGGATGTGTGTGTGAGAGAGAGACATCTAGTATTTACTAATGTGACAGAAAGAATGTGTCAGTGAAACAGTATTCGATTAAGCCTGAGGGTCATATTAGCTTTCAGAGATAATGACTGGTTCTGTCTGTGTGTGTTGCGTGTGTGGGAGTTTTACATCCCAGTATGTCACTGGTTATATCATCTGTCATGTTTGTGGTCACACCCTCACCCTGTTATTTTAGCTGCTTTCAGTTATTATGCAGCTGTCTGTTGTGTGTGTGTGTGTCTGAGTCTGTCTGTATGTGTGCGTGCATAAGCCTGTTACAGAATGTAGTTGTTAGTGTGGGATTCCACAACCACGGCAGCGCACCAACCCCAGTGACAGGCAGGCAAGAACCCCAGTAACCAGGGCGCCCTGCAACCCCCCTAGGTACAAAGGACCTGAAACCACATGTCACGGGGACAGCCATGCCCTTCCCCAAGCGAGAACAGCAGAGAGCCATGCTGTGGCCCCCACACCAGGGGAACCACATCCCCCCGACCCACCCCAGGCCAGACACCAACCCCATGGAGACCTTTTATCTTCAAAGCTGTCAAATCGTGCATGATGACATTCCCAGCTCTGACTTCAAGGTCAATGAAACGCCTTGACTCTTACTTCCTATAGCAACATGTTCCTAGACACAGTCATTATAACCTTCATTAACCATGATAAGGAAAACCATTTCAGTTAGAGCATTATTGAAAATCAAGTTTATTTATTTTTGCATCTTCTCTTCACCGAGTAAGAAAGCATGATCAGAACTAAAGATGTGCATCACACCTCCAAGACGACCACTGCCTTCCTAAAAAAGCTGAGGGTAAAGGTGATGGACTGGCCAAACAATTCTCCAGACCTTAAATTCTACTGAGCATCTGTGGGGCATCCTCAAACGGAAGGTGGAGAAGTGCAAGGTCTCTAACATCCTAACATCTTCATCTAACATTTTCTGTACCTAGATATAAGCTGCTTTGCAATGGTTTGAATGCTGCCCTTTTATATTAGAAGCTGTCTCATGGTTGAGAAGCATCATCCTGATCTTATAGAGCTAGAATATTTAATATGAAATAGAGCAAGTTGTCTCTGAACTGATTTGTCTATGTACTGTAACTCTTTTCATCTCCTCCTAGGTACTAGTGTGTTGTTTGTAGGCTTTGTATAGGTCAGATACCTATAATACCACTTACTGTCTGTCAAATGTCACATAAATACTGCTATATATACTCAGCTTGTTCTCATCCCAAGGTGTCAAGGGCTTTGGCAGAGCCTCGGTATTTGATGCACTAAGTATCCTTCAGTGTCCATATGACAAGCCCTGGGCTTTCAACTAAGTCCATTGTAGCCCATCCGCAGTCTGAAACCAAAAGTAAAAGTTAAGTATAATTTCTAGTTACATAACGTTACATACCCGAGTTATGTCATGTTATGTACTTATTCCAACCCAACCCATGATCTTTTCGTTAACCTAACCAAGTAGTTTTGGTGCCTAAACCTAGGCAGCAACATTCTGGGTAACTCTAGTCGACCAGTTTGCTGTAAACTGCCTACTGCTTATTCTGGCTCTCATAGAGATCATTGGCTTTTGCTACATACTGTATATAGTGAATATAAATGACAGCTATAGTGATGCATATATGTTTGTAAAGTGATACCTAACATTTGATAAACTAAACTTAACAAGTTGGCCTGACTGTAGTTGCTGTATTTAGGTATTTACAGTCTGTACATATGTGTATGTCACAGTCAGTGTCAGTGATAAAGTGATTTTTAAAGCAATAAGGCCCAGGCAAATCACTGGACAATTTAAAACGTAAAGTGCACTCACTGTGCTACTTACATGTCATAGGTCTGTCTGTCCTGATGGGAGCATCCTTCTAAGAACTTAGTTCTTTAAACAACTAGTCTTGCCCAAAAGTCTAAACTACTTTTGTAAATAAGCCTGATTAAAGGATAAGGCTACAGATATTTTGTATTTTTTTAATATAAACAAATCCCATAAAGAAACAAAACCTGAAATGAATGAATCAATTTCTCAGAAGTTTCAGACTTCCCTATCCTGTCTGTGGCAATCATCCCTTGTGAAGAGGAAAAGTGGGTGACCAGTAATTAATGTCATTTACAAACAAGAATAAGAGTCTGCAGCCTTGACGGCTCTGAGGCTGTACTGAGCCCAGCAGTGCTAAGCTAAATGCTCTCGTGGGCATGCTAATATGTTCGAAAAGCTGCTAACATGATGATGTTAAGTGTTATGTTAATGTTTACTGTGATTCACCATCTGGAAACTATGAATATTTGTACAACATTTCATAACATTGAGATATTTCACTTACTCTTATGGATTTTACTCAAAATAAACTGCACTTGCCATTTGCATCTTAATGAAGGACTTTTTGGACAGCAATGGAGGTCTGTGGCACAGAAAAATATCAGTCTTGAAGTTTCACAGTCAATACTTTTTAGTAGAATTAATTGTTGTTTTTTGTCCCATTATGGGATTTGTTGAAATATAGATTATCACATCAGCGTCAGCAAATAGTAGTCCACTTCAGAGTAAGCTATTATCTGTGATGTCTCTCTTTTCTGGCGAAAAGGACAAGTATTGGATCACCATGTTGATCATTTAGAAAACCATAGATTGATTTCCTCTCTGTCAATCTTGTCAAACATTGATTTTTCTACAAAAATAGCATGACAGATACCTACTGTAGGTGTTTCCCTTATTTAGGCATTAGTAAGTTTTCCGTTGACCTGACTTGTGCACATGTACATGTCCTTCTCAAGCATTACAGAAGAGAACATTTTTTTAAAGACATTGAGATGTTCTTCTGCGGCCCCTGAATCATTGTGGTAAGTACTACCTCTCTTTTGTTCCCCTTCGAGGGAACTCGACCGG
Source organism: Lepomis macrochirus (assembly GCA_024633595.2). Lineage (NCBI taxonomy): Eukaryota > Metazoa > Chordata > Actinopteri > Centrarchiformes > Centrarchidae > Lepomis > Lepomis macrochirus. Next base: position 27,739,307 of record JALXJV020000004.1, on the reverse strand, counting down.
CGTTGGTTACGACACTATGGGAACGCCTCTAGGCGGAGCAGGGTAGAATGTGAATTAAAACTACTCCAATCCTATTGGCTTTAGTAGAACGGTAGAGTGTGACGGCATAACTGGAGGTGTATATAAGCACACCGGCACACAATACTCATTAGCTTTTTTCTATTCAGCAGACGCATGTTGTGTGAAGAAAGCTCCAGTCCTTACAAACAAGCAGTTCTGTCTTACCTGGAAGGAGTCTCAGTGATCATGTCTGGCAAACAGTTCCGTAAGTGTGTGTATCCTTGTCCTCGATTCCTCACGGATGGGGACACTCACGAGATGTGCATCTATTGCCTGGGTATGGAGCACGGCCGGCCAGCTCTCGAGGGGGCTGCTTGCGACCATTGCGACGCCCTGCCCATGTTGGTACTGAGGTCCCGCATGGCACTCTTTACGGGGAGACGTTCAGATGTGTTCTCCCCATGGTGCAGGCCCTGCGGCCACCGAGGTGCCCCGGCAGCTTCGTTCCTGGGGATCTCAGTGTGACATCGCGGAGAATTTTGGGGCGTCTGAGGCCTCTTCCCAACCCTCATCCACTGACTCCAACATCCTTCCCTGTTCAGGAGCCCGTTTCTCGGCTTCTGCCGCTTAAGGCTTGGATCTGGAGAGGCTGCGGCACTCCGACTCTGAGGAGGTGGACGTGCTCAGCATCATAGAGGGAGACAATGACTTCCGGGTGTCGGGTCGGCGTCATCAGACTATGACGAGCTGCTGGAGGTGGTGACGCAAGCCGTGGCTAAGCTCAGTATTGACTGGCCGCCAGCTGCTCAGGAACAGTGGGCTAGTGGAAGCAAGCTGGATGAGCGGTTTCTTCAACAACATGTGCCACCTCCGCCGGTCTCTGCCGTTTTTCCCTGACTTGCACAATGAGTTGTGTAAGTCCTGAGATAAGCCTTTCTCTCCAGGCTTACCAGGCTGATCTCCTGGAGGAAATGGATCGAAAAGGGGACACCTCCGGTGAAGACATGACCGGTCTGGGCCCAGGGCGGCTGAGGCCGCAGGGAGGAGGTCCCAACCATCTGCGAGCAGCTCCTATCGTGAGGACCGCAAACGGAGCGTCGCTCTCGTGGTCCCCCCCACCGAGCTAGGGGTGCGAGGTGGCACTCTCGCCCACAGCCCCCTGAGAGAGCGGATCTGAGGACCGTGATTCAGTCTCGGCGGAGCTTAGGGAAGAGGACCTGAGGACGCGTTCCCCGCCAGTCAGAAACTCCGGGTTCTACAGCCGGTACTTCCTGGTCCCCAAGAAGGATGGAGGGCTATGTCCCATTTTGGATCTCTGGTGGCTGTACCGGTCTCTGAGGAGATTCAGGTTCAAGATGCTCACCAATCCCTGCTATCGTCAGTCAGCCCCCTGAGGGGGCGCAGTTCCTCGAGGCGGGTCTGACAGCAGGAGCAGTCGAGACGCTACTTAGCTCCAGGGCCCCATCCACTCGGAGGATGTATGGCCTGAAGTGGAGTGTTTTCTGCACCTGGGGTAGAGAGCGGGCTGTGGACCCAGTTACCTGCCCTGTGGATCAGGTACTTGAGTTTCTCCAAGACCGTTTCTCTGCTGGCCTTTCCCCATCCCCCCTCAAGGTGTACGTATTTCGGCTTTCCACGCCCCTCTGAGGGAGGGGTCCTTGGGGAAGCTTCCTTTAGTCATACGTTTCCTCCATGGCGCCAGGAAGATGAGGCCTGCAACTCGTTCCAGGATTCCCACTTGGGATCTGGCAGTGGTTCTTGGGGCGTTGGCTGAGGCCTCCTTCGAACCCCTGGAGTCGGCTGAGGCCAAGCACTTGACCTTCAAGATGGCTTTTCTCCTTACTATCACCTCTCTGAGGAGGGTGGGGGATCTCCAAGCGCTTTCGGTGTCTCCCCAAAGCCTGGAGTTTGCCCCGGGTAATGTTAGGGCTATCCTGCACCCTCGTCCAGGTCATGTCCCCAAGGTGCCGTCCCGTATGGCAGGGTCCACAGTGCTACAGGCGTTTCATCCTCCACCTCACGTGACGGCGGAGGACAGGAGACTTCATTTGCTCTGCCCGCTCAGAGCTCTGAGTATCTATACTCTGTAGTCCTCCCGGTGGAGGAAGGCTGACCAGCTGCTTGTGTGTTTCAGGTCTCCCAAAGCTGGGCTCCCCGCGTCCACACACACTATTAGCAACTGGATTGTGCAGACTATCTCCCTGGCCTATCAGGTGCGCGGTTTGCTGGCTGGGCCACTCCGCACACGTTTGTCCGTTTCCACAGTCTTGACCTTCCTTCTGCACCCGGCACTCGTGCGCTCTCCTCCTAGTCATGCCAACTGGTTGCTGCACACTGGGGCAGGCGGGGTTTTCAGCGCGGTTTAGTGGGTATCTCATTCCCATAGTGACGTAACTGACACAGTTCGAGTTCCCTCGAAGGGGAACGTCTCGGGTTACGTATGTAACCCTGGTTCCCCGAGAAGGGGGACGAGACACTGCGTCGGTTCTCCACACCTCACCCCGCCTGGAGCGCCTGCTTCATAGTTAAAGCTAATGAGTATTGGGTGCCGGTGTGCTTATATACACCTCCGGTTATGCCGTCACACTCTACCGCTCTACTAAAGCCAAAAGGATTGGAGTAGTTTTCATTCACATTCAGCCATGCTACGCCTAGAGGCGTTACCATAGTGTCGGAAGCGACGCAGTGTCTCATTCCCCTTCTCAGGGAACAAGGGTTACATATGTAACCCGAGACGTTCTTTCCTTTATATTGCCACTCTAAATCAACAAATCTTTGACATGAGAATTTCTGGTTAAAAAAGGCAATGTATTCCTGAATTAGTATGCAAGGATCTTCTATTCACCAATAACTTTGTTTTCTAGGTCATTCTGCTCTAGTCTGTCCAGTACCCACTCTGGGGCTAGGTTCCAGTCTGGTGCATGATTGTGATCCTCTTTATCTGGATCCTTGTTGTCGCTGTGTATAAGCTACTGAGAGCAAATGTAAATGTAACTACCGAGTTCATGGCACCTATCAATACAGCCTACTGGTATATGCTGATATGTTACGTGTAACAACAGTTGCACTGTAGGTTAATAACATAATGTGATGATTCTGATTGTGTCAGTGATTCAGAAGGGACACTGTCAAACCAAATGCTAAACTGAACGCTACATGCAGCTCATGACTTTCATGTGCTTTGAATGTTCTTGCACGAGAGCTCCATCTGGTGGTCATCTGGCACATAAAGAACCAGATTCAACAGACTGCTCTTTGTATTCTTTTCTTTACAAATCTTATGTTTGAAATTCATTTTTAAATTACATTTCCATGTCCCTTTATAATGTATTTCTCACTTAGTTTCTTTGACCACTCTTCAATTTGGCGTTGCTTTGCAATACATAATGGCAATTTAATGTTTCAGAGCTAGGTTGTCATTATATGAGTTTGACTGAGGAAGTAAAGCCAATATCTCAAATCTTTGCTGCTCAATAATTCATCTTATTTAATTTGATGTAGCCACAGAGAAATAAAGTAGCAAGACGTTGAGGCTGTATTTATGTTTACAAATGATAGTAATCCTGGAAAAGATATTATCTAAAGTAGTGGTGTGTGCACGTTTTAAAGAGAATAATGTTTGTTGTGTTTATTGTCTATATTTTCTGTAAGTATATTGCTGAAATTATCTCTGTTGTTGCCTTTGTCTTTCTGCATCTATATGTTTACTGCTTTTTTGTCATGGTTTTATCTCTTATCAGTAACCAGCAATGGTCTTTACTTGTTATGTACATTTTCCTGCTGTACAGCTCTGTGTGATATATCAGGAGAGTGAATGCGTCAATCAGTTTTTTGTTGCTCTTGTTTAAAGTTATTCTGCAAGGAATAACTTTTTTCTTCGTTGATTTGTAGTTAATGATTTTACTGACTGAAACATGCAAGCACACAAAATCAGCAGAGATATGAAGTTGCTTTAAATGTGATTTTTATTTAGTTTAGTTCAGTGACAGGTGTTACAGAGCTGTTGTTGAATGGGCATTGATGGTCTTATGTTACATGATAGTTGACCCAGCTCCTAATTTAAGAACAACAAGTATGAAGTTTAACCATGGATTGTTTAAGCCCAGTTGCAGCACTTGCAGCTGTTATCGAACACCAAGCCAGTAGCACAGTGCTGGACGTAGGTAACTCCTTGGTTGCACTCATAGAATTCATTCTTGTTGGTTGGGTCAGGGTAGAGACCATTAGACTTGCCAGCGCAGAAACCAGATCCTGTGCTGCTGCTGCCACCGCTGCTGCTGCCACCACTGCTGCCGCCACCGCCAGGCTGGGGCTGAGCGTGGGCAGTTGGTGTGACTGGAGGCAGGGGGTCAGTACGAGAAGCGCAGGCTGAGGAAAGACAAGGAGGAATTACAAAAATGGAAACAGCCTTATTACGTTTATTATGTGAGGATATGTGGCTCATGCGTACAAGCTCCGGTTCCCAGTCCGCTCTTGATGGTGTTGATTAGGGGGTATCTTCCCTGGCCACAGAAAGTGCCACTGAAGTCATCCAGATCCAAACTCCACACCATAGCTCCACCGAAACCGCTCTGCTTCAACCACTGAATCTGTAGAGTGGATGACAGATGAAACCAAGTGTTAAATAACTTTAAAACATGAACGTTTGTGGCTGTAATATATATAATGAGATAAAACCTCATACCTTAATCTGGAAGCTCTTAACATTGTCATATCCAACCCAGATTCCCTGATTGTAGGCATATGGCACATCCTGAGGGGTGTCCCAAGCCTGAGTGGCTCCTTGCTTCAGAAAAGTGCAGATCTGATGGGAGGGAGAGATTTAGGTGCATACACTATGTTGCCCTGTCTTATAGTATATGCATGCACAGTTTCAGAAAAAGAAGCGCAAACCTCATAGTAGGCCCAGAAGCCAGACTGACGAGTGAAAGGTCCAGCAGGTCCGGGTCCACTGGCAGGAGCTCCCACAGCTGTGTTAGAGGAAGCCAGGCGGAAGGTGTGGCCATAGGTGGGGAAACCAACCAGCAGCTTCTCAGCTGGGGCACCGTTGCTCTTCCAGTAGTTCATAGCATAGTCCTACACATGGGAGCGTACAGGCCAGTGTGAGTATCTGTTTCATAATTACATTTTTATTCATTTACAGCAGGAGCCCTCACTCACCACATTGAAGTAGATCATGGATCCCTGGTCAGCGGGGCCCTTATACAGAGGGCTGTTCTCTCCGACATTTTGCTCCCAAGAACCGTGGAAGTCATAGGTCATGACGTGGAAATAGTCCAGCACACTGACAAACAGATGATGAGGATTAATTTTTAGTGATGGCTGTCTCCTGTACAACAAATGTAAGGGTATGTAATGTTTGCATGTGTCTGCTCATGTACTTACGCTCCAATCTGGGCAATCTGGTATCCAGAGTCGATGGTTCCCTTTCCGGCAGACACAGCAGCAGTCAGCAACAGACGGGGACGGTTGGTCTTCTTGCCCTCAGCCTCAAAGGCGCTCATCAACTCCTACAGATGGGCAGTAAAAGATTATAACTTTTATTTTAAAGGTATTTGATCACTGTATTTTCAACAGTTCTACAGGGTCTCCTGGACCGTTTTTTTGGCCAAAGCCCTTGTTAAAGTGAATCCTCCTCCATATACAGTGTGGTTTGCAGGTGAGGCCGCTTGTCTACTTCTACCTACAACCCAGATTCGTCTAGAAATTGAATAGCACCGTGACCGACCTGGACCAGAACGGTGTAGCGCTGCTTATCCTCAGGTGGGGAGCCACGAGAGCCTGGGTACTCCCAGTCAATATCCAGACCATCAAACTCGTACTGACGCAGGAACTGGATCACACTGGTGATGAAGGTCTGACGATTGGCAGCAGTGGAAACCATAGCTGTGAACCTGGAGACAGAAGGACAGTCACACTGCTTCTACATGTGCCTTGTAGTAAGAGTATTGATCCTCATTTAATTACTACTTACTTCTGAGTACCAAAGTTCCATCCTCCGATGGCCAGCAGAGTCTTCAGGTTGCTGTTCCTGCAAGCAGCAACAACATCCACTTTAACCTCTCACACTTAATCTGTGCGTGTGCATGCATGCTTAAATATATTACTGTGTTTTTTCATGTGTGCTGGAGTACACTATAGCTATGGGAATTTGTGTGTACTAACTGGTTCTTCAGGGCCTGGAACTCTCCATAGAGTTTCTCATCGTCCCACTCGTAGGTCTTGATCATGTTGTTGTCCATTCCAGCAAAGGCATAGATGAGGTGGTCACAGAGACATGGGTCAATGTTGGTGGGGAAATACTTGCCTGCTCCAGGACGGTACTGTCCCCAGTTAGTGAAATAACAGGAGAGGATGTAGGATGATCCTGCAACAATGCATTTACATTATTTTAACTTAAATACGTCTACACATACCACAACAAATAACGAATGGATAAAGGTTATAATTACCTAGCTGCACATGCAGCAGGAGAGCCAGTCCTGCGGAGAAGGAGAATTAGAGAGGGTGGGGAGAGGCAGGTTAAGTAGTTACTGAGAATCAATCTGCATTATGCACAAGAAGAAATTAAGTTTGAATGTGTAGAAATAAAGTTTCAAAAGTTTCTATGAGCTGAGAGCTCAGCTTACCAACGCAGATGAGTAGCTTGCCCATGTTGCTTCTGTACAACGAACAGAGCACCAGCAGACTCTTTTATACACCAGTGTTCCTCCCCATATCTGCAAAATCTGTAAAATATGTTTGAAGTTTTTTTGACTACTCTGCAAAATTCAAAAGTCAAACTCAGTCTTTTGTTTGGTCAAGACCATTATCACATTGGATTTATGGAAAGTACTGATTGCCTTCAAGAGCCTTTTGATAATGATATGATCCGATTAAATCAGATATTTTCAAGGTTACTGGGTTTTGTTTTTTTGGTTTACTTTGAATGCTTTGCATTTCCATTGTTTCAGTATTATGAGTACATTTATGTTTAGAACATTTATAAATAAACAAAATATACATATAATGGAAGTGATTTCACTCAAACCCAAATAGTTTGCAGACAGCAAAATCTGCATTTCTCTATTTTCCATTTACACAAGTTGATATTGACACTATTTGATATTGATGTTTACTCAGTTGTCCTTAAGTTCTGCTTTATGCCTTATCACCAGTAGACGTCCCCTAAAATGGAAAGAGGCTTTTTGTCCTTTTCTGTCCTTGACTGTGGCTCAGCAGCTTGTTGATTGTAATGTGTTGTGGATTTTAAAATAATGTTTTACACTCAAAGCTGCCATTTATGCTCCATCTGTGAAAGTTAGTTAGTTTTAGTATGTTTGTTAAATTGGTTAAACATTCGCTCTAAAAAGGCTGATACATTTAAACCCACAAATTTTAATCTACAAGAAGCATCTGTAATTTAACATTCAGACTGAAACAGTACACATTTTAAAAGGTTTATTTATAAGATGAAGACAGAAAAATGCTTTTAAAGAAAAATTAATAACAAACCTAAACCTCCAAACAAGAATAAATCATCTGCATAAAGTAAAGCTCTTTGCATTTTTTAATGTCTACATGGAGGTGAATGATTTGAGATTATAATACAGCATATATTTCAACCTGTCTTTATCCACGTTGACATGGTCCAACAGCACCTTGCTTCACATTCACGGTTACATCACGCCTGGAGCTGCCCAGTACAACCATAGTCTTTTACTGGTGACTGCTGAGTAGTTACAGTGAAAGTACAGGTATAATATATAACACCTCTGTTAGGAAAGAAAGTTACTCATTTATCTCATTTCTAGTACAAGGTACAAGGCAGATTTATTTGTCACAATGTAACAGGCGTAACATTGAGTTTGTAACTCCCTTCTGCTTAGTAGCAGACAATATACAAAATATAAAAGCAATTATAAAAATAGTAAACAAAATAAACCATATTCAATGGAGCAGTGCTGGGGATGAAATTGAGCTTAAAAGTCTGATAGCTTGGGGGGAAAACTTCTATATCTATCTATATAGCTCTTCCTAGAAGGCATCAGGGTGAACAGGCTGTGGCTGGCTGGCTACTGTCCTTTAGTATCCTATGGGCTCTGCGTAGGCACTTCACCTCACCGATATCACTGATGCTCAGGAAATGGGTACCAACGATCTTCTGAGCAGTTTTAATCACCCACTGCAGAGACCTCTGGTCCTGGGCCGTGCACATCTCATGCCAGTTAGAGATGTTTTCAGTCAGGATGCTTTCTTTTGCTCCTCTGTTAAAGCTTAAAAGAACTTGGCACGAGAATTTGGCTTTCTTAAGCTTCCTCAAGAAATATAGTTGTGTCTCAGTGTACATGTATTTATGGATCTTTGGCTGCCTTATGTTTAGCTCACCATTAATAACCCAAACAAACGGAATCCCATTTAGACTTTTGTGGTATGATAATAGTTAGAAACTAAGATAGCCATGTGAGGCTGTACTTAAACAGAGCAGTGCTTTGAGCTAAACGCTAACGTCTGCATGCTAACAGTTATAATGTTTACCATGTTCACCATCGTAGTTTAGCATGTTAACATTTGACATTTAGCAATTAAGTAGCTTACATTCAGGTATTTGGTGACAATTTCATGGCAATCCATTCAATGGTTGTTAAAATATATTTCTGGACCAAAGTGGTGCACCAACCGACACTGTTATTGTGCTAGAGCCACACTGCTAGGATGACTAAATAAAAGAATACTTTCAACAATAGCACAAGTACTTTCCATACGACGCCTTGAAAAGCCGTCCAATGAACACATTTCTGGGCTGCTCATACAGTCCTTGTTAAAATAGTTTTTCACTCTAAATATAGTTTGAGTGTCAACAGCAAACTACAGTTATCCTTGCTAACAACAACTCGGTGCTAAACTACTTGATAAACAGGGTGGAAAACCCTCATCCTATTGCATGAGGGTTTCAGCATACTGCATGTCTATATATTGTCAATGTTTTATGTGACTGCATCATTGTTGCATCATTACTTATATGGCAGTGTATTATGGGTCCATTTAAACAAGGCTTTCCTTGTTATTGTTTTTCCCAACATCTGCTGTATCAAACCTATAAGAGGGAAGGACATCTCTGGAAGGACTGCAGTTTCATATGTGTCCACTCAGAGTTTTACTATTAATGTCAGCAGAAGTAATTTTAATGCTGTTGGATGGAGGAATTAATTTAGTGCCCAATATTTAAGTAGGATAATAATGGAATAAAATAATATACAGTGTATATGCAGACCAGAGAGTTAGATGCACTACCAAATCTCACCATGAGAGAGAGTCAATAAGCCGTGCAGAGTCCAAATTTGTCCATTTTGACAACATGAGACTATTCATGCTTGGATCAGTATATGCAGTTCCTCCTCCAGTGATGTAATCCGCTATTTGAAATGGTTAAAACTTTCAAATAAGCTGCAAGCAAAACAGTGTTAACCTCCAAAGCAAGAGATCAGGTTCTTTTTTTGCTGTTGAAATAAATAACTTAATAACCACAAACTAAATCTTTCACTGTGGCAACCATGCAGATAAACACAGACCTGTTGCCATCTCCCACGCACACAGCTGCATATCACAAACGCACACACACATACACTGTGCAAGTTAATTGAAATATGACACATGGAAATGATGATTAATCACGCTGTCTTTCTGTTATCGGTTCTGTTAGAGAGGTAGGATAAAGCTACTGAAATGCAGCCATCTGCTCTTCTGTGTACATACTCCAGAATAATGTTGAAACTCTGTAATAATAAGATATCCATTTATATTTACAGGTCTTTCCCAGCGGGGGAGCAGGTGTGATTAAGTTGTAGCATTAGCAGTCGCTCTCTACATTATGTGTGCAGTATGTGAGTTTTTCTTGATCTCGTGAACTTCCTCAGAGGTGTAGGAGTGCCTATTTAAAGCATAACAAGCCTCCACTAATGTTTATTCTTTTCTGTTAGTTTGGGAGAATGACAAAAAGCATTGCACTGTACAGGACGATGCCACTCTGCACATATAGTAAAGCAACTTGATCAAAATGTGAATACTGTGCAAAATGTGAGTAGCTCTTAGTGTTTCCTCTGCCCCCCACCCCCATCCCCCTTCCCGCAAAAGGCAGTCTTCTCAACAACCCGTCGCTATTAGAGACTGCTGGTCCTGTCACCATGGCAGCAAATTCTCAATCATTTTCTCTCTACCATGTTTGTATCTGCACACGCTCACATACACGTTTAGCTGTGATGTGGGAGGGTTGTCCTTGAGTCCAGCTGGGGAACAGTCCACCTGTGAACAGAATTCCAATGCTGACCCGGGAGGATGGTAAGCTGCACATGCAAACTGATTACAGGATAGCATGTGTCATTATGTGCTGTCATGCATCGTGTGACACCCACAGTGTGTGTGTGTGTGTGTGTGTGTGTGTGTGTGTGTGTGTGTGTGTGTGTAAGATTTCTCTGACAAATAAGCCACATTCCTAAACTTGACAGACATGCTTGCTTCTGTTCAGATGTACTGGGAACAAAGAGTCAATTTACTAGGCTAATAATACTAGTGAATGAGATTTAGGATTTTGACTCACTGACAGCTGAAAGCACACTCTCAAATATTTGTCACATGGTGTCAGAACACTGTCATTGTATCGCCATTGATGAAAAAATCCTTTCAATAATCCTTAAAATATGAGACACACACTTGTTCTCTGAACAGATTTAGACTTTAGGACCTTTTGTTCAACCAGCAGAACTATAAAAACACATTTTTAACTACATCATACATGATACTGTATCTTCAGCCATGTTGCAAAATGAAAGTGCAAGCAAGAAAATAAATTAACACAAGACGTGACTTGAATTTTCACATCTCCCATAAACATCCCGGACACTTGACGTCAGCTCATGGAAGATGAAATGAACTCACGAAAGGTGAGAAAGAGAAAGGAGTACTGAGAGAGTGAGGAGAGATAAGAGGATAGGCAGAGCTGATTTTCTTTTCAGTAAAGCGACAACCCCCCAGTGTTGCTATGGCGACCTCCTCTCTCTCCCTTCCTTTCAGCAAGCTACCACTTATCCTTGCTGCCTTTCAGTCAGCAGGGCATGTGGGTGTGTGTGCTTTTGTGTGTTGGCTCCTGAATGAATAAAGCAAATGAAGGGGAAAGCCATTAGAGACCAAGTCAGACTGTTTCAAACACACACACACAGACATGGATACTCACACACACATACATATATATGTTAACATAAGTCCTCAAGCTGCAAAAATGTTAACTGACTACTCACAGTATATTCTGCAGTAGCTCCTCATCCTCTTTTCTTTCTTTCACAACCTACTGATTTTCAGTTACCGCACACCCACTCAAATACAGATATATGCCCTCTGCCACTACTTTCTGTAAATGTGAACTACAATGAAAAGAAAAACGATGAGGATAAATAGGGAGCTATATGGGTGTCGTTTTTCACCCCATTGGCAAAAGGTCAATGACCAAATATAGGTGAATCCTATGTTATGAAACATCACAGTTAAGACAGCTTCACTATAGTTACACTGGTCTCAACTCTTCTTCACATATTTTAAGATAAAATATGAGCACCTAAAAATGACCACACAGAAATTCTTTGTATGAAACTTTTGTTTTCATACTGTATGGAGGAACTGCTCAATACCTGTGTGATTTAACAGACGCACTGGTGTATTTTTCATCACTGACCAGAGGCTGTGTTCCTATACACCTCTCTTCACTCCTCACAAGCACTTCATTTAATAAGCCTACTTAGTACTTAAATAAAAACTGTGCTCATGCCAGTTTCTGGCAGTTGCCAGCATCAATTGACCTGTAAATACTCCTCATAGACATTGATATCCATATCTGGTAATCCAAAGATCTGATTTGACATGTGCCTTTTTATGTATGTGTGCCCAGATCATACAGTTCTGTCAGTACATTATTTTGCATGAATCAGATCAGGATTGAGTAGTAATACCCTGTATCTGTGCACAACCTTAAACATGGTCCTCTTCAGTAATACAGATGAGAAGGGGTACTGAAGGACTTTTTTATGCAAAATAGCCTTGCTTTGTAAAATGAATTTAGTTAATGTGGTTAATTTTGATTATAGGATTCCTTTCAAAACATGACACACAGGTACAGTGACAAGTGATGTAGCAATAGCAAGAGCTAGAAGTAGGAAAATATGTGGCTTTTCAGTGGCTAAATGTTTCACTATGTCCACCAGCTATTCAATAACTATGTCTGTCTGCAGCTTGGTGCTGAGCAGGTAAAATACAGTGGGTTTTTTAGAACTTTTTTGCTGGACTAAGCTGCCTTCTTTCGTGGAAAACAAAACAGTTAAGTTGAACCAAACAATGAGCTTGAAGGATGCTGACACGGACAGGAACTTCAGAGTTGGGTGATAATACTCTGTGGGCTTGTCATTTTTACTGACTGTTCACATTTCATGTAAATTTTTGATCCATTGTTATAAACCTATTGATTATAGGAGCTTTAAAATTGCATTTGGTAATAACCAAACTGGAGCTAAAAGTTCAACACAGCAAAATAGACCCAAGGCCCGATTCTCAGGTAGCAAAACGCTGGACTCACTACAAACTGATTTGAGAACAAACGTGAAGCGCACTGCCTAGCTCATCCATCATGATTAGCCCCACATCACTGCACTAATTTAACAGTCTGCTTTAGGTTTTCAAATCACATATACTTTCTATACTATTTCCAACTGCCTTACAGCATTTGTATGAAGTGTCTTTTACTTGCAATGAAATTCCCATGGGAGGGGGTTGTACTGCTACATGCATGCTATTCATCATAATACTGCTGTATTGTTGTTGTCTGGAGCAATACACAAAATAAAGTTATACCTCCATTCCAGTCTAGTCAAACTGTATTGCTTCATCACTTTCAATACATATAGCCAAAGTAATGACATAAGTTATTCCCTACAGATCTATGGTGATGATACTGAAAATATAAGCATGCTGCAGTAGGTCTGAACATCTGCACACACGCTGCACTAAATTCCTGTTCATAAATGACCACAAATAGCCACCACTTATTAACTTTGCATTATACAGAAGCTGTTAGGAGAGAATATAAAAACTACTCACAATACCTCAGAATCTAAACAACAGTATTAAAATGCTTCTTCAGTAAATAGTTTTGTCTTTTGTGCCTCTTGTTGCTCACTAGTCTGTGCAGAGGGTTTAATTATTTTTTATCAGTTTTGACTCTTGTCTATTTTCTATATTTCATTGTTTTAATGATTCAGATTTTTAGGCATATATTGCTGATAACTCGACTAACTAAGACTCATTAAAACCTTATTGAAACTGAAGTTGTCTAAGCTCACAAAATAATTTGAGCTCACTCAGTAGAAAATGAATGATCATGCTCTGCAATGTGCACTGTAGGTTTGTCAGGCTTTAGAGACAATTACACATTGAAACCTGACCGAAATGGAATCGCTCAACAAGTGTCTTTAATGACCCAGCTCTGAAAAAGGTTTCACATTGTGGGTGAGTTTTGAGACAATCAGCAATGTATAGATAATGATATATGAAAATAACAAAGATACTGAAATACAGAAACAATGATTCTCATAATTGAAATTGTGTCTCTCCTGCTGCTTTGCAAACTGCTGCCGATGAGCCGGCATTATAAGCAGGTCTTTAATCTGCAGACCATGGCGGAAATCTAAAACGCCACCAGGAGCCAAAAGAACTTATCCTCCAGTGTGAAACACTGAAACAAATGCAATTGTATTTTCCTTTGGCTTCTGACACGGGAAAAGAGAAATAGGGAGAGAGTGAAGCAGGCATTAGAACGAGAGGAGGAGAGTTGAGAGGGACAGAAGCTCTGCTGCAGAACACACCTCATCTCCATTTTAGCTGGAGGGAGAGAGAGAGAGAGAGGGCGGGAAGGGGGGATTCAGTCTGTGCCAATTTGCTCTTCAGCTCCAGTGACAGAGAGGGGAGAGCTAGGGAAGTGATATTTCAGGAATCTTAAGAGATCCACAAACGTGTGACTGAGAGGCAGAGGAACAGAAAAACGTCCCGGCACATGAAAAGAAAGACTGACAGCAAATGCAGAAAGGAAGCAACAACAGAGAGAGAGATGGAGCCAGCGCTTCAGTTGCGGTAAGAAACCTGAAATATATTGATAGAATTTTCGAGGCAAACAGGACATTGCAGCGCTCACACAGACATGCAGTCACTCATGCACATTCACTTTGGGAGAAAGCTTTTGATTCAAAGGTGTTAGTAGCAGGTGTGTGTGTTAGGAAGGGGTCTCTTTTGGCAGAGTGGAGAAATAAATAATAAGTTTGTTTATATGTATGTGTGTGCATGCTGAAACAGATTCTGCTGTAGGTCAATGCGTGTTTCTTAAAAAAAAATGTATTATTAGGATCTGCATCCAGCACCTCTATCTCTGTCATACATCCCCATCTCCTGCTCTCTAAATCCTCCCTCTCTCTATTCCGCCCTGTTGCAGTGTCTCTCTATGTCGTATTGCTGCACAACACAAACAAATCTTATGCAATGGACCATTTCATGCAGAGATGAATTTATGCTCCGTACGTATTTTCTCCCTCATTCCATTTGAAAATGTTGGTCTTAAAAGCTTTTCTCTGGCTCTCTCTTTCTGTTAGACTGGACAAAGCAAAGTCAAATAGAGCTGAACGAGAGGCATGTTTGACTTTAACTTCTGCATTCATGTGACTGGTCTGAAATAACACAGACTTTAAATTCATGTTGAGTTATTTTCAGCTCCACATAGGTTCTGAAAACATTTAAATCATTGACTTTCAGATTCCTTCAGGAGTACTTCCGCGTATGTGAAAAAAGTTTGTGGCTCCAGAGGGAGTTGCGACAAATCTGATAAATTGACTCCAGTGATGTCACTTGAGTCAACATTTGTTGGAGCTGAAGACCACAAGTTTGAACATGAAAACGGAACTGATGTATGGAGATCACCAGATGTCTATTACCCACTCCTCATCTCTCATCTACATTAGCTGCTACTAGCATAACACACCTAGATCTAATACCAAATTACATCGTTGGTAATGTAGGCACCAGGTTTTGACGAGGAAGAAGTACCTGTGGAATAAAAATGACAATGTCTCTGACTCTGCTGCATTTTTAAAAAAAGGTCATTGTCGGTCTGACAATGTTATAAAGGGTGCAGTCATTGCAGGTCTCTTAAGTATTAACGCTACTGAGAGGGCTTGTGGAAATTTAGTTCAGTACAATTATATTCTGTCACTAGTTCCATTTAGATCAATAGAAAAACTTCCTCGGCTGTTAACTGCAGGATCACTTCACATTTTGGATTAAGGTCAGTGTTCGTCTTTTACTCTTACTTGTATGGCTGAGGTATTGCTGTGGATAATATGTGAGCTACTGGGAAGTCATACTAAACTCTCAAAGAAACCTGAGTCAGAGGAGTCAGGGGAGTAATAATGCCACTAAGAGCAAACATTTCTCTATCCACAGGACAAGGATACTGTGGAGAGCCAGAAGGAGATAGAGTTATGAAAGTAGCCGCTGAGTCATACAGATTTATACTCCTTTTCTGAATAGTTCAAATTGCAAGGCAGTACAAGTCCATTGAATACACAAATCAGCAGTTCCTCTTTCCTGAAACTGCCAAAAACACTGTGAGCTTCACTGAGAGTAAATGAAAAAAACGGGGACCATCAAAATTAAATGATGAATCCATTGATGAGCAGGTTGCATTTGAAAAGAAGAGAGTGAAGATGAAGTGCATTTCTGATAGAAGAGCATGAAGAGCCCCAGGAGGGAAGAAAAGCTCCTTTTCTGTTACAGCTCAGAGGTTGGGT
Organism: Lepomis macrochirus; assembly: GCA_024633595.2. NCBI lineage: Eukaryota > Metazoa > Chordata > Actinopteri > Centrarchiformes > Centrarchidae > Lepomis > Lepomis macrochirus. The sequence continues at coordinate 27,723,453 of JALXJV020000004.1, read as the reverse complement.
ACCATATAGCACTTAGGACACACAGTGCGTACTTTGCACTGCTGATACAATTAAACGACATGTCGCTTGAATGCTAAGAGTTTTTCTCTTCATATCAATAACTAAATGGAACCTGTCAATTCGTTCTCCTTCTTGTTTGTGGGGGGAAAAAACTTGGCAAGCATCTCTACACACTCTCTCTTCATCTGCTAACAGACGTCAAAGCCTGCAGAGTTGCACAGTACTTCCTGTTAGTCATGCATTGCAGACCTCACTGGCGGATGTTTTATCACACCAGCTGCCAGGGTGGAAAAACTTTGCAAGTGTCAGGAAAGGTAAAAAGTTCATCAAATGAGAACTTTGTTTACAATCATAGAGAACTCCATCACAGCATCACAGAAGATGGGCTGATTTGTAGAACACATGGAGATTGATTTAAGAGGAAATGCAGTTTTGCAGCTTCCTGTGTTTCCTCAGTCCAGTCAGTGTCTTTTCTGTGTTCTTATCAACAGATACACAGATTGGACCAAAACAAATTCCAGTAAGTAAATCTTAAAACACTGAGACAGAGTGAGACTGGGAGATTTGTTTCCATGGAAACTATGCAGTAAGCCTTGCATGGCTTCTCGGCATGTGTGATACTAATATCACATAATATAACTAGTGTGTCTCATCGAATATTTTTATTCTTATCAGCGATGGGGGAAAGCATCATTTTGAAGACAAATGACAGTAAAATATTGCTCACCCAAGGTCGACTCATTTACATGTCAACTTAAATGACTCTGTAACTAGTAAAAATCACATCAAAATGTTGATGTAGAATTCACTCACATCAAATACTACACAAAAGTTTAGTCGTTGTCCGTTGTCCGACAATAATACTGTAATTCAATCCATTAACAAGCACCCCTTAAAAAATAAAGTTACTGTTGATCCTTTTTAATGTTCTACTCTGTGATGATTTGTACATCTTTGACTGTGGCAAACACAAATGCAGTCTTTTTTACTCAGAGTGTCTTATATCTCTATGAACAAGACATTTGCAACGTCACAATAATCTGAAAGATGTCAGATGTCACATATCAATTCTACATGTGAGAGCATAGTTTTAGATTCCTTGCAGTTCTGTAAGTGCAAAATATTCTTAATATTAGAGATGGATGCCCCAATGAAACTGGTCAAACTTAAAGCTGCTATGATTATTATTATAAGACGCCACAGAAAAAGTGAACAACTAGCTATCAAACATAGTGGAGCACTTAGCAGCTAAAGTGCCAGATATGTTTCTCAGCAGTTTTTAGAGACCAAAACTAAAAGAAAAATGAATACTGGACTTACATTCTTCAGCTGGACAGAAAAGTGACGCCAAATAAATGATGATGTTTCTCTATGCCTGCTGGATGTGTAAATAAGTGACTATTTGATAACAACTTCTAACTACTTTACAAGGTAAAAATATGTCTGTGTTGTGTTTACAACTATTTGCACTGCCCCCAAGTGGCCAAAAGACCAATTAATGCAGGTTTAATGAAACAAAAAATGCTGATGTTTTTTTCATTGAATGTAAATTAAAGAGGTCATATTATGTTTTTTGGCCTTTCCCCTTTCCTTCATTGTGTTATATATCATTTTTGTGCATGTAATAAGTTTGCAAAGTGAAAAGGCCTGAAGTCCAGGCCAAAGGGAGTTACAATCGCCCACACTGCTCTGAACTGGCTGAAACAGGTCATAATGCTCGCCCAGTGACACACCTGCAGCTGCAGCACACAGTGACAAGACATCCACCTGCTGCCTCCCTTCTCCTTTCCAAACACTAGCTAACCCTCCAGGCAGTCAACGGACATAAAGTTGATACTGTGATGTAGAGACAGAGCTCTGTTATAACTTTATGGATGAAAGATACATTTGTTACAAATTAATAACTCACCACTCTGAAACTCCTGCGCCAGTCCATGTTGCTAAGCTAGTAAGGGGAACAAATACAGCTGAAGAAGCTTATAGGGCTTCTCAGGACCCGCCCTACTCTCCTTCTGATTGGCTAGTAGTCCTGAACTAGGAACTGCACATGTGCAACTCCCAACAAAGAATGCATCACTCTGTAGCTAAGACGGAGCATTTAACACACAGGGTGGAAAGGTGCTGCAGCAAAGTGCAGTATGACAAAAAATATGGTGTTTTTTGAAAATAAAACCACTTAAAACTAAATATGATTTTGAACCTGTAAATGAGCAAAATATGACCACTTTAATCTAGAATAACTAGCATGTAATCTTTTGGCCTTAAAATCCGCTGTTGAGAAGAGGTTGATACTTGTTAGAATAACACATAAAATGTCTCCCCGTAGGGTGTTCTTGCTCTACTGGTCAGCTAATTACTGGGAAGATCTGTGTTGTACCATGAATACTGCCAAATGCTGTAAATGTAATTACTGATGTAATTACTGGTTTGTTTGCGTGGGTCTCTTCGTGTGTGCGTGCGCGTATGTGTGCGTGTGTACGTGCGTGCCTGTGTGTGTGCGTGTGGTGTGTATGTGTCTGTGTGTGTGAGTTCCAGCATAAGCATGCAGTCTTTCCAATTATAGCCTTAAGTACAGAAGACTGATAATAAAAGATCCTTGGGGTCGTTTTAACTGTTACATAATAAATAACATTTGTAGGACGCTATGTTCTACAGACACTGAATGTGAAGTAGTGACATGAAATATTTAAGTGCTACACGTTTTCATCACTCTTGCATATTTTCCAATTCTCCTGTAGGCTGAAAGGAACACTGGCGATTACAGCAGAGCACTGTTTTTTTAGTTTGAACAGTGATTGTCTTCATTTGTCATTTACTCTGTCCATGTCTCAATATGCAACTACAGTTAAGTCCAAATTCTCCTCTGGAAAAACAGAGATTTGCATCAATATTCTTTCAGCCTTTTTTCTACATGCTCATACATGTTCTCTTCTTGACTTCTCCCATCACTTCTCTTCTCAGCTGCAGAGCATTTGTGCTTTAATGAGTTTGCTCATTCTCTCTTTCTTTCTCTTGTGTTTCTGACAAAACAGTGAGCTGCCACGCTGCGAGCCATGACTCCTCCACCTGTGGCCAGGATGTAAAATTGACGGTGTGACAACAAAGGCCATAACTGAGCGACAGCCATTGTGCAGTCCCTGTTCTACCACTGCAATCAAAGTTACACATGAAAACACTTTTGGTATAACAGAGTCCTTGACTAAAAAGGGAACATACATGTTTCAGTTTTATAGTTGCGTCTCAAGCAACTGTAGCGTCCTCTCAACAATATAATCGCTCTTTAATTGGTTAAAATTTTATGAATGATGACACTGAACCATCTGGCCTACCTTTTACAGTTTGCGCACACACTTGAAACTGTTATTAACACGACTTCACACACATTTCTGGTCCAAATGAGTCATCTCACATCTTCATAAAAAACTCTCCTTCACCTTGCCTGAATCAGCTCCTGTGACTTGTGAGGATTATGAGGCCGACTTTAGTGTTTCTACAGACACAGTGTCTCCTGTGTGTGTTCATTGGTGTATGTGTACCTGGCAATGTAGGCTCGCTACCTCACACACTACCATGGCACGTCTCCTGCCCAGTGCGGTGTGTTTGTCAGATCAAGCCTTGGTTCTCTCCTGATTCTGTCTACCATGAAGCTCCAACTGTGGATTGCAATGACCTGCTGTTGACCAAGCTTCCCGCACCCATACCCACAAACACACACACCTTGCGCCTGCAGAGTAACCTTCTGTCTGTGCTCGACACTGCGGTGCTGCACGGACTTCCCAACCTCACTGACCTTGACCTTTCCCAGAATCGCTTCAGCCGAGTCAGGACAATAACTCAGAGCTCCTCCCTGCCCTCTCTGCTGTCGCTACACCTGGAGGAAAACCATCTCAGTCGCCTCCCTGATGCCTCCTTCTCCTCACTGCCAACTTTGCAGGAACTCTTTCTCAGCCACAATAACTTACACTCAATAGCACCTGGAGCCTTCACAGGCCTGGACTCCCTACTGCGTCTTCATATCAACAATAACAGACTCACCACTGTTGACCCTCGGTGGTTCAGTGCTTTGCCTCGCTTGGAAGTTCTCATGCTTGGTGGAAACCCTGTGGAGGCCATGCCTGAGCGGGGCTTTCTGGCCCTGAAATCCCTCCGGAGTCTTGTTCTTGGTGGTATGGGTCTAAGAGACTTGACTGAAAAAGCACTGGAAGGGTTGGAGCACCTGGAGAGCCTCTCCTTTTACGATAACCTGCTGACAAAGGTCCCCACTCAGGCCCTGAGGAGAGTGCCAGGACTGAAGTTCCTCGACCTCAACAAAAACCGCATCAAACTGATTGAGACAGGAGACTTCAGAGACATGGTACACTTAAAAGAGCTCGGCCTGAACAACATGGAGGAGCTGGTGTCCATTGAGAGAGCCGCTCTGGAGAACCTTCCAGAGCTCACCAAGCTCGAGATCACCAACAACCCGCGACTCTCCTACATTCATCCACAGGCTTTCCACCAGCTGAGCAGACTGGAGAGTCTAATGCTGAACACCAATGCTCTGAGCGCTCTGCATCATCACATCATGCTCTCCCTGCCGAGCCTTCAGGAGGTCAGTTTACACTCCAACCCACTGCGATGTGACTGCCTGTTTCACTGGGCTGCCAAGGAGGCCTCTCATCCTCACGATGAAGAAACACAAACAGACACACAAACACCTCGGATGGTGCGTTTCATCCAACCCCAAGCCACCCTGTGCTCTGAACCCCCAGAGTTGAGAGCTCGCAGGGTGAAGGAGGTGTCCTCCAGAGAGATGTCGGCCTCATGCCTCCCCATGATCCCCACCAGCTCCCTCCCCTCCTATGTTGGGGTAAGAGAAGGAGGAAAACTGGTCTTGCACTGCCGAGCTCTTGCAGATCCACAGCCTAAACTGTCCTGGGTGACTCCATCTGGGCTGAGACTTGGTCCTACACCGAGCCATGCATCCAAAGGTCTAACAGCTCCTGCTCCCTGCCACAGCCTGGCAGCCTCTGAAGGATTCAACCACACGTCTGCTTCCAGCGTCTCTCCCAGCCAGGCTAAAGATGATACTCCCTGTAACCCCTCCAAACACTACCAGCTACTGCCTGAGGGAACTCTGGAGTTGAACAAGGTCACCCATAGCGATGCAGGATTGTATACCTGTGTAGCTGAGAATGCCCTGGGAGCAGATACACGCAGTGTTACTGTGGGTGTGCATGGCAGAGAAAAGAAACGAAAGAGGGGGATGGCTGCTAATATGAAGCGATATCCACTATTCAGAGCAGATGCCAAATTGGAGGTGAGGGAAGTCGGACAACATTATGCTATCCTGTCCTGGCAGAGCGAGCACAACCTCCCTTCAACTCGTCTATCCTGGCAAGCCATATACTCAAATGCACACATGCCCACATACACCACCCGCATCCTGGCTGGTACACAGAGCTTCAACCTGACCCACCTGCAGGCAGAGACATTTTATAGAGTGTGTCTACATTTAGGGATCAGTGAGGGTGCCAAGCATGCCAGCAGGAGATCAAGAGAGAGCAGAAGAACTCAGTGTGTTTCAGTCAGGACAAAGGATGTCCCAGAGCCTCCGCCCAGCCTGCAGCTAAGCCCAGAGCTGACCTCCACAGCAGTCACACTACTGCTCCTCGCACTCATACTGCTGCTGCTGGCAGGCCAAGGCTTGGACACTGAGCCAGGAGAGGGGGCAGGAAAGCACCACAGTACCATCCTCCAAGAAATCAAAAGTCCCAAGTCTCTGATCATAAATCAAAAGACAGAAGGGAGCAATGAACATCAGCTAAAGCAGAGTGAGAAATTGCTATTACATCAGGACTGCTGAGATAATTATGTTTCTGCACATTCAATACAGGACAAAATACATTCTGTAACACACACACACATACAAAATGTCAAATATACACTTTGTGAAACACAGCTAAAAGAGAGGAGTCATAGATCAGATCAGTGGTGTAGAAAGAGATTTGTATTTATTTTATATACCATATAAAGTATATTATTGACAGTGTTTCTGTGTTAAGATGTGTTGTATAGAATGCCTAAATCCTAACCAGGGAAAGTGGACAATCATGCTCCTACAGCAGAGTGAGTGAACGCAGGAGAAACAAATGAGTCCGAGCTGCCGGTGGCCACTGGACTGAAACTAAAGACAACTGGACTCAGTCCAGGGACAGATACTTCAGACCTCCAGGGTATTTGTCTTCTTTCTTGTTCCACAGACTGAACCATACGTTCTCCAAACAGACTAAACTCTGTCTTGAGTCTTTAATTCCTGCACTGATGTGCAACCTGTTTGCTTAGCTTTCAGTAACTTGGACTGGGTTGTCCATCTTGCAGTACATATAAAGTATATTCATCCAAATTCCCTGCCTAACGCCCCCACATCCTCTTTCAGTATAAAAGTGATCTAAAAGTGATTGTGTTAAATTCTATTTTGAGCTATTATACAATAAAATCTTTTTAATTTACACAATGTTACTGTTTGTTTCTGTTTTCTTACCACACAATTCAGTTCAGATTATACAGAAAGTATAATGATTATCTGACAGGAGATTAAATCAATAAACAGTGGTGTAAACATAGCATGACAGATGAGAGTCCTTAAACCAAACTCTCTACTAAAATTCACATTAGTGATTCATCTGCAGTACAACTCCCTGTTTATCTATGCAGTTGCTCCACAGTAGTATAATAACCCAGGACAGGACACCTACTCAGTAAACACAAGACTCAGTGTGTCCCCTGCTGGATAAGACCTGGAACTGAGAGGGACTTCGGCCAGGTTAAAGGATATGTTTTTTCAAGTCTGTCCTACTACAGTACTCACATGCCCATTTGTACGTAGACTTTCTGGTCACTGAGATCATCCATCTCTCCATGCTGGAGGTAAAGAGCTCCCTTCCTTGTATCCCGCTAATGTAAGAGAAGGATGACTAAATCCACAGTTTTATTTTATGTAGAAATGACTGCGAGAAGATCCGCCACAGGTAACATCAGGTTTCAGCAGTCTGAGTTAGTCAAATTAGGAGATTATCTTTAAAAGTTAGTCTTTTTTATCCCTCTTTCATACATTTCCATATACATTTTCCTTTAGCATACATATATTTCTACTCACACACTATACTTTTCAACACCTACAGTACATGCATTTTCAGTAATCAGCATGGCCTTTTCCCTAAATAACAAATGTTATCTCTAGTTTTTTATTTTGTTTCTGAACAACTACATGTTGGTACAGTACATTCACACAAAGACTGAACTTCAATAAATATTTGTACTATTAAAGTACTTGTACTTTGCTGGACTATTTCCATTTTAAGCTACTTTATACTTCGACTCCACTACAGGGAAATACCCGTATGTACTTCTACTTCATTACATTTATTTGAGTTGCAAGTTACTTTACAAAACTATTTTACATACAGAATATAACGGATAAAAATAATGTAAGCTTGTAAATATGGGATCTTGCTTTACAGAAAGACAAACTTCCACTGCAACCTTCACTTATAAACAAACAAAACAACTTGATAGTGCTAACAAAGGTCTAAACTCCACAGGTAACATATAAGTAACAGATCTGAATACTTCTTATACATCGGCTTGTTTCTTTTTCATGTTATTAGCACTGCAGTAAGGCAGCTCCATATTCGTATTTGTCATCTTTGAGAAACACAGATCCTGGTTTCCTAAAACTTATTTGCTATAATTATTTAATTGAATATACATTAATCTATGTGACTGAATAAAAAAGGCTGTGTCTTTAGTGAAAAATAAACAGAGAAAAGCACTGGCCATTAAAAACAAACTTTCAACAGTAGTTAGACTTTGTATTTATTCACACAAAACATAATACATTTTCTTCAATAAGGCAACACAATACTGTATATACATACAATGATCTATATGTATACCATATTTAGATTTCGTTGTTATTTCTTAACAACATTCTTTACCATAACTAGCAAGTGTAAATAAATAGTTCAGCAAGTCATGTGAAAGAGTACCAGATGCGAAAACTTCAAGTCATACTGTTAGTACATCCAATGCAACAATCCGTTGCTCACTGTGGTATTGATATATTTTAGCTGCAGTTGTGATTTTCTGAGAGCAGCTAGAGGGTTCAATGACTTACTGGAATAAAGAATAACCCCTTTAAGCAGTTAAAGGTGTCCTGTGGAGTTTTCTTGCAAACAAACAAGTTATGTTTACATTCGGTGTTCCTCACTAGAACACATTATGTATGTCTTTGAGGAACAAAAGTGTTGAATGTATTTCCATCTCCATACAACATTTGCACAAGGTATACTTAAGTATTTCAAATCTTGTATTGTTTACATCTGTATTTACTAGCATTCTTCTTCTACCATGCCTTTGTTGGCGTATTGCTGCATTTTACACAAAATAAACAAGATAAGGATATTATAGCACTATTAGTTATCAAAAAAAAACTCCACAGGGAACCTTTAAAATCTCCAACATCAAAATCAAACTGAAACATTATTTAAAAATAACTAATTTCAGAATTTCTTTTCACAAACAGCATCAACAAGAATGGGAACTTGTATTATTCCCTTTAGCAATAAAAGATACAATAACACTGACATCATCATTAGGTGCTGGAGTGGGTGTTGTTTCTAAACAACATGGGGTGATTGTGGTATGAACACGTGGTTGTGCCTTTAAAAAATGTGAAGAGCAAAAATTTGTTTGTTTTCAGTGTAATTGTCCTTCCATGTAATGATCATGTTGAATGTACTGTACAGAAGCAAAGTGAAAATGCTATGCTAGTTCAATACCCATTCTCTTCACAGCTGACAAGATTGTACAGTCATTTACAAAAATATACTTCTATTCTGCATTAACAAATGACAGCAGTGATTAGTACTGGTTTAGAAGTTGACAGCACATTAAGTAACAAAAGTTTAGAACCAATAACACAATGGAAATAAAAAAATGACATGACGCAACAGTACTATAATTTATATCAGCTGTATACAAAGCACACAGACTGTATGCTCATATGTTGCACGAGCAGGACTAGATGCCCCCAATGCCTGATGCTGTGTCACTCAGCTATTTCTGACCTGCTTCAATTCATTTAAAGGTTGTGCTTCTGGCACACCAACCAAAACAGGAAAATAAAGCTGCTCTTTTGTCCCTGTTTGATGTGATAAAAAAATGAAATCAAGCCTCAAGTTTGTTTTAAACAATATGGCTGCACCGAAGAGAAAGACCACCGTAACTTGTCACTATAATCTTTCTAAATATGGTAACACTTTGTTTTAACCCAAACCCAATTTGGCATTTATACGCAGTAGATAAACAAATAATAAATGGTTTATGACACACTATTATGTAGCAATGTATTAGAGAAAGGTACTTAATTGTAATTGTAATTTATTGTCACATACATGTAGCAAAATTCATTCTCTGCATTTAACCTATCCCTCAGTGGGCAGATCTAGATCTATATCAGTGTCACTGGTCAATGGCACTGACTGAAGAATCTGACATGTTTTTGATGGTAGGGGAACCAAAGCACCTGGAGGAAACCCTCACAGACACAGGGAGAACATGCAAACTCCACACAGCCACTCGGGACCTTCTTGCTGTGAGGCCACAGTGCTATCCACTGGACCACCACTGTGCACCACGCACCTTCATGTAGAATGAAGCATAGCAAATGTTTTCAATGTCTATGTTTAACAAGTGTCTATGTTTAATGTTTAGTTGTTACTCCTCCTATGAAGCACTAATACCTGGTGTATGAACAGTTAATGAACATTTGATTACACAGTATAACAAGACATAATCATATATTGTCAGTACATACACCTATAAATAGTTTTAATCCTACATGTATACAGTACATCATTCATGTAAACAGTTAATAAACACACTTTTGTTATACTGTAAGTCAACATATGACTAATTGTTAATATTGAAGGTATATGATTATATATTATCAATTAACTATGTTATACTGTTCATCAAACATTCATTAACATCAGACACCAGTAATGAATGCTTCATAGGAGAAATCATACTTTAAGATAAAAACACAGTTCGTACACAGTTAAAAAACTCATAATAGTGTGTTGTTCATATACTGCGTGTAAATGCTCATATTAAACAAACTATAAAGTGAGTGACTGATAAGGCAATGCAGTGACTATGATTCAACAAAAAGAGTCCTTTAATTTAAGTTTTTTAATGAGCATCACACTCCTGAAATGTTGAGAGTATTTCTCTCAACATAAACAACTTATAGTAAATCTCAAAATGTGCATACACAGACATACACACAGACACACACTCACGGATATATAAAGTAGGCAAGGGCGTCGTTAAGAACGCTCACACACCACATTCAAATCAATGGGAAATGTTTACTTGTGCTGCTCAACAGGCTATGAAAAGGTGTGTAAGTCTGAGGAGAGAAGTGAGTCAAACAATCTGGAGCAGCATGAATATTGAGTTAACACAGGCCGTAACAGATACATGCTGCCAGCACCACTTTTATTAGCTGAAATGATTAGTGTTATGATTGATTGGTTCATCGAAATACAGTTAATCTATATTAAAAATATTGACAAATGCTTTGTTTTATGTCTTTTTTTTAAAGCAAAAATGCCACAATTCACTGGTTTCAGCTTCTCAAAAATGAAAGTTTGCTGGTATCTTAGTCTTCCATAAAAGCGAACGGACTTGCATTGGGTTTTGGAAATTTAGTCAGACAAAACAAGCTATTTAAATTCTGGGAAACATTTGATGGATATTAACTGATCGTGAAAATAATCGTTAGTTGCAGCCCTGGGCTTTTGTGTCCCAATATGATAGACATGATAAAAGTAACAAATTGTAAGAAGTAGGGATTATCCTTCCACCTTATGTGCTTTATGTTAGCTGATTTTTTTTTTAAAATTACATATGTACTTCGCTTTATCACTGAATTTTAGCAGAACATTTTTTTCTGAACGCTCAAATACTGAAGTGCTGATCTTATATAACATTAAGGAGACCTGGATGGACAGCAGGATGGTGTACAGATTCGGGAGAGCATCCTTAAACCAGAATCGTCATGTTCAACCCTTTGTGACATCAACTATCCCTCCTACTGGAGTGACCTTGAGCAAGACACATGCTGAATCTCATGTCAGTGTGTAAACTCTCCGCCCACTCATTCTTCTCTGTGTCACCTTTCACAGTATGTCCATCACGCGGCAGACAGACTCGAAGTAAATACAGTACTAAAACTGGAATGGTGTTCACTTCATCTTCTGTTGCCATGTTGCCACACATGGCTTGACTGACCAATTAAGCCGCAATTTTACTAAAACATACTCGAGCAAAGAATAATTTGCAGATTTGTACAGCTTGTCATCCATATTGACCATCAGGCACATTACTTAACTTTATAGGCAGCTTTAGCTGTTTAAATAGCAAAGAATGGGGAATACAAATCCAGACGCTGCCTGGAGACTGCACTGATAAATGGGATTCACTCATTAAATCTCTGCCACCTCCAGGAGTTCGGCTCTGTAGCAGACCCTGAACTCTGTGTGAAACTATAAACACATTTCTCCTATTTCACAAACCATACAGCATCACAAACAGATGAAAAGAAGTCTCCAGGGTTCTGAAATGAAAATAAAAAATTCAAAGTATCATTGTCCCGGTGTGCACATCTGCTGCTAAATTCATCAAAAGCCCGAGATTACTCGTCCTTGACAAGCACATACATGCATTGCAAACACTCACGCACAAACACACATCTCAACTGTAGTTGTAGGTGAAGTTATACGAGCTAGGCTCCTTCGGGACAGGGGCCGGGGCTTCAGGGATTGTGATGTTCTCAAGGTCGAGGAGGCGGAGCTTCATCTCCATGCTGATGAGAGTATCTAGGTCGCTGCGTGTCAGGTCACTGCCCATCTCTCTGCCCAGCAGCGCGCACAGCCCGTCAGTCCAGATACAGTACTGCTCCAAAAACATGACACACACACACACACACACACACACACAGAAACATACATGAAGGCTGAACATAGTGTCAAAATCTTTTTATATACAGTCTATGGTCAAAACTGTCAGTCACAATGGCTACATGGTACTATGTAAGGGAGAATACCCTAAAACTTTTTTAGCCACTGGGGTATAAAGTGGTTACAGCACACATGAAAGCAAACAGACAGGGAACAACATTAGCATTCATTTGGAGTTGTGTTTCTGGCCACCTCACTCTAATTTTCACTCTGTTTCGGTCTCCACCAACTCCTGAGGGAAATATCTGTCTCTTTAGCTGTTAAGTGCTCCAAGTTAGCTGGTCGCTAGCTATGTCTGTCTGCTGTGTGGTATTGGGCAGGTGCGTTTTCAGAGCTTTTGCAGTGTCCAGTGCTTATCCATTTGACTGTAACAGTTGTCTAGTGCTTAGGACACCACACTTTTTCGCTGCCTGCTACAAGTGGAAGCGTAGTTGAAGAAGCCGGTGAGACTTGCAAAAAGAACTCAGGCTCCACTAGAAATAATGGTAAAATTACCATACTTCTCAGCTGATTTATTACCTCAGTAAACACTTCTCTAATGACTTTATGATCTCAATCATTAGTTAGTCTTCTTAAAAACAGCATGATCTTCATTTAGTAAATTAGGGTCTCATTTAGAGGAAAGTAGATGATAAAACAGGGTATGCTTTAGGGCGGGACAACCTTGTGATTTGTGACAATTTGGTACCATGGCGACCTGTCAGACCAGATAAGACCAGCAGCAACTCATATCCACAGCACTGTGTAAATTTAACCAACGACGTTAAAAAAGCTAATTAGGAGTTGGCTATTTATAGTTGCTGTTTGTTTTGTTTAAGCCTGTTTTTAGCTAGCCAAAATCAGCATCCCGATTAAAATAACAGTTAATGTAAGTTACAATTGCACCTTGCTGACCAAGCTAGCTAACGCCACTGTCTCGTCCAAATATCGTCACGTCAGCCAGTGGTGTCAGCCAAAATGCCAAACTCAAGGCTTCGAAATGGTAGTCCACAAACCAACGGGTGACGTCCATTTCTTTTATAGAGTCAAAGATTTGACCCCTTGTTCATACAAAAATATTGAATAGAGCAGCTTTAAGCTTCACTGTTGCTCAGCTTACCTCATACTTGTTGGGTGCAACAAAATTGAGAGTCTCATCGGGATCATAGAGGACAGAAAAGGCTAACTCCAGCACCTCCTGAGAGAAACAAACGAAACAAACAACATAATGTTCCTACACTCAGTGACAACAAGGAATGAAAGAACAGCCATGTGACTAGAATAATACAGAATGAAAATCATATTACTTTGTTTTGTTTCAGAGCACTTTTCTCTTTCATATGAGGGCAGTCTTTCCCGGTCACCACAGACTTGATATCAGAGATGGGGACTAGGAGGAATAGGAAAAAAAGCTATTTAATAATTAGAGAAGTTTATTAAGCCCAGCCTACTGACTGATACAGTATGGCCTGCTAGTGGATTAATCATCACGTGTGTTTAAAAAATAAATTAAGAAAAGTATCTTACTCTTGTCACTGAGTAGCTCAAAGGGCACTTCACCCTGAGGTGACTCATCAAGGTCCCCATAGTGCAGAACTTTGTGATTCAGTGAGAGTCTGCAGAACCAAAACTTCTCTACAAAAGAGGCAGTGAACACAACGTTTAGATCGCAATCAACAGGAGCAGTACTCCCACAGTAGAAAAAAGTGCAAAGTGTATTGATACTGTATCTACCTTGCCTTCGGCGGTTCCCTAGTTTACGAAAACAGCTTCCCTCACACAGCCTGTTGAGTCGCTGCTGCTTGATGAGCTCTAAGATCTCGGGCTGAATTCTCTCCCGCAGCTCACTGTAGCACAAACGCACCATAAGCAACAAGGACAAACACACATGCACACACAAATGTGTACAACACTACTACTATTTACTTGTACTGGGACAGAGCAGGGATAGATTTAACATGAATAAGCAGCAACAAATAATCTATCGCTGAGAAAAGGGTAAAAGGCATAAATCTGAAGCTGATGAGCAAGGTGGTAACAGCCTACAAACAGCCAGGGTCAAAACACACAATCAGAGGTAGTGTATATATAGACTGACATGATTGGTGGAGACTGGAAGTCATCTTGGCTCATTCTTTCCGACTGCCTCAGACGCAGAATCTCTGAATAGTTGAGGCCTCGCAGCTTATTCTTCAGCTGGTCTAGAGACGACGGCTTCATCGCCAGAGCCCTGGTGATCTGCTCACGGACCACCTGCATCACCTGGTCAGGGTTTAAGCACACACACACACAACACACAATGAGTGAGGAAAGGTGGAATAGAAACTGTTGCTCATCATGATTAAGGTTTATAGCAAGTTAAACGTTTCATCATCCATCACCTCTTTTAAGTGTGCTCTTTTTTGAGATAAAAGTACTTGACTAGCAGTGTCTGTGTTCCTTTTTCATTAGAGCTAATAACATTTAAAGGAGTCGTGCTAGTGGCTGCGTGAGGCTGTACTTTGCTTTGAGCGAAATGCAAATGTTGGCATGCTAACATGCTGTTGTTTTACAGGTATAATGTTTACCACGTTCACCATCTTAGTTTAGACTGTTAGCATGCTAATATTTGAGATTTAGAACTAAACATTAATAGCACAGATGAGGCTGACAGGAATGTCATTATTTTGTAGGTATTTGTTCATAAAAGGACAAATTGGACAAATTAAGATTTTGACGGCACTACAAAGTCAGGAGATCACTAAAGTTATTAAAATTCATTCTGAAGGGGACATGAATGTGAGTACCATATTTTGCGGCAATCCATTCTTAAAGCCAAAAAGTGTCAACCTCAACAACCTTGGGTTGTAGAGAAAAATGTCAGGGGATTACCAGAGTCAGTAGGACTTACTGTTTTGGGACTATGAATTTTTGTACAAAAATAAAACAGCACGTATGCAAAAGATTAGAGGAGAAATTGTGCATCGCGCAAATTATCATTTAACAGATTAGCTAACCTGATTTTATTACAAGTGCCAGTTTTCTTCCCTGACCACTTTTGCTGTTTTGACACTCAAACTTCCCAGCAGAGTTTTCCTGTCTTAAACCCAGTTCTTTTTTTGAATTGGTCATTTGCATTCAAATGAACAAGAACAGAAGTAAATATAAAGCATCACAGTTTGGATATTTGGCTATTTCAGCAATACATTCTTAGTTATACAGTTCATTCATTGACTCAGCCTTTCTGTTTGGGTGCTTCCTTTGATCATGCCTAAATAAATGCAGTATATTGTCTCTATTTCACGTCTATTGAAACAGATTAGAGGTCTCATCCACTGTGGCTGAATGACTTTATCTGTGAGGTCTGGATTATGAGGCAAGTACACATTGAAAGTTTGGTCAACGCAGGAAATGTAAACATCTATAATAACAACAACAATAACAAAATAATAAATAAATAACAAAAACAACATATCTGAATGTATTAAATATGACTGTGAGAGAGCTTTAATCTTTGACCTTATTGAAGTCCTCAGCTGTGGCCCTCATCTCCTTCCAGGTTTTATTAAGCAGCTGGATGCAGACACAGAAGAACTCCTCCCATGCACGGTCATGAGTGAAGAACATGGGGTGGTAGTCGTTGCAGCCCTCGTTGGCTACACAAAAGAAAATGTTAAAATTATTAAACGAAAATCAGTCTGAGAGGCATTTTCCTCTCTCACACACAGTATCCTGGACTGTGTGTATACTTGTGTCATACCACAATTTCTGATGACTTCTCAGAAGAGAAGAGTGCAGATTATTAAAGGTACACCAGTTCCACCGCTTGTCAAATACAGATCTACTTACGCAATTCTCCAACCTGAAGTATCTCGCACAACATCCGAGTGAGCTCGATGGCACACCGGCCAAAGGGACATTCATGCTTGTCCTCGCGGCTGCTGTTCTCCAGGACAATCTGTCATGATTGAGAAGACACGTTAAGTGTGGCTGACTTTTCCAACCCTGTGAGATGAGCAAAGTCATGCCTGACGCAAAGACTAACCCTGATGTACGTGTCCTGGTGAACCTTTGCGAGGTACAGCATGTTGTCCAAAGCCAGCATCCCTGGAGGAGTCTGGGTGAAGTCCATGGCCGGGTTCACATGGTTCTGCATTTGAAAGAGAGAAAACGTGAGCCAGGAGACAACAATGCAAAATCTATTTATACAGATGGTTTTATAATTATTACAGAGGTAACAGAGATTTGTAGCAGAGACTCACAGTGAACCCCAGCATCTTATAGTCCTTGGTGTACAAGGCCTTTCTCTTCTCTGTACCAGTGGGGTCATTTTCTCCATCGAAAGCAATCCTACGCAGCTCAAAAATGATGTCCCTTTGAGTCTGAACCACAGCAAGCCAACAAGTTAACAGCTTTTTAACATTATAGCAGCAAAACAATAAAGAAAACCAAAGCAATGTAAGGAGATGTAAGTGGTCAACAGATTAGATCCTGGATCTATCAGGAAAAATACATCAGAAATGATGTTGCTGTCTGTGGAACCTTTACACTTTTATATTGTGAGATGCAGTAAGTGCACTTTGTGCATTTAGGTTCAAATGCCATGTCTACACTTCAACGCCATGTCTACACTTCAAACGCCATGTCTACACTTCAAACAAGCGGGACATTTTTCATTTCTAGTCCACTTTTTACATTTAAATCAGATCTAAAAGAGAGTAAAGCCAACTGAAAAAAAGTTGTACACAGGCCGCTAAAACACAAAACGTATTATCTAAATTTGTACCTGGTCATTAGGATCCATTTTGGTCATCATCCGTTCTTCCAAAAGGTTGAAGGTCAACACCTGCAGCACATAAAGCTGGTGCGCCATTTCTGCTTTGATTGGTCGATTTCCTCTAATGACATGCTGGAAAAAAGAGCACTACGTTAAATACAAAGTCTCAATTTAGACTACACATTTTCACATTAAATCACACAGCACAATACAGGTGAAACAAAGAAAGAAGAGTCAAATAAATTGTTCTCCTCTGAACAATCCACTGAACGGGATTGATGATGATGCTAATCATCTTTTATGGACTGATTGTGCGCCATGCATAATGTTTGTTATTATCAGCTGCAACAAAATAGGAAAATAAATTGACCAACAAAATGAAGTGCCAACATAAAACACAATGTGATGAGTCCGACAGGAAAGCAGGCGTCATTAACAGAGCACACAACGCTGGAGCTGCTTCAGGAGGTTTCCCTGCTCTAGGAAGCAGCAGTGCAGCATCTTTCTCACTGACATTTGCAGTCAGTTCAGTCAGGCAGATCCAGAAGAGTCGGTGCCTAAAGGAATCACTTTCAGAGCAGATTTTGTTCCACTTCATGGACTTTATTGCCAGGTCACATTTGATGGATCTGTGTCACAGCTCTCCAAGTGAGTAAATCTTGCCACTTTCCGAACTGCTGGTCCCGGGGATGAAACATCCAGCCCCCAACGGCCAGCGAGCCTCGACGCAGGACGGTCTCAAAAGAGGTTGAACAGAAATATATTTTGTACGTAGAGAGTTTTCAGAACTACTCCAACTACAACACAACCTCTGGGAAGTGATAAAATCCTGTGTTCACACTTGGATATTTCACAGCCGTCAGAAAGCCTAATAGCCAGTAGAGCAGACTCTTAACTGAAACAGCCAGAAACACATTGTTTTCTGCATTTTAGGCTTGATACTCACATTGAGGATGATGGATCGCAGGTGTTTCTGAGCCAAAGTGCTTGCCATTTCCTGAGGAATAAAGAGATACATCAATTCAACGTCAGCTGAGGGAAGATGCTTTATTATACAGAAGAGAAGTGCACATAGGCCACTTGACTCAACCTACAGTAAATGGGACCTTTCTTTAGACAGATTCTGAAATACAAAACCCTGAAGGTTTATGATAGGATTACACCTTCTGTAAAACATGACGACATGGTCTAACTTCAATCTGTCAACACGGTCTGTCTGCTGCTGCAGCAAGCTATGGTTCTCTCACAATTTACTCGGATTATGCAGTGGCTTTCCGTGACACAGACAGAGCGAAAGAGTGAAGGAGGAGAAGGGCTGTGGGGAGGAGGGAGGATGGCACAGGAGGCATGTGTACTCACAGTGAGGTGCTGCTCCAGCGGGTTAGTATACTCCTCCTACAGGTTGGAGGGAGGGAGGGACGTGGGTGTAACAGTAATGGAAACAAAGAGTGCACACATGGACAATGAGATATACAGGGATACATCACCGGCACAGCATGCGACGGAATAAGACCATGAAACAACACATCAAATAAGAACATTAAGTAGTGAGGAGATACTGAAAATTTGTTTGAAAACCTCACATGCGCTACATGCAGTGTGTCACACAAGCACGCATTTATTGGTTTATCCAGCTGGTTTCAAAAATAATTTCAGAAAGAGCTGTAAAAGTGGGAAAGGTGATCCCTCACAGCTACATCAGCAGAGATGTTTATCCTTTAACTTTAGTCTGTGAAGGATTTTCAGTTCACTGCATGATTTTAAAGATTATTTTCAACAAGTTACACCTTTTAAAACTATAAAAACTGTAAAAGTGTGAAGAAAAGTATCTATAAATCTACATTTCAAAGAGTAATTCCAGTCTAGTGGGCCTAGAAAGCTGGAAAATGGCATTTCATTCTGTCAGTAATTAATTCAACATTACAGTATGTACTGTGAGTGCCTCTGCTGTATTTATCTCAAAAGACTCAGTTCGCCCTCCAGTGGTCAACGGACAATGGCAGCAGGAGATGAAAGCTCGTTCAAGGACAACTGTCGAGTACATCGTGTGGCCAAAAAAAAAAAGGAAACCTTAAAAGCCACAATAAAATTTAAGCAAACACTCCACCTCCTCTTCTCACGTCTAACCCCCGGCCCTCATACCCACTCTCTTGCATTTTTCATTAGCATTTTCAAACCTGAGAGAGGTTTGAGTGATTTTTTTTAGGATTTGAGGAGCTTTGCAATTTTGGCGAATAAATATTTTACTCTATAAATATTTTCAGTCTCAGTTCACCCTAAATTGAGTCTAAAGCGGTGATTTATAATTAGGTTAGCGAAGCATCATTCACAGTCCTTACATGTGTGTTTTTCTCAGCATAAACCAGTGACATCTCAGCATGTTACTGCCTCGTCCATGTGAATTTGTAGATTTTTTGTTACATTTGGCCAGATTAGATCAGATGATTTCTGGGTCTAGTATAGAACTGCTTTTCCTATAGTAGAAACGTAAAAATGGAGATTTAACCTGTGGCATTAACTGACAAATCGAAGGTCAACATGGAGAGCCCCAATTTATAATCGAGACACACACAGGACAAGACAATTCCTGAAGCGCTGCAGTATGCTAGTGCGCTGTGTGAACTGGGATAGACGTTGTCACTGCAGGGTGAGCAGAGCACAGACAAATGAGACATTATGACGGTGATGAGTAACATACCGGACAGACATCTAAAAACTCACTCCTTTAGATTTTGTACATTTGGCTGTGCTACAAAGATGTTTCAGAATCAGAGCGCATGAGTTTGGGGTGTTTCTGTCTGACTCTGTTAAATCAAACTGAATGGCACTCAATCCTCTCAGTGTATTTTAGTTTACTCTCCATCATGAGCACATTACAAAGAAGCCCCTTTCACTGATTTCACCTATAAAAAAACTGAATTATAAAGTCATCTTTCATCTGGACGCCGGGTCTGCCTTGCTCACCCATTCTGAAATAACTGCAGCACAACAAATGTGCAAACTTCAAAGGAAAGCAAGCTTTTTATTTATATATTCATTTTGAGTGAGTGTGTCATTAGAGTAGTGACTGTCAGACAGAATCCACAACGTGACAGCTGGCAGACAGACGTTTATTGACGAGATTAGCTTTAGTAACTAACCCACTGCTGCCAGGGTGAGGCAACATCTGCAGCTCTCTGACACCAAAAAACAGGCCACTGTTATTAATAAATGTCAGTCTATTATGTATGGGTGGCTTTTATTAGAGTGTAATATGAGGATGAAACATTATTAGTAGTCTAGTTACATCTGTCTGTTATGTGTGCTCGGACTATGGCACACTGTGTCGCGGGGTGCTGGGCACTGACCTGCCTCCTGTCCTCTGGTGCCTTCAGGAATAGAGCATTGATGAGGGCGATGGCGTAGGTTTGGATCTCCTGGTTTGACCTGAAGGAATATCAAGTAATGCAACAACCAGTTAGAAGCTTCGTGCTCCACGAATCTCGATGCAGAGGTCTAACTACAGGCTAGCAACTATTCTACTTAACAATTTATCTTAATTTTATCGTTATTAATACTTGGATGGGTGCAGGATTTTTAGAGGCCACTCTTTTACACTAACAATTTTTAATTAAATAATTACTAATTATGGGACTGGCAAAAATCTCTATTACCATAAAAACCTAAACTAACAATGAGTTGATCCTGATAATGAGTATTGCCTTAGTCACCAAAACCTGATATAGCGTATATTGCCATAGAGCTCCATTATTCTCCAAAATCTATTATAAACAAATCAACGAGCCTCACTGTTGCTAATACTGTTATAAATACTCACTAGAGCAACAAATGTGAATTCACCCACTGCTGAAAGTAGTCCCTAACAATGCATTGCTTCAGTTTGAGTGTGTACATGAAATTGTACATAAAGAGTTTTTTTTTATTTATTTAATAGGAACCAATCGCTTTGGGCTGAGAGCCACAAACAGGACAGAGAAGTAGGAAAGCATTAAGAGACGGACTACCGCATTTTTGGTTTTGTTTTTTTGTCTTGGTGTTGGATTGGGCTCATCTAAGCATCCTGAACTCACCCTTTCATTACCCCACAATGCTACAGTCACTTATCTGCCCCCCCATATCAGAGTGCGTGAAGCCCCTGTGCGTGTGTGTGTGCTCACACTTGCAGGTGCCCGATGAGCTGTCCCACGGTGATCTCCTGTGCCACCCGATGGTAGAGGCTGTGGCTGTTGAGGACCATGCTCTCGAGGATGGCTAGAGAGCGCTGCAGGATGGACACATCCACCATCGGCTGGTTCACATAGCCCGCGATCTGAGTGAGGAGAGAGGAGAAGAACTCTGAATCTTTAACGTGTTGAACGTGCGCCTCTGAGTCCATTCAGCTCGGCTTGAGTGTTTCTGTGTCAACCAAACAAGAGCATGAAATCCTTAAAAAATCACAAAAAAATAGAGGCCCATCTTCTATTGAAAAAAATATACTCTATCTGTAAAAGAAAACTAAATCAACAGAAAAAGTTTCCCCCTGAGTTACTAACTGAAGCCACAATAAAGCTTTCAGAAGAAAACTAGTCACATACACACTGAAGAAGCTCCACATAATGCGAGCTGCTAGGCAACAGCCCCCTCTCATTTCTGGCATGTAGGAAGAAAGAAAGGTAAAGTAATTAAATAAAAGTTTATTAATAAAAAGTAAAGAGACAGACCGTGACATTTTAAACCATGGGGATTTATCGTTGTGACACTATAATGCATGGGATGAATTGCTCTTTTACAGAGGGAGGTACCTGTTTGATGAAGGAGAGGGAGATGAGGTCCCAAGACACAATGCCGTGATCCATTAGCTCCAGGAAGGCAGTGAGAGTGAAGGCCAGCATTTCACCGAAACTGAGGGAAGCAAAGAGCAGTTATCACAGGCCTTCACCATCGAACCTGGTCCAACTTTAAAGAAATAAAAACACATGTATCAAGAAGTAAAATCCGATTCAGACTTGGCCCCAGTAGCATAGTGTTAACCATTCCCAGCACTAAACACAGGATGAGCCTGGCGCGTCCTACACAGATAATGCTTCACACTGTCATCAGTGTGCAAAACTTCATCACCGTTAGAAAAACTAAATTTGCTGCTCACTGGGTGCCGCTTTCCACGAGACGCGCCAGTGTGCCGATGCCCTCCATGTTGATGAACTCTGTGGCGAAGGTTGGGTCTGCGGACAGCTTGGCGAGCTCCTTTAGAGCCTCGAGGCGAGCGTCGATGCCGTGGGATTGGATCCTCTCCAGGAGCTGACGAGCAGCACGAGCCTGTCAGCCACAAAAAACATCACTTTCATGTGTGTCACACACCCACTCACTAGATTATCACTTTTATCCAGGCTATGCCTCAGGTCGTTCTTAATAAGACCTATTTAAAAGTACTCACTAAAGCTTTGATGTATTCTGTTGGTTTCACCCATATGAACACTGATGTACTGTCTCCACTTCCAGTGCTAAATAACCACAATGTTTAAGGGCTAACTGTTTAAAAATTACAGCTTGTTTTATATGTTTTCACCCAACACTGGAAATGTTTAGCTGTTTTGAATAAATTTGATGAGACTATGTAAGGTTTTGCAAAAGTACTGTAAGGAGATAATTCTTTTGAATGTTTAGGCCTGTAGTTTATTTCTTGTACTATCCTGCTGCTCACTCCTCTCACACATGCGCACTCCTTATTCCTGCTGATTATCTGGGCCTGTCAATTGTCGACTGTTCCCATCAGCTGGTCACATCTCTGCAATAGCACAGCAACACACCTACATTGTTAGCCTATCAGTTCGCTGCTATGATTCTCTCTCTGCCTTTAGTATGTTCATGCTGCTGTTACGCATGCCTTCTCGACTTGCCCATCATCTCCCAGTCTCCGCAGATTCATCAGCTTCATCAGCTTCATCATTTCATCAGCCTATTAGCCTCAGCAGTCATCACCACCATCAGTGTCTGGACTCCATGGGGGGATTTACAGTATCTCGATTACAAAAGAAGATCCTCCCTTAGAGTCTAAGCGCCACTGTGAAAACTTGCCAAAATTAATTAATTTATAAGCTTGCAAAAAATAGTTTTTGAATTAAGATTACTATAATAGGCTGGCATGAGAACTTCAAACATAAAGTGCTCAAGGTAATCTAGGTGCCAAGCAACTACTTAAAATATCATGCGTCAAAGTTGAACCAGGAAGTTGGTCTATCCGTTTGGGTCTAATCATTTTACTATTTGCCTCATCTTTTCTTTCCAACTTGAGAATGTTTAAAAGATGAATGATCGTGTGCCTGCTGTCTGCACCTTGTCAGCACTCAGCGATTTACTTGATGAGAATAATTATCTTTTTTAAAGTAGCAATAATGGCCAAAGAAAGTTGTGATGAATCCGAATTATTCCTTAAAGAACAGCCAAGTGCACAGTACATTGGGTGGCACTTGGTTGTTTTGGTGGTGGAGGCGTGCAGAGCACACACAGAGCACTTGGAGGCAGGGTGGGATTAGAAAGAATATATTATCATACATTATTGAGTGTGTTGGAGGCTGGTATCAACCATGGCAAATTACATCAGCTCCTTTCATCCTTTTAAAAGCAGTGCTCTCCCACCATGATGTGCTGACAGTCAGGTTATCGTGTAGTGACAAGCGTGTCTTAAGAAAAATGTTTCAAGACACAAAAAGTTTGTTATATGGGACTGCTCATAAGTAGTCTGTGGTGACATTTGCATTAGAAAAATCACTATATTTTGCTTAAGGAAATTATGATTTTGAAACTCCCTAATAAAGACTAGGGCTGGGTGATATGGCCAAAACTGTTACCACGACAAAAAATGTTCATCCAATATCAATAAATGCCAAATTATTTTAACCAGATGGTTAACATGACAAATACTTGATGCCAAACAGTGTATGGACTTAACAAATCTAAGGTACAACATTCAAATCCATTAGCAGTGGTAGCGTGTGTGCATGGGGGTAGATGACCCAGGGCCCCAGCCCCAGCTGGTAGGGGGCCCCCTACATAGGCCATGAAGTTTCGCTCAATTGAGTGTTCCACTACACTAGGAAAATTCAGCAGCTCTTATCAAATGAAACAGTCTACTCACTCATGGTTTCAATGGTAAACCACCACAAGAACGACAAATACGAACAAAAAACGCTATATTCTAAGCAGACACTATTTAATAATCACAAATCATACAGTAACATTTCTATTTCAAACAAATGGCAAACTTATTAACAACTTTGAACAAAACTCCCTTAATCCTTATGCATGATGGGAATTCTGAGGGACAGGCGTAGGTTGTGTGTGTGCAGCAGGTTATTTACGGTGTCAACTTCAACTGGAAGCCTCTCAGAAGTGTTTCAGCAGCGGAGCGGGTAGCCTGCCCCACGTTAATGACTTGTTTTTAATATGTCCATTTTGTGCTTCTACTACGTTCTTTACAGCTCTTCTTTTTTTGTCTGATTTAACTGTGTTTATTGTTGATGTGCGATCGGAAGTCTGTCCCAAGTATTTTATTTTGAAAATTGTGTGTCTGACTCCCTGCATGGTTCATCTGCTCTGACACAATGCAGCGCTTCAAACATTTACTACAATGGCTGTAATCAGCTCCGGCAGCACCGACGCAGACGGACTCAGTGGACTTTTGGAGTGAGTCCGGGGGTCATGTAAACTTGGTTTAATTGACTTGGTAGCAGGTGGGCCCCGTGATGAAGCTCCACTCCCACTGTGCTGAGAGTCTAGCTCTTTTAACAAATATGCATGTGTAAAATCTGTTTTCAGTCCCTTTTCCTCAACAAAATAAATATATTAATAAAAAAATTAAGTGCTAATTTGCTCATGAGTCAAATTAATTAAATCAAATATTTACTGAATATTTATTGAACATTTATTGAACACTTGTTAAATTTATATTAAAGAAAATGGGATTGCGATAATTATCATTATTGTTTTATTGCCAGCCCTGATAGAGACAAAACTGAAGAGGAATAAAGAGAGCTGACTCACCGGGGAAATGGCTAACCGAAGGATGGTCCCGTTCTTGATTTCACCGCGGCTCTATAAGACAAAGGGAGGAATGTTTCTGCACATTCAACACTGCTTTACAATGGCATAAACACACGTTTGGGAAGAAAAGTAAAGCTCACCTGCTCAGTGATATAAAGCTGAGGGCCATCAGCATAACGCAGAGCAAACTGCTCTGAGCCTGACAAAGACCAGCTGAGAACAAAGTAGAGAGGAAAGGTCTGTGTTAGATACCTGCTAAGGAAGCAGTGGGACAAGTGGGACATAAAGTAAACGTGTTCAACGTTTAATGCAGCACACTCCAGTATGCATGAAGACAATGCTGCTGAAAGTCCATGCAGCCGTTGTATTTACAGGAGTAGAAAACTGAGAGATTGTGGAGGAGAATTATTCAGTGGGTGTAAACACTAAAGAGCAAAGACTTTCAGTTTCAAATCAGAGGCAGTGGGTAGATACAGCCACAGGGTGGATGGGTGATATAAAATTTGAAAAATTCACACCTAAAGTACAAGACAAAAGAGCAGGTACAGAAAAATACACAAACAGAACAGTGAAGCCCAAAAATACAGGTTGCAACACAAGAAGAAATGATAACTGATAAAGGGAAAACAGTAATGGGTGAGAATGGTTATGTAAGGTATCAGCAGTCAGATAATCTGTGTGTGTGAACCCACTGAGGTGCTGTGGTAAAAACTGCACCAACTGTGAACAGACCGGGCATCAGCTGCAATTCTCTGAGTTTTTTTCAGTATTACATCATAATAGATGTGCCGACATTTTATAACAAGGTAGATTTAAGAACTTCACACTTAACATGGTGGTGAGAGAAATTATCACAGACATTTGGAGTCCTTACGCCAGTCAATCAAAAACACAGAACACTCAGTCGACTTTGAGTCAGAATTAAAACATCTAAGTATGGCTGGGACATTTCGTCTCTCTGGACATCCTGTTGTTCTTGTTGAATATGACTATAACACACACTACCATTCATTTCTATTCTGGTCTTGTTTGTCTACAGTAGTTTTAATTTTAACTTTGTGTCACCTGCAACAAATATTTGCATGTGATAATGACATGGCTAACCTGTGACTGTCCCAATATCCATCCAAATAACCAAACTGCTAACTCGGTAAAATAAAGAGGCACACTAAAGAGCATAGCAAATTGGGATTTTGCCAATGTTTAATAATTTTGCACTGAACAGAAAGTCAAAGACAAAACCATCAGGAAGATGTTAAATTGTGCCTGAGGAATGCTTACCCATCACATACTTCTCGTATTATTGAGGACAAAGGTCTTTTCTGCAAACAGAAAAAGCAAAATTACAACATTAAACGGCTGAAATGGTAAATCATCACTCCTCACCCATTGGCCATGTGTTTTTAAATGTGTCAGTGACAACAGCCTGTGGCGAGAGCACATACTTTTAAAAAGCAAAATTACATTTCTTAAATCTATTACGCAGGACGAGTTATTTGTTATTTGTTAACCATTCAGGTACTTGTACTTTAGCTGCATTACTCATGCCTTCCACATTGACAACAAATTAAAGTGATGCATAATTTCTACCCTCAACAATTAAATTACTCTCTATGGGTTTAGTCACTAACAGCTGGGGGAAGTAGAGTTATCAGAGGCAAACCAGAGTTGTATTTAAGGTCACAAATACAGACCTGGTCCATCTCTATGAGCTGAGCATTAGCACCAGGCCATTCAATAGCCACTTTTACGATGTCAGCGGGCGGTGGCATGGCTGTCTTATCGTTGCACACTGAGGAAGAAAAAAGAAATTAGTTTTATTGCTGGTACAACTTTTAGTATTACTACTAGTATTTAGGTTTAAAAACACTTCTTCGATAAACACTTCTTGTTTCACTTGAACACTGAATTGCATTTAAATGTGACTTTGGAAATTAATTCCGTTAACATGATAAATAACAAAATATGTTCTAAATTTAAAGTAATTATCATTGCATTGCTACAACTCAGTGCTTTCGTTATTCTGCACTCCTACAGTATGTGAAAATGTTTGGACCCTAGTCGAGTAAAACCATTTTTCTGTTTTCAGTCGGATGACTGATTCACTTCAGAATAATATGAACTAAAGGTTATACATCACCTAATGGAGAAGTGTTGAGGGGGTCAATCACTCTCACAGCTCTGCTGTATAAACCACTGTGTCAGCTCCCCTGTGAACACACAAACCCACACAGCGGTCATGTTAGTGCAAAACCTCATTTTCCTCAGAGCCCTAAAGCTCACTTTGCTCCATCCCTGCATTTTCTCCGCTCTGAACTGAATCTGTCAGTGAACAGATCAATAAGCATGACTGTTTTTATAAAACCACCACCCTCACAAACACACACACAAACAAGCACAAAAACCTCTACTAGGTTCTGGGTTTGCTGTGTTTTGTTGCCCTGGACAAATTATTATTATTGTCAATAAATATGCCAACTATCTTTACGGCCCCACTTTTCTGTCCCAACGTTTTTGACATTTTGTTTCTGACATGTTTGTTCCAATCGTTGCTGCATTGTGCACAGCTTGAAGGAGTCAAACCTCTGTTGTGGAGAAATAAAAACACAATTTAATATGCAACACAACTCTTTCACAGTGGGACCTCTTGTTAAACCACTGTGAAGCAGAGCCTGACCTCTATATTGGCATTAGCGCTTGCTTTTTAGCTTATCACAGATATATCTTATTAGTTGGCCGATAAGTAACATGCAGTACAGAAATGTCAAAGATATGTTTGAGGTCTTACAGAAAGACATTTGTCGTACATACTGTCACCACCAGAAGGCAGTGAATTGTTTGTATTTCAACTGTAAAATGTCGTGCTCAGTACATATCTTGCTCCCAACAACAAAATTTAAGGTATAACTCTAATTAACAGAGTCATACCTTGATATATTGTTAAGTGATTTTGTATAATGAGCTCTAGACATATGTGAAAGAAAACGGCTTGATAGTAACGACTTTTTGATATCATCATATTTGAGAAAACAGGCTTCCCAGACTCTCTTCACCTTCTGCTTGTGAGCAATGAATAAATTAATTGACAATAAACTCTGGGCACAGTACTGCATGCACCAAAAACTGTGCAGAGATTTACAAATGAGAACAAAATGAAATATAACTGTCTGGACATCTGTTCTCACATGACATTTTACTGCTAACTCTTGTGTAGATCACACGTTTACACTAACTCAGTTTTTACTGTTACCTGTTTAATTGACATCATCGCTACCCAGAAACATTTCCTGCTGCATTTTATTAGCTGTATTACCTCACTTTTAATACTAAAATGTACTTGTGCACTGATGTTTATTAAACTTATCTCATTATTTGCGACAGCTGCTCTAATGTACAACAGCAAGAGCAACACAGCAGGTCTTTGGCGACAGAAAGAGATCTCTCTCTCTCTCTCTCTCTCTCTCTCGGCTCTGACGGGAAGCAGGCATGAAAAGCTGTCTGACAGGCTCTGCTGGTGACTGAAGGTGGTGAATGAGAAAAATGCACTGCTGTTCTCCAAATGGCTCTTTGCATTCTGGGGATATAAAACGCTTTGCACGGCTTACAACTGCTCAAAAGAAATCTTTATCATTACCAAACTGTTATGGGTGAAACAACCCAACCTGAAGCACACTGAATCGCCGTCTGTCTTCCCTCTGAGATTTACCAGTGTTATTGTGACTTTCCAGCACTGCAGTGACAGTCTTTCTGAGGAGCTTGAATATTTGTCTGATTCTATAAATATGTTCACCTGTCAGTTTACATCAGCAGTGGCTCCGTCGTCTGACACTGTTGTCCTTTGATCACTCACAGAATGAAGGATATTTTGCTTTCAAACATAACCTTATTCTTTTGAGACAACAGACTCAGTTGTCTGCAACTGCTTCCTCCTCATGACAACAACATCTCCAAGTTGGAATAAAAATTTAAGCTGTGGTACTATGAATAATAAGTATCCACCGAATCCTTTGATCTCAACAACTTTGAACGGCTGCACTGAATTCTCCACATGATTTGTCACAAATTAGAGAGATTGCCACACTGAGACAGGGTGATTTGTATGTGATTAACATCTAATACAGCAAACTGAGGTGGATTCTGCAAATGATACAGGGTGAAAACTGCCAATTAAATTCAGATTCCAACCAGCCATCTGATGGAGAGACTGCACCGCCTCCGCATCCTGAAGCGGACTGTCAGTCACATCACATAATGTGTGTGATCTCTGAGCCTGCGCTGCTGAAAAGTTTGCTCTCGTAAAAAAAAAAAAAAAAAGTTCCACAAGTTCTGGTACTAAAAAACATTTTACAGTACTGCCATTTGGCTAAAGATTTGCAAAATGTTAAGCAGTGTTATAGCTATGTCGTTATCGACACAATATAGTTGTTTTCCTGTGGGGCCGAGCAGTACGCACATATTATTATACAGCACATGGACTATTGATATTTATCATTTATCATCTATCAATAGAATCATACGGCATTTTTATACAAGTAAGTAAGTGGCTGTTTATAACAAGAGATTTTCAAAATGTGAAACTGAACTGTTTCACATGGGGTGGGGGGAGGGGGGGGGCTCAGTGAAAAAATATTACAGTAGTTACAACATTCGTTTCAAAAGGACATCACATAGATGTAGATGATAGGGTTGAGAGGGCGCGTTTGTCCAAGCTTTGGCTGAGGCCCACAGTCTCAGACTTACATTGCATTTACATTTACATTTATTCATTTAGCTGACGCTTTTATCCAAATTGCTATACATGTCAGAGGTCACTTAAAAATCCCTGGTCTAAAACACTCCAAAACGTAAATGTACATTTGATTCCTTCATAAACTATTTGTGAAATAACTGAGGATGCAGCTGAAAATGAAGTGAATTTTTTTTCCAAGGTTAACTGTAACGAACATCAAGTAGACAAACAAGGGGTGATACAGGCGTCATTTTGTTCCATATCATAACCTTAAGCTATCAGAAAATGTTTTCTATTAAAGATGCCAGTTTGTCCTGGCTGTTTATATCATTACTCACTTAAAAGTTAACATAACTTTCAAATAACCACCGCAGGGAACATTATGGAATTTAAACAGGCATCACATAATATGACCTCTGTCAACATCTATCAGCCACCAAGTAATAACAACA
Organism: Lepomis macrochirus; assembly: GCA_024633595.2. NCBI lineage: Eukaryota > Metazoa > Chordata > Actinopteri > Centrarchiformes > Centrarchidae > Lepomis > Lepomis macrochirus. Next base: position 27,693,450 of record JALXJV020000004.1, on the reverse strand, counting down.
CTGTCAGCTCCCTGGTACAGCTTACAAAGGCCCATGACAGACATAAATGAAAAGTCACTTTTTGAAAGCACAATGAGTAATGAATTATAGCTTAACCAAGAGAAAGGACTATTAAATGTTAATATATAGCTGTACAGAAGAATTGACAATATAAAGCCATTTGTTTAAGGTTTGAAAGCCAGAAAACATTGTGTTCCTATTAATATGTTATCTCCTGGTAGCTCTACAGATTAGTCCGCTAATGAAAGCTGCCCCAACAACACCCTCAAATCAGATCTCTGTCTACCAAAACCTGGCTGATAAATAATCCAACTGACCAATGCCTCTAATGCTCAGCCACTAAATAAGGTGCAGGTGTTGCCTTAATCTATAAATTTATTATCAATTTAACTAAATTCAACTAATTTGAGGCTCTTGAATTAAAACGTGTCTAAATGGCGTCTGGTGGTATATTGACCAATAGTAATGAGCGGCTCATGGTGTATTCACGGTCCCATTTCCCGAGTTGTGAAGTCATTTTTCCGACTTCGCTGTGTGTTCAACATCATACATCAACATGGACAAAGATGTGTTAGATTCAAGAGGGAACCTCCGGGTCTGAAAAGTGAGGCCACCTGGAAGTGACGTAAATCTGCATTCTATCAAATGGCCAGCAGGGGCCGACTTCTCTGGTTGCAAAAAGAAGTCTGGTTCCATTAGAAATATTGGTAAAATGAGGCTACTTCTCAGTAAACACTTTCTCAATGACTTTATGGTCTCAATCATTAGTTTCAAGTCTTCTTCAATACAACATGATATAAAACTATGGTCCAATTTAGACGATAAAGCAGTGGATGCTTTAGGGCAGGACTACCTTGTAATTAACAAGTCGTTACCGTGGTGACCTGACAAACAGGCTAGAGGCGACTCTATGCATGGCACTGTGTACATTTAACCTGCACCACTGAAAAAGCTTATATGGACTCAGCTGGTCATTTTTCCGGTAAGTATGTTTTGTTTTAAGCCTTCTCTTTAGCTAGCCACAATTAGCATCCCAGGCTAAAATCACAGTTAATGTGAATTACGGCTGCACCTAGCTAACCAAGCTAGCTAGCACTATCAGCATGTCTGAATGTCGTCACGGCCTCCTGCTTGATTCAAAAAATCAACATGGCGACGGCCTAATGGCCAAATTTGAGGCTTCAAAACAGCAATCCAGAAACCACAGGGTGACGTCACGATGACTACATCCACTTTTTTTTACAGTCTATGGATTAGCATTATCAGAGCATATAAACAACACGCAGACATCTAGTTCACTTTAAATGGACCGCAAACTAACCGTAAATTACATGTTTGTAAAATATGTTTATGCAATACGTGATTTAGCACGGATCAAAGAAATGTTCTGTATATTTATTCTTCTCGGTATATATTTCTTTTTTCTAAGTGTTTCCCAAATATTGATTTATTCGTGGCAGCGCACCACAATATCAGCGTAGACCTCCACATAATAATTTTAAATTTTTTTTACAAGGCCTAATTAAAATCGTATTTGACTGCAGAGTTGGGCGCCCCGCATATATTCGCACAGCACCTCCTCTCGCGCTCCCTCTCTCTCTCATTAACAAATGAGAGAGGGACCACAATGCTGTAAATGTCGGAGACACACCTTAAAACTGTTTTGGCAAGTAAGGAGTCTAGCTAACAAGGACAGCTATATTAACATTAGAATACCGCTGGGTTGTTTCTGTGGGAAACACTGTAGTTATGTATAATATACTGCATTCCTGCCAATAGATCCTCCAAAATAACACACTGAACCTTTAAAAGCATATCCATCAACTACAAATTACTTATTCAAGGGCAACAGGCTCCATTCATTCCACATTGTGGTAAGCTATGGACCCGCTATTCACAATTTTTATAAGAATTGATTTCAGACCTTGTTACTCATTCTGATGAGATTAAATTATTGGTAATGTCAATATTTACCTGACTAAGGTGTAAAGCATTTCTGGAAACTTCTTCTTTTTCTTGAAACTCCTGGTTTCACTCAGTTGGTGCTCACTGCAGTGGTAAAACCCTTGACTAGATCCTATCGTGAGATGGAGGTTTCTGATCTCTCCTGTCACATCTGTGGAGTCAGATCATTTTATTATTAAATCTGAAGCGACACTAGCCTGTCCTATTGGTGCTGATCTATTCACCAATGGCCACTTTGGTCCGTTAATTTTAACTGCACTTGGCGGGTTATTTCCTGTGGTCCTGGCTCCTTTCACTGCATCCGATTAAGACAGCCTTTTCTACACAACATAACTAAAATTGAGTTTTTTCTGTCCCGTTGCAGAGACCCTTATTCACGACTTTGTTTCATCCAGACTTTTTTTTTTAACTTTTTGTTGTCAGGCCTGTACTTCAGCAACAGTTTTAATTAAAACTAGAAAATATGTCCACATTACACCAATTTCAGCTTTGGCAAATTTCCCTTATCCTCTTCACCTAAAAACGATAACTGAGACAAATTTAGGGTCTTTTTGCTTGAATGGCGAAACACCATCCGCTGTCAGAATACAGGGCTCCTGTCTGTCCTCCCTTTTCCTATCGTCCCCCCTTCCTTCAAATAACCTCCCTGCTGACATCAGACAGTCTGACTCTGCTGGGGCCTTTCAAACCAAACTTAAAACTCATCTTTTCGCCTTTCAGTTAGTTTCTTATACCTTGATCACTACCATCTACTATTACGTCCTCCAGGAGATTGAGCATCTTGTGTTTGTTTCTTTTCTCCTGCCTGTGTAACGATGTGTTTGTGTAGTCTGTCCTCTTTTGTGTTTCAAGAGGTCCTGTGGCTCAGGTCTGTTTAGCTGTCCTTCCAGACCTACGTATATACAGTGGATAGAAAAAGTCTACACACCTATGTTAAAACGCCAGGTTCTTATAATGTAAAAGAATGAGACAAAGATAAATCATGTCAGAACTTTTTCCACCTTTAATGTGACCTATAATGTGAACAATTCAATAGAAAAACAAACTGAAATCTTTGAGGGGGGAAAAATGAAAAATAAAAACCTTACAATAACCTGGTTGCATAAGTGTGCACATCCTCTTATAACTGGGGATGTGGCTGTGTTCAGAATTAACCAATCACATTCAAACTCAGGTTAACTAGAACTAGTCATTACACACCTGCCATCAGGTGACTCTGAATAATCACAAATAAAGTGACTCTGATTAATCACAAATAAAGCTCAGCTGTTCTAGTAGGATTTTCCTGATATTTTCTTAGTTGCATCTCCGAGCAAAAGCCACAGTCCGCAGAGAGGTTTCAAAGCATCAGAAAGATGTCATGGTTGAAAGACATAAGTCAGGAGACGGGTGCAAAAGAATTGCCAAAGCATTAGATTTACCATGGAACACAGTGAAGACAGTCATCATCAAGTGGAGAAAATATGGCACAACTGTGACTTTTCCAAGAACTGGACGTCCCTCCAAAATTGATGAAAAGACAAAAAGAAAACTGGTCAGGGAGGCTTCCAAGAGGTTTACAGCAACATTAAAGGAACTGCAGGGATTTCTGGCAAGTACTGGCTGTGTGTTACATGTGACAACTATCTCCCGTATTCTTCATATGAATGGGCTGTGGGGTAGGGTGGCAAGACAGAAGCCTTTTCTTACAAAGAAAAACATCCAAGCACGGCTGAAGTTTGCAAAAACAAACATCAAGTCCCTCAAAAGCATGTGGGAAAATGTGTTATGGTCTGATGAAACCAAGGTACAATGTTTTGGCCATAATTCCAAAAGGTATGTTTGGTGCAAAAACAACACTGCACATCACCCAAGGAACACCACACCCACAGTGAAGCATGGTGGTGGCAGCATCATGCTTTGGGGCTGTTTTCCTTCAGCTGGAACCAGGGCCTTAGTCAGGGTGGAGGGAATTATGAACATTTCCAAATACCAGGCAATTTTGGCACAAAACCTTCAGGCGTCTGTTAGAAAGATGAAGAGGCAGTTCACCTTTCAGCACTACAACCATAGTACACATCCAAATCCACAAAAGCATGGCTTCACCAGAAGAAGAGTAATGTTTTGGAAAGGCCCAGCCAGAGCCTAGACCTGAATCCAATTGAACATCTGTGGGGTGATCTGAAGAGGGCTGCGCACAGGCGATGTACTCACAACACAGATTTGGAGCACTTTTGCAAAGAAGAGTGGGCAAATATTGCCACGTCAAGATGTGCCATGTTAATAGACTCCTACCCAAAAAGACTGACTGCTATAATAAAATCAAAAGGTGCTTCAGCAAAGTATTACTCTAAGGGTGTGCACACTTATGCAACCAGGTTATTTGAGGGGTTTTATTTTTCATTTTTCCCCCTCAAAGATTTCAATTTGTTTTTTTAATTGAATTGTTCACATTATAGGTCACATTAAAGGTGGAAAAAGTTCTGACATGATTTATCTGCCTCATTATTTTACATTATAAGAACCTGGCATTTTAAAAGGGATGTGTAGACTTTTTCTATCCACTGTACTTCATATATATTTACATTTAGAGCTGAACAAATAATCAAAATCGCAATATGGCCTGCTGCAATTTTCAAATTGCAAGAGATGCAATATTTAAAAGCAAAATATGTGTCAAATTCCATTTTAAATTAAATATTGTCGTGGTGCAGAGATGTCCTGGCCTACACATCATATTATTCAGACTTAAGAAAACATCTTTGTTTGTGCAGATCATTGCAAAAATCACATCATAATAATTTAATTATACTTTTCAATGAAAATGAGTATAATTAAGTAAAATTGATCATTCCTTCCAATACCACAAATCATATCTATAATTTTGTCCTCCTGAATGTCCACAATGTAATTTTACTATGTTGGCCTATTCTGTACACATATGACATCTATTGCATGTCTGTCCATCCTGTGGCTCCTCCTGAGGAAAATTTGTCCTGTGTGATGATTACACCTGTGCTATGACACCTCAAAACACCTCAAACTACCTCACGCTGGTTTGTATTGCATTCAAAGCATTTCTATTTTCCTGGTGGCTCATGACAGAACAGAGATGCACGCTGGTGAGTGCAAAGTGAAACGATGGAAACCTGTTTTCAATCCGTGTTGTTTCCTGTCATCTGACTGGTAGGCTGTGTGAGTGGGTTACTGGGAGGTTTCAGCAACAGTTATTAGGTTGCACAAGCTGTGACGGTAGTATAGCAACAAGTCAGTGCAAAAGGAGCTCTAGCCTGAAAAGAAATCCCCCAGTGTGGTCTGAGGGTATGAGCTTCATTTCAAAAGACTCCCAACTTTGTGTGCACCCCCCACCAGATACTCTTCACCGCGACCCGGATGTTTCTGACGCCATTTTACTTTGCTGTAATGTGGTTTGGGGCTCCTGTGTCGGCTGGTTCACATCAAACACTGACACATGTATGAGGCTGTGAAGCACTAACTTTTACATTAGCTAGTTAGCTAGTTCAACACGCGGAGTGGCGCCCCCTCTGGTTACACTGTTTATTAAGAAATGGCTGCTCCCTTGGTGGAGAAAAGCAGCGACGGAAATTTTCCTTTAACCTTTTCACTTAAAAAACGTGATTTCATTAAGATACATATTCTCATTTTGCATGAAACGCGATAACACACCCATCAGCGCGCATGTCAGGAGATTTGTTGGCACGATCCGTTAGCTATTCTCTCTCAGACGTTTGCAGTCATTGATCATGCCGTTAATACTCATCATCAGAGCTGAAAACTGACTTTTAAAAAATGGTTTAAGGCCTGATTATATATAATCGATCATGCAGGGTTTAATAGTAGCCAGAAGAAGCTCACAGACTGATGCAGCGATGGCTGCATTTGCAGCCTTATTGTAGTATTTAGCGAAATCAATCACAGAAAATATCGGTCATATTAAAACAGCGGCTAACACAGACAGCAGCCCTCCTGCTATTATCCGTCTCAAAGTAACACTAAACAGCAAACTCACTCGCTATTACACTCAGTACCAGCGTTATTCCTCAAAAGGCGGTTAATGGGATTCAGTGATCCTGCCAGTCCCTGTCGGCTCCTCCATTGCAGTCCTGATGCAGTCAGTCTCCCGTCCAGATGACGTCCGGATGCTTTCCGGCTCCTCTTTGAACGGCTGTGTGATTTATATTGAAGGGTAACTCAGCTGCTAATGTCGCTGCTCAGTGTTACTCACCCTGTGACTGCGCCATCGATGATGCTCTCAGTATCCCCCACCTCTCTCTCTCTAGTCCGATACTTTGGGAAAGGAGACACAAGTCCACGCCTTGTAGGCGGGACGCGATGTAAATGTCACCGTCTGCACACCAGACAGGCCTCCGTCGGTCTCCATCATTTGTTCACTCAAACTGACATCTTCCTCAAATACAGTTTGGAGCTGTAGCGAGGATGCGACACCACTGTTTGTGAGTGTGTTTGACTGATGTAGGTGCAGTAACTGAGGATTAATTAGGCACCCTACTGTAGGCTACGCAGGATGTGGCCATTAATGCATCATATTTAGGAACGATTCAACTTTACTTTTCTTCCTAAGTTGTTTATATGATTCAAGCCCAAACCACGAAAACCTAAAACTAAGAGTATCACTAAAAAATAAGATGCCAAACCCAAAATAAGTGACCCACATGCTTTTCAGATGTTGGCCTGGTTACCTGTGCTCAATACTTCATGGATCATGAACTTAACATTTGACTTGCAAACAGGAATACCTGCATTGAATGCCATTAGCTATAATCAATAGTTGTTTTTTCCAAAAATGTGAAAAGACAACAAAGGCAACATTTTAGATTGACCAGGTTGGTTTCCCCATAACAATCTTTGTAGCAACCATAATGCCCATTTTTACTTTTGACTTTTCTCTCCTAAACAGGCAACAACGCATTTCAGATCAATTCAAAACAGTGTATGGCTGGAGAGCCCTCACATTTAACATGATGACATAATTAGCTTAAGATTCTTTGTTGCATGGATCGAGAGTCTGATGTGCTGACATGCATGCAAATATTGGCCACAAGCACTTTGTGCATCTGAAAACCTTTGTTGAGCTTGTGTAACAAATTGCCAAACAAAGTAGCCCATCATTTAACAACTTATCTCTTGGACCCAGAGCAACCAGTCATGGTTAAGAATATTTATATCTGACCAACATAAACAACAAAGTCAACAAATGACTGCAGAATGTGCACCACACAGGAAGCAAGTACAATACCAATGCACTCACGGCACAATACGTTTTTATTGAGCACAGAAACCATGTGTACAAGAAAAATATCCACAGCCTCAACGGAGTATGTAACGATGGCTCACCTCGTGAGATGGCTGCTGGTGAAACTTGTAAATGCAAGCAGACAAATGCACTTAAATTCACTGAGGAAACAACTTTCGTAAAACCAAACAACAGCTGAATGTTTCTAGCTCCACATTACTCATGCATGACATCAAAAATAGCATTTCTGACACAATATTTTCATCAACAAACATATAACCCATCTCAAATGTTCGACAGGCACAGATACTGAGCTAAATTGCTGCTCTGGAAAGTTAAAAGTTTAGAATTAGAGTCAGATTTCATCAGGTTTATAAATGAAAAATCATACACCTGATATATCAAGACCTATTCGATGCATTTTAGTTAGTAACACATTCTGCAGTTTATCTGTAAATCAAGTGTACCAGCAACGGGACATTCACCAACAGAAAAAGTTGTGGTATTTGAGAAGTATAGGCTCTATGACAGATTTCAGACCAGTGACTTCAAATATTTCCATGTTATAAACTGTCAAATATCACAGCACAAAGTCTTCCATTCAGTCCCTGGCAATGTATATGTCTTATGTCAAGCCATAATAAAATAAAAACAACAAAAAAACTAAATATCTGACATAAAGCTTCAGTAATATATGGAAGGAGACTGAGAGTAACAATATACTGACATCTGATGGTAGTTTAAACATCTACACCTCACTGCATCAGACACACACAGGCAAACTGACATCAACAGAAAGCAATCACAGCTGTTTAAGGGTTTTTTTTTAACACATGGCCATACATGAGCACGTAACTGCGGAGATTCAGTGTCACAAATGTTCCAGGAGTGATCTTTTGTTTCTTTTTACACCATTGCATCGTCACCAAGAACACACTGCAGACCAGTCTTTGTTACTTTGCTTTAACACTTTCAGCAAAAATAAAATGAGCTGCAGCAAACTAAGCCTGCTGTGATAAAGTCTACGTCTAAACAACGCTGAAAGGTTATGGTAAAAAAAAAGAGCATGTTCCCTACTGAAAAATTGGCAGTAAACTGAAGACTTCTTAGAGGTAGGAGATGGATTTATTCTTCATGCGTTAAAACTTGTGTTACTAACATTGTATTTTTTTTACCAATCATGAGGCCCAATGAGCACTGCCTACAGAGGTACAGCAGGGTGTTATAACACCCTAATAAACAATCCAGCAGCTTTATTGCACTGGTACGCTACTCAGGTGGCAGCGAATAACCCACTACTGGCTTTTTCATGATCACAGACACCCAGCCCCAAAGAAACAGATGCAAACCAAGCATGTTAAGATGTCTTCCGATGTCTGTAACTTGCCATCTGCTTGTGGTAAACTTTTAAACAAATGTAGACAAATCAAACTCAAACCTGGAGTTGGAACTGGTTCAAACTTAATTTAATTTGGGGTTTAGTTTGAGTGGTTTGCATCATTCACGAAGGCTGAGCATCTGTAGGTTTTTACATGTACAAAGAAAAGAAACTTTACAGTCATTTACAGTACGATAAAGTTGCCACACCTCACGTGTTAAGTATTTAAAGGCCACATCGGGAAGTCAGGTGCTGCTGCACATCGGCCTAGTTCTTAAACCTCCACAGCTAGTTTGAATTATTTTATGATTACCAGAGTATCAGGTTTGTAGAATACCTAATTTTAAACTAATTACATTACTTCTTGTTAAAACAATGAGCTTTTCAAGATACATTTGTATCTACAATGGACAGTGGGAGTGCAGCTGCCTTTTAATCGGACTGAAGAATCCACTAGGTGGGTTAAATTAATTTTTAACAAGCGTTTGAGAGCTATGACCATCTAAGCATCTGGCGTATAATGAGCCTCATTTATGTCACTCCACACTTCAGATGTTTATACAAGTGTGATGACACCGAAACCTCACGACACATAACAGACAAGGTGCAATAACACAGATGTGGAGAAGGGTTCACACAGAGTTGCTTCACACAAGATGAAAATTACAATAATCTGTCGTTTCAGCTGAAGTCACACATTACAGGCTCACTGGCCAGTTGACGTCATCTAGACATCTGTATCCAGTTATTGAAGCACAACCTCCACGCTTGCATATATTAGATCACCCTGCAATGACCGACTTCTGAGTGACATTATTTACAATAAACCGTATATAATAATCTTTAGACGCAAGAGCTTTGGACAAAAATCCCGAATGCTGTGATGTGAGAATTAAATTGCGAAATTATGAACGAAACAACTGCTGAAGTCCAACAAGTGGCTTTTGTAATGTGAGCCTTTACTTACTGTTATGTTATTTTAAAGAGGATGAAAGTTTGTCAAAATGCCTGGTCCAACCTGAGCCTTGCTTTATTTGAAAGTGAGCCTGCAATTAATTTCAATTCAAATAGTATCACACAACTTTAAGGTCAGTAGGAAAAAAGGAAAAGGAAAAAAACAAATACATTAAGTATTATTACAATAAATTCCCCTTCTCTTCCCAAGTAGATTAATAACTATTGGCAGAGATTGTGGCATTTTATTATAACTTAGTTTGTTGTTTTTTTAAATCAACCAATCAAAATTGGTTTCAATAGCTCATCAATCTTAAAAAAAATGCATCCATTTCAGCTTGTCTACCAATGTGATACAGTACATGTAATTATCATCAAGCAACATAACCATTTACCAGAGGGACAATTATTACTAAATTTGCGTTCATACTGTATTCATCTTGATATCATCATAATTATGCATCAGCAGCTCTCTGCTTTCAAACCCCGTTACTGTTTGCATGTCTCTAACAAAAATATATAAAAATAAACAAAAACAATAATACTATACCAAGGTCACTTAGCCACACCTCTTTACACATTAGATTGTTTCAATTAAATGTTATATATCCAGATGTATTTTTGATTAATGGTAGCAAATTTGTTACAGTGGTTATTATTTCCTTTGATTTAACATAACATGTTGCTGCCACACTGTGGAAAAGGGCTCTGTTCTGTCAAGATCAATTTTACAAAAACAAAGTGTGCAAAAGATCCAGAACAAATCAATCTGATTAAACAAACAGAAAATAATGTCTTTAGTGTTTAGTCAATTATACTGTATCTACAAAGATTTATATTTACAATGTTAGATTTTCTCTTGCATGCATCTATTTTTTTGGGGTGAAAACCATTATCATCTAGCCCATTGGCTTATTCACCATTGGGAGTATTATATTTGGGGAGCCCAGGCAGTTATGACCATATTTACACTGATTTATCTTGTTTGTTGTAATGAAGGTTAATTTACAATAAAAATAAATGACTGCAAGTCAATGTAGTTACACATTTTACGAATATTAATCTAATGAGCTGAGCTTTACCCAGAGCTTCATTATTGTTTCTTGGGTTTACAATAAATATATTCTGAATGGACTGATAGGAACTAAGCTGACGCAGGTCTTTCCCTGAAAATGCCAGTGAGATGAACGGAGAGAGAGAAACACGAGGGAAAAGGCCAGAGGCGGGACAAAGGTGAGGAGATGTATGGTTGTGGTTGGTCACTACCAGTCTGCATTATCCCAGGCTTCCTCGGCAGGTTTTGTGGGACTCTTCTTCGTCTTGCCCTCCGCATTCTCCCAGTTGTTGTCCCAGGCCTCCCAGCTCTCCTCTGTGCTGTGCTTGTTGTTGGACGCTGCTTCGGAGCCCCAATTGTCCCAACTGTCAGAGCTCTTCTTTGTGGAATTATCTGCGATGGTCCAGCTATCACTGCTGGGAGATTTCTTGGCCTTTAAGGAGTTGTTGCTGCCAAAGGTCTCCCAGAAGTCCTTTGCCACGGGCTGGCTAGAACTGCCCTGATATCCCTCAGTGGCATCCATGTTCTGGTAGCTCTCACCAGCAGACCTGCGAAACAGTCCCAACATGACAAGACGCTTGAATAGTACATGTTGCGTAGCATTACATCACACAGGACATTTTGTATGTGGGTGGGGCTGGGCGATATGGCCCAAAATTTTATCACCTTAATGAATTTCATTTCATCATTTAATATTTGATAATTATCACGATAAATGTCAAAGCATTATTTTAGTTTAAAGCCTGATTTTTGCTCTTGAGTGGAAGTTGAAGAAACCAGATGATTAACTGTGGTTTTACACTATGTTCTATGGTCAGAATATGACACTTAACAGTAGATCACTTAACAAATCTGAGGTAGAACATTCAAAACCTATGATTAAAATAAAATTATAACAAAATCTTTCTTCAACAAATATTTATGAGTAAAACATAAGTAAATTCTTTTTTCAGTCCCTTTTCCTCAATTAAGATTAATAATAGAAAAATGTTAATTCAGTCGCAATTCAAATTAATGAATTAAATATTTATTGCTCAACCCCTATGTGTGGGAGATACAATTATATAAAGTTGTTCTTATTACCCATCTTCCGGTTTTCCCGTAAAGAGATTTGTCAATTTTGCACCAGCTCCCTGAACCTAAAGAACAGAGAACAATGTTTTAAAACATCATGACTTTGTATGAAACAAACAACTAATGCACAGTCTTTTACTAAATCAGAAAACTAACACCCAAACAACAACCTAAAGCAGGTAGAAGTAACAAATGAAGGAACTTAAATAACGCAATCTGTTTGCTAAACAATAAATGAAAACACAATGCTTAAATTTTTTAAATTTTAATTAAATTTAAATTTTAGTGACAGTCTTTGTTAAAAGACAACTGACTTTACATTAGAAAAACTGACTACTGAGTACTCACCACCAGATTAAAAGTGGCAGCAAGAAAAACAAGAGATGACATTACATTAGTATTGTTCAAACATTCATCATCACAGCAAAACCAGTCTCCTTCGAGGGTTATAATGTGCGCATATCTGCACTAAGAGGACCGGTGTGACTTTCCTAGTCACACCGGTCCAGGAGACTGGTTTTGCATCTGGCAGAGGTCTGCCCATCCTACCTTGTTAGCCAGCCCAGTGATGCTGCCTGCCATTTCATCTAGCAATTTGCCGTCTTTCACCTGGATGAGCCAAATTTTAATTAAAAACTCATTAAAAACAACCATCTCCATCTACATACGTTTGCCAAAAAGGACATGTAGTGAGCAACTTGATTTTTGTGAGAAAAGCGATTTGTGTTTTGTTAGTGTGCACAGGATAATCAACACGAGAAAGCAGTAACATTTTAGTTTGAGCCTGACAAAAGGTTATTCTTCTCAATAACTCCAAAGTAGAGAAGAGAGTAAGATGACTGTTACAAAAGCACATACTATAGATCTCTTGAATCACCAAAGCCAGCTGTACATTAGAAGACAAAAACATTTTGTTGAATACCAGTCCCTCTCACTCACTGGCCTGTTCCAATTTCCATCAAACCTAGAGCGTAAACCAGGGCACAGCAGGGTAAAAGATTGTGCACAATTAAAAAAGTAAACTCCTATTTTATCTTCCTGTATTTTTATTTATTAGCACATCTTCTTACAGCTACACTATTGAAAGACACGTCCAGGAGCTCCTCACTTGACAGTAAGAGTTAGAGCAGTTATTTATGTGCAAACTCTCACCATGACCTCAGGGACGATGACATTTCATTCAGGTCACACATGTTGCCAAAGACAGAGCTTATTTTGATGCCAAAGCTCAAACACACCAAATCTGCAAAGCCAGTCAGCGAGTACTTGTCAACGGAAGAGATCCTGGTTGTGTCATTTCCAGTTTATGGACACTCACAGACAATCTCACCATGTTAGAAACCTAAGCACAAAGACTGTGGCGTTTTATCTTTTGCAGACCAGTGGACCAGTGAACGGTAGCCTAATGTTCTGGCCAAATAGAGACTTTTAATTCAGTTACCTTGCCAGATGACTGGGGAAATAAATTTGTAATTATTTGTATTAAATGTGAATTTCCTTGTTTGTGAAGTTTTTTTCAAATGTAGCTATGATATTAGGATTACAACATCTGATTCCAATGTAACATGCTCTGTATGTTTAAGAGTAAAGGCGGCTTATGGAACAGACATCCAAATCTACTTTGTTTTTAGCACATTTAATAAATTACCCTATTTAAAAATGGAGTGCCTTTAAATGTTTTAAAAATTGGCTCTTAAAATGTTTAAATGTTCTTTTAAGCCTTGAGCTGGGAGTTCAAAGTGATTCACATCCGTTCCCAAATAAACAGTTCACAACTGTGTGCTTATGCGATTCCCATGGCTGAGTCACTAAGAGTATCCTTGAAACCACAGCTTTTGTCGTTTAATATAAGCTGGCATAAAGCAGATAAACTGGCACAGATGAGCAGTGTAGAAAATAGCACATTCACATCTGAAGCTGTTTATTTCTTTTCTAAAGCGCTCTATCCCACCACCAAGTCAACAACTTCAAACATCAATGTTACCTTTTCTTGGGTAGGTTTGATAACATTCTCATTTAATGTCTGTCCTAACTCTGCGGCCTAGTTGGAAGTCAGAGGGGAGGAGAATTCACGTGAATGAAACACAGTTTAACATTCACAGTAGACCATGACACTGAACTGCTTGTTCTGCAGTTGCACAAAGTGATTGATCATTGCCATTCACCATGACGCTGAACAAGCACTAGAGGGTGTAATGGTTCAACAAACTTGCATCATCAGTGTAGAGTAAATACAATATCTGCCTCCTGAGGTCTGCAGAGTAACATGTTGCATAAAGGTTTTGTGAGTTTCCCTCAGTATTGTTTTCTTGTTAACTCATTTACTGAAGAAAATAGTTGAGCAGCCAACACCTATACACCAGAAAACTACTGAAATCCCTAAACGGCCATGGATTCTTTTTTTTTTTTACTCCATTCTACCATGATAACAGGATAATTACCGTTTGCTCTCGAGATAATGAATGTTGTTTTCCAGAGATAACAGGATCATTTTCTCAAGATCTCGAGATAACAAAACAGTGTGCACATCCCGGGGATTGGTCCACATCCATCAACCTATGGACTTCATTTCCCCATCATCCCAGGCAGAAAAAATTCCTCCGCTTCTCATTCAAGGTAATCACTTTAACGTTACACATTTCCTGATGGCTAATTCAGAACCTGTGAAATAGCCGTCTGAAAATGTGTGATCAGATTCCCCTGAATCTATTGAGAACAACTTTGTTCAGGAGGAAAATAAAATACACACAAAATGAAGAAAAAAAAGATTATTGAGTCGAACATGCAACTCTTGGATTATAAGTCCTGGCTCAACCAGCTGAACTAACCAGCGAAACTGTAAAATTTGGGAAATTATCCTAAAGAAACGCACCTGCCGACCCCTGTATTCAGATATGGTTTGTTATCTCGAGATCACAAGAAAATTATCCTGTTATCACGGGAAAATGGAGTAAAAAATATATTTGAATTGATGGATGCTTAGGGCTTCGATAAAAGCGTGCTGAAATTTACATTTTTCTACATACCATTACACCTCTACAGCACTGTTAGCAGTCAACACAAAAAATGTCATGCATGAATGGATAACCCATTATCAATGGATGATGAGCAAACAGTTCATGGAACAACATGTCTATATCAAGGGTAGGAAATAAAAGGCAATCCCCATCCCGCAGTAGAGTTACCAACTGTTTTTCACGGGTTATCCATAAACTCAAAGTACAGCTACCAAGATGGCCACAATGCCTTGTGTTAGCATATCCAAGCAGAAGCACGAGAAAATGACATTCACCATTTTACAAAATGTTTGTTTTACTGCAAAAAGAAAGAAAGAAAAGAAACACGGAAAGATGGACAAGCTGGAAAAATAAAGATAATATATATGTAGAAATATCTGTAAAAAAAATTAAAATTAAAAAAAACATGATGTGGGAAAAGTGGCATGCACCCATTATCTGCTTTACCGGTTCTGGGGGCGCTTTATAGCCCTTTAACTACATCCAGAGAAGGCAAAGAGATATTAAAGTAGTAACACAGTTATTACAGCTTTGAAGTTTACATTATATGTTAAGAGATGTACCAAGCAAAATGGCATACATTTTATGAATACCAATTCCCTTATGTAAGAGGGCACTACACTCAGTACAATAGACAGAAAAGAAAAATCAGTGGTAAACATAATTATATTAGTCTTACCTTTAATGTTGCTTGGTTAGCCAGTTTAGTTGTCTGAATAAAGGAAATGATAATGACTTAATAAAATTTATTATATATGTAAGGGTTGTTATTTTCACTCATGAAAACCCCAAATTCAACTCTCCACAAATACAACACAGCATTTATTGCATAAATACACTTACATTATCTTTAGCGATAGACGCAAACTTGCTAGCTCCAACAGTGAAACTGCTCCAACCCTGCCAAAAGAAAAAAATTGTCACTGGAAAAGAAAGATGCAACATAAAGTACAACTCAGCCAAAATATGTATATTGTGACCTACTGAATAAATAGAGGACATGGCATTGTTGATGAAGTCTTCCTCTTTCTTCTCTGGGGTCACTGTGTTGCCGAAGCCAACATACCGATTCTCTTGATTCCCGCTGTAACCCCCGCCACTGAAGAAGCACAAAGCATTTAAAAAACACCTCTTTACAGGAAACAACAGAAGAGTGCATAAGAAAAGGCATTTAAAAAGTGTGAGGCTCTTACCTCTGATATGAGTTAACGTCATCACTCAACCAGTCCTCAAACGCTTTGTCGTTAGATTTTGCTGAGTTTTGTCCAGGTCCTCCAGAGCTATAAAACACAAACATGAATTCACTGATTTAACGCCTGTCTTGTATGTAGCATTAAACGTGGCTTGAGTGTGTTAAAACTGTCCTTCACTTTTACCGGTGAGAGGATGACAGGCTGGTCTTGGGTTGAGGAGATGTCCAGTTCCTGGCTGGGGATGTCTCAATGGACCACTCCTTCCCCTCGGCTAAAGTTGCGACCTGTCACATACAGTGTCAAATGAGCGTGAATGAATCTGATGAAGACAAGACACCTTCACAAATTAGAAATCTCACAGATGGCTCATCACAAACTTGCAAGTTTCAATTTAAAGATATTTATTTATATAGCATACCACTTATACTTAGTGGTGTAACAGAACGCTGGTTGATCTGTATGGATCTCCTGCACGGTTTGGCACGCATGTGAACTGCGGATTAACTGCAAAATGTAACCATTACAGTGTGAAATATAATTTAACAGCCACTGTTAGTTTTTAAAGTAATAATTCCCTGAGTTCAAGTACCGCATAAAGATAGACAAGACAGTTGTGTGCTCTGATCTTCTCTGAAGCACTATGACTAGGCTAGGGAAGAGCTTTGAGTGAAACGCTGTAGGCTGTGACTTTTCAGTATTTTTTAGCGGTGTCACTGACAAACTGGGCAGGTGTGTTGATAATAAAAATAGATCAAAAGTTTGTGGTGTTTTTGCAAATTAAGCAATATCTACTACCTTCCCTTCAGTTCACAGCTCCGCTTCGCTCAGCGGAGCAGCTCGGTCTATTAAGCCCGTCTGTGGCACAGCAGACTTCACTGTTAATAGGCTATTACCGGTGATGTGTAACCAATCAAATAATGGTGTGTTCAGGACATTGAGAGAGACTACAGAGCCATGACTATAGAAATGGATTTCTAGCGACAAATCACTAAAATGTGTTAACCCCCTGAATGAGATGATGAAATTTTGTTTTAAATGCTGAGTCTGTCTGAAAGTTTATATAGTTGTGATTATCATTCCGCAAGTATTAAACACAGACCATTAGGTCTGCACACCTCACCTTGTCTCTAAAGAGTGCAGCAGCTTTGCTGTTGTATTTGTCTTGTAAAGTCCAGGTGGGATCATAATCATCTTGGACTTCAAGAAACAGGCGGAATTTTCCATTTCCTCCAGCTTTCATCTTCTCAAGTTCAATATCTTTCCACTTGTCCATGGTGACCGAGCGCACAAAACTGCAGACAGGGCAGAAGAGAAAAATTAAACATTATCAGGCTGTAATATTTCAGACTTTTCAGCATATTCACAAAACTCTTCCATGCATTTCCAATAGATTGTACACCTAGGACGAAGGATACTTTTGATGTCTGTGTGCTGAAGTATGACAGTGTACGTTCATCTAAAAGCTCAGTGTATGCTTTATAGAATTTAATGTCATAGTTTCATGAATCAAACCATAAAAACCTGCAAACATCAATGAACATGCAAACGTCAGTGTCATCCTCTAAAGTCTGTGTGTGAGATTAATAGACGACATACTGTCTATGCGATGTGAACATCTCCAAAGCCATCAGCACCATGATACAATCTTCTTACCTGAGATGTACTCCCAGGCCCCTGTGCTTGCCAGAGCACTCCAGACAAATCCAGATCCCATAAGTCACGCTGACCCACTGAGGGTTGAAAGCCCCACACTCAAAACATAGCTGAAAAAAGAACGAGACACAGTGGATGAATTTACTGATGAATTTACACATCAGTTCAGTAAAAACTATAGAGAAGGATTTCCAGACTTTTGACCATCAAGGATGTAGCCCTGTATTTATAAGGGAAATATCCAAGGCCTAAAGTTAAAGAAGAAAGGTTTCAAAAAGTCATTTTCATTAAAACCTTTGTATTTTAATATTGTACAGAATTATTTTTGTTGAAGTGATTAGAAGCAAAGATCTCAAATTTATTTATTTTTAATCCTAACTTGTCAAAAGACAAATGCAATGATATTTAAAATATTAAAATAAAAATATTTTAGTAAGGTAAACGTTTACTTGATTAATGTTTAAACATTGAGTTATAACCTTTAAGTATGTTAATTAAGTCATGCAGAAAAATAATACATATATTTATATTATACATTTATTTATAGGTTAGGAGACATCTGTCCTACTGTTATTGCCCCACATGCAAGCCAACAAGATGTCCACTGGCGGTGAAATTGCCACCCAAAATTACTCCCACCTTTTATTTGAACAAGGATGAGAGCGGAGGAATTTTGTGAAGGATTGTGGGAAGGTGCTACATTGCAAGCCTCCAAAAATCCTGCTACCTTCTGTGTGAATTATAAGGCCGCAGTGAGGTGACACTATTTTGACTAAGAAGTGAAGGTAAGCCACATGATGAAGACTTACATTATTCTCATCCTGGGTTCTCACTTCCTTCAGAACTCTTCTGGTCCTTGGACTTGCCATGTTGACCCACACTAAAAGAGAATTGTAGAATCTCAATTAGTACATTTAGTTATCAAAGCAGACATATCATCAGAATCATATTACAACACAGATTAACACACCTGAGACCAATGTTTTATTACCAGGCTACATCTCGAAAGGAATAGCCTATAATTGAATTACATTGAATCAATACCAGAGCACTATTTCACTCTCTTCAAGACAAAATCCACCCTAATATGGAAGGGACACATTATTTTCTGTTACATAATAGTGGTCAGTTTTAATTTGTGAACTTGAACCAGCCCCCCCAAAAGCTGGATGGCTGGTTGAGAGAAACTGTTTTGATGCCATCTAAAACAAACCTGGCCGTGCTCCACAGACAGCAGGCGTATGTGAGATGAACTGTGGAAAGTGGATGAAAGCAGTAGGCAGCAGGCTGTGGCCATGTGAAGAGACAAAAAGCTGCAGTAAAACCTTTCCAGAATGATGCAGGAAGTCAAAAACATATTCACTAGAACACTAGTTACCGCAGATATTTTTTTTTTTTAAATGTTGGTCCAGTAACAAGTAATTGTTGTTTATTGACTTGGATGTTTTGATGGATAAGCCACATGAGACCCCAAATATATTATGAGTTGATAATCGTATTATCAAATAAACTTTGATTACACAATTATTTGTTTGGATCTAATAAATTTTGTCAAAAAATAGTAAAAAAAAACAAAAAAAACAAACACAGCAAGTCAGCAACAAGTTGTAGAGCTTCTAAACAGCATGCACTGTGAATTGATCACCAATGATTGTTACAGCAAAGGCCCGGCGGACCTCAAACAAACTTAGTGATTAATCGTCACAGCAGTCATAGTAGGAAAAGCAATAACAATGGCTAAGTAATCTGAATCATATTCAGTCATCATTAATTGTATTATTTAAAACCTGTGCTTTCCCATTCAATTCAATTTTATTTATATAGTGTCAAATTATAACAGAAATTATCTCAGGGCACCTTTCATCTAGGCTAAGTGTGGTGATATGCAATGTTTCTTTTGTCAGCAAATTCCATGAAAAGACAAAAATCAACAATGAAATGATCATAATAAAAACCCTGATACATCATATTCATCTGTGCTATAGATTTAAAATATAAATAGATAATTGTCTATTATCAAAATTATTTAAACACATCAGTGAGTACTGGGTTACATAGACAACATAATTTATTTAGGGCCAATCCCATGTGCACTGTCCTGCCGCCGTAAATACTCACCAGAGCTGTTGAAAACAAACACTATTTAGTCCTGTTTAAATAATAATAGCTGCAAGAGTGCTGAGCTGTTTTAGGAAGGGAAATTAATCTATATATTCTTTAACATTTAAATAGAATTACATATTCAGTAGGAATGAATGGGACTAAGAGCCACAGACAAGGAAAAGTCCAAAACTATAAAAGAACCCACTGTTGGTTTTGGTCTTTTGATGTAATTGGATGACAATGAACAAAAATATTTAAAAAATGGCAGCCTTATCCTTTAGACTGTCCAGTGTGTTTTAACTCATCGCCTGTTTAGCTTATAAAATGTTAGAAAACAGTGAACAATTCCCATCACAGTTTTGCACAAATTGTTTGGTTTTTTTGTTGTTTGAATAACAGTACCAACTCGAAATATATTAAATGTGAAGATAACTAACACGGTACAATTTACAGTAACTTCTGTCTTAGGGCGGATTTTCTGATTTGAACAGTGAGATTCTCAGACAGGTGTGATGTTTTCTCAGGGAGGCATTCAGGTGAATCTGAAACAAAAACTCTCAGCCGACTGGTGAGTTTACATTCCTCAAACCAGCATTAGCTTCCTTAAAAAAAATATGGGACAAAATGTTTCTTGCCTCAACCATGCTTTGGCAATTTCTGGGATTCCTGGAAGCAAAACTGCCTGACTCTGATTGAGGGATATTCTCTCAGAAAACACAGCTAGTTTTCATTTGCCCTCGAGGGCTTGGCTGCAGGTTAAACTAAATTTATCACTTCAGTTGGTCAAGATATGCTCGAAGCAAGGCCCTACAGGCAAATAGTCTTAAATATATAATTATTAGTTACGCAACATGTCTGGCAGGGTTTGCTGACTTATATGTCTCTTAAGGAAATCCAATCACTAACTATTATGTTGAAACGATATAAGGTGTCCAGAGAGAGAACTGCAGTCGTGTCAACGCTCTTCGACTCGTAACAAACACTATTACAGATGTCAGACACCGGGTTCCGCGTATATTTAATAACACACGTCAAAAACATTATGACGGCTTTGCCATGCCTTGCTTCAGTTTATCATTTAAAGCTTATTCCCGTGTGGACATCACACCAACATGTTTACATTTCAGTGAAGCGATTCGTTGACTAGCTGTCAATGCTAACGTTAGCTGTGGTGGCTAACAGACCCATTACCTCTCTGTGATTGATGAACAACGGAGACGCTGCGTTCAGGGGCTCTGCTGGCTCCGCCGATAAACTCTACGAAGGCTTTTCTTCTGTGGCGGAGGCACAGCGAGTATTATGTTGTCACAGACTGTGTCAGGCCGACAGAAGTGTCTTTTAATGATGGACTTCTGATGTTAAACACCGGTAGCCATGTTCCTGTTTGCATACGTTGGCAGTGCAATGCATCATGGGAGTCTGTGTTTTTTTCTTCGTCGTCTCCTCTCTCCACGATTGTGTCTCTGTTGCCTCCAGTGCCTCGGAGTGTACCCTCTACGGTATCCTGAATACTAGCCTATCCATGAAGATACTAAAGTTTGTTTCAGGAAAGCACTTAACATGTCAAAATGTCTTCTGTGGAAGTTTTTAAAAGTACATTTTAGCATTAATTTAAAGCACAGTAAATAATACAATTAATGACGGCTGTTTTCCATTTTAGCTGCTTCTGTTTCAGGGTGCTGGAACTGGTCATGTGATTTTTGCCACGGATTTTGTCACTGCCTGAGTGCTTCCTCTGAAAGCTCTAAGACAAATAATCTAGCTTTGCACCTTCAGTGCAATTACAGAGCCTATCTTAAGCTAATCTAATACTTGAATATTGAGATGATGTTCATCAATACATAGAAATGTAAATGCATCTTTAGGTTTGTTATTTGTCGTCATCCCATTAATCTTGAAAACAGCAAAAATGGAGCATCTTGACGACTAGCAGTTTACAATACAATATACCATAATGTCAGCTTCCTCATGATCAACAACTGCTGCATGTCCTTCCACATTTTTCTGTCAAACACCCTCCAATAAAGGTAAACCATGGTCCACAGTGATGGAAGTAGGCTGAGACAGTTGGCCTGATTGATGCAAAATGATCATTATCCTAGTGACAGCAAACCATGATGTGACTGATGTATTTCTGTTACATGATTACAGGCATGATGTGACAGGAATTTTTCAAGATATCGCTGAGCACCTTGGCCTCATCTCTCCTCGTGTCTGAGCTGTCACTGGACTCCAAGCCTCTGCTTTCTGGCTACTTCTGCTGCCCTACTGGACTCTAATTTCCATGTCCATCTAAAACAGTGGGTAGAAGTTTACTTTTCATCACTTTATCACTGTCTTTGTTTTACATTTATATATAAATAATCGTAAAATTGTGTTTGTAGTAGGTCTAAATGACCATGAATTACCAGGAAGAATAATGACATTCATGGATTGCACTGTCATGGCGTATTATAATCTTGCGCACTGTCATAGATGCGATAGAACACTCACCAATAATAATTTTTTCAGGCATTGCAAATTAAATTTATATACCAAAAGTATAAAATGAGAAATTTCAAACAAAATGTGAATAAAAATAAGTGAAATTCAATAAGTGCAGCATAGCACACCATGTACTGTTAGAATGCAGCCTTTATTAACTTTTGTTGTGTCAAATTAAGGCAAGCCTTTGTTGTACAGAATCTTTATTCATCTTTTTTACCATAAATAATGCAATCTAGTCAGAGATTTGACTTTAGAGAGGAGTGTGATGAGAAACAGGAGGGAAAGAAAGAAGGTAATTTTGAGTAATCTGAAGGATTAAAGTACAGTCTCCACTCTAGTCGCTGCATTGGTAAATAACTGTGTCATGTTATGCTCCTTACCCAGTGCTTATCAGCTGCTCTTATCTGATCAAATATTGGTATAAAGGGGGGGGTTGCTGCAGCTGGGGCAGCAGCTGTGATTTGTGCATCATCATGAATGTGTCTACAAGTTTGAAGGTGCGCTTGCCAGTGCTCGTGCTAGTGTTGGAGGTTGTCATTGTAGCTCTTTATGCAGTGTTTGTCACATATGACGACAATGCAAACGCTAAGCTGCAAAACAATGAGACCAACCCAATGGAGAACTCCCTGTATCAGGACTATCCCTTCTTTGCCGACGTGCAGGTGATGATCTTCATAGGCTTCGGCTGCTTGCTGGCCTTCTTCCGATTCTACGGCTTCAGTGGGATGGTCTTCAACTTTCTTACAGCGACATTCACAATCCAGTGGGCGATCCTGATGCAAGGTTTCTTCCAGTTTTACTATGATGGTAAAATTCACCTGGGGGTGATCAACCTGGTGAATGCAGAGTTTGCCTGCGCTGTGGTGCTCATCTCTTTCGGAGCTGTGCTTGGGAAGACCAGTCCTGTTCAGCTCCTGGTCATGGCTTTGCTGGAGGTCCCTTTCTTTGCTGTGACAGAGTGGGCTGTATTGAAATATGTTAGGATCAATGATGCAGGTGGCTCTATTCTTATTCACCTGTTTGCCTGCTACTTTGGTCTAGGGGTGACATTTGTGCTGTATCGCCCAAGCCTGAATAAGGGCCATGCTAAAGAGATCACTAGTTATCATTCTGACATCCTCTCTGTAATGGGAACCCTGTTCCTCTGGGTGTTCTGGCCTTCATTTAACTCTGCTCTGACCTTTAAGGGTGACGATCAACACAGAGCAATACTCCACACATTTATAGGTCTAAGCTCATCCACCATCACAGCTTTTGCACTCTCTGCAGTGTTCAGTAAGAGAGGCAAACTGACAATGGCTGACATTCAGAATGTGACTCTGGCAGGGGGTGTGACTGTTGGGGCTTCTGTGGACATGATGATTTCCCCTGTAGCTGCGTACGTCCTGGGCGTTATGGGCTGTACTGCCTGTTTTTTTGGATACAAGTACTTGACCCCCTTTTTGGCCAGACACATGAGGATCCAAGACCAGTGTGGTATTCACAATCTGCACGGGCTCACTGGTCTTATATCATCCATAGCAGGGATCTGTGCCATTCTCCTAGCCACTGAGGAAACCTACGGGCCCAGCATGTACCAGACCTTCTCCCATCACGCCCCACGGGAGGGAGATCCCAAGCTCCTGGAACTGCAGAGGCTGATTCCTGGGCTGAAGCCGGGCTTGGGACGCACAGCGCAGGAACAGGCTGTCTACCAGCTGGTAGCTGTCATCTCCACCATTGCAGCATCTACAGTTGGTGGGCTACTCACTGGTTTGGTCATGAAGCTGCCCTTCATGGCATCGCCATCTGACGGGGACTGCTTTGATGATGAGCTTTTCTTTAACATGCCCTCTGACTTTGATAGTGAAGAGCTCAAGACCCCCATAAGCTGTGATGAAAAAGGACAAATGAGGTCTATGAACATCAAAGTCTGAGCTGTCTCTGAGAGGCAGTCTTTACGAGTCATTTCTGTCATCACAACTCAATTTCAAAGTAAAAGTGTGAATTACATAGTTATTAATAGGGATGATATAATGTAGAATTTGATGTACTGTTTTATAAAATTCCTTTGAAATAAAGTATTAAAAATATACTGAAGTATCTTTTTTAAAAATTAAAATGTGTTGTAGCGCATATAAGCCATGCTTTCACAGACTGATTTAATAAAATCAGCAACTTTCAAATCAAATTTCATTTTTCCATTTTATCTCACATTTATAGTAAACAGTAATTCAGTGCTCACTGTCCTCAATGAACTGCAATATATCCATATATATTTATCTATGTTCTGTGTTTGATCACAGGGCTAGACTGCAACGACTCCACCAAAAATGTATGAAAATGAGCATACAGAGGAGCACTTAAAGTTAGTGGATGCACCGTATATGTTATGCTACCAACATTTAGAAGCAGATACATGTTTTTGATGTGGTAATATCAAGGACACTGATATTACCATATCTGATATACTATACTGACATACTGATATATAAACTGCTTTATAGTTTGTATAACTGACCGGCTATGTTCAAGAGTGTCTCCTTCTCAATAGAGAATAAACTGAATAAAGAACATTGGACCATTTAGATTAAAGGAAGTGAGTGAATCACATCTTCTATGATGTCTACTCATTGCCTTGGTTAAGTTTAACTCACTTTCCACTGGGAACTCATCATCTAACCTGGCTTCAGGGATTCTTTCTTTATTCCAGAATGTACAATAAAATACTTATTGTAAGCACTATCGCTGTGGTTAGACATTATCTTAAGTGTAAGAATGTATAAGCTATTTGAAACTATACATTTAGATACATGATAGAGTCAATTATATGTTTTCTTTTATAGGTTTCTTTCTCGCAACTATCATGCACTTTTAACTGTTTACCCATATGCCGCAACAACTTGTTCCGTTTCACCAAAGTTGTCAGTAGACATTTTTTTCTGGAGGTTGTAGACCTCACCTGGTGGTGGCCAACATGATACACTGTGCAAATTGTGATTTACTTTAAATCAGCCAACTTCAGATCAGTTAACAAGCCAACAAGACCAAAAATCTGACAAAAGACTTGACAGCATTTGACAGCAATTTCTTGTTAAATTTTGGTTCAAAAGCTATTGACAACCAGCCATAATAGTACATTATCTCCTTGTCATGCTAGCTAAATAGAGTAAAACATTAAGCTTCTGCAATATTGTTATCTCACTAACTATAAAAGCCTGCTTAATGCCAAATGTCCTGGCAACTTATCTGAAGATCAAGATAAAGCGAACTCTTATATAAATCCTCAGTTAGAGAGTGTATTGATTTACACTAAAAGTGCTTGCTATTTTCTTTATCTATAGATTAGTGGGCCACTTTAGCACTTTTATTATTAAATCAAATTTTTGTACCAAAGATTTGTACAACTCTAAAATAGAAAAAAAAAGTTTGAGTCCATAAGAGTTTTATTGATTCCTTTTAAAAAGATGATAACAGGTGTGGGTTTGTGCAGCCAGGATTGTTAACAAAGGTTAAAGAGATTTAATCTATCACCACAATGTATTTTATCAATTTATAGGGTCAATAAAGTGTCTTATCTAATCATGGAAAGGAAAAGGAAAAACAAAGTTCTTTTAAGTTTCCATGTAAATTGCTTTCTATATAAAGTTTACAACTCACAGAGTGCTGATACATACTTGTTGCTGATTTGATCCTCCTCTGAAAATTGTGTCATGTTTACAAATCACAAAGAATGATTTTGGGTACCAAAACAACAAATGCATCACATTTTGAAGAAGATATGTATAAAAGAATCAAGAACATCACACCACTAGTGCCATGACAACTTAGACATTGGATGGCTACTAATCGACTGCAGCGGGCTGTCTGATAAAGTGAACAACGGATGGACCAACATAACCTCTGACACTTTGTGTGGTTGCCCACAAAGATTTCAGTTCAGATTCAGATTGATTGTGCCAATTTAATTGCTTCTCGTAACCTCACGTAACCTCACTTTTCTTTTTAGCACTACTACTTAGGCACAAAACTTGCAGGATATAGTTTCCTCTTCTGACACTACAAAGGTGTAGAAAACAGTTTGCAAAGCAATTGCTATTACTTCATTAAAATAAAGTAATGTCTACTTCTCAACCCTCATTGCAGCTTATAGACTTAGTGTAGATATACATTTCACCAGAGTGAGTTTTGTATTCATATGAGATCCAAGCTGAACTTAGAGACAAGTCAGAGAAATAATTGCATTGTTTTCTTTCTTAAAACCTTTAATCATGTGGTGACCCCTCAGATTTATTTTGGCCTAGATCCAAACTTAGAGGATTGACCCCCTGAATATACCTTATAGGGTTAAACTCAAAATGCTAAATGTTAAGGTGTCACCATAGTTACAGTTCATCCTGAGTGGGACAAGAATTGTCTGTACAAAATTTTGTGGCAATCCTTGATGTAGATGTTGACATTTTTTACTGTATACTTACAAAAAACTTTGGGCTGCTGGCATTAGACAAACATATATTGGCAACACATCTGATTGATGTTGAGATATTTCAGTCTGAACCAAAGTGGTGGAACGACAGAGCGCCCAAGATGCTAGCATGGCTAAATACATAGTGTCTTCAGGTTTTGTGGCTTGGTGACACATCAAAATGTCCATCAGTCTTTATTCTTTGTTGCTTACTTGATCGTTTTATATTTAAGTGTTTTCCATTTCTGTGCTCATTGGTTTTTGACTCTTGTTGCATTAACTAATAATAGTGACATCACTGACGCTGGAATCAATTTTGCAGTGATTTTTCTCTTCACAGTCAAGTCAAGTGAGTTCTCTTCATATAGCACAATAGCCTAATTGAATACTGTCTGAGTGAGATGCAGTAAAAGTATAAAACAGACATGATATATTCTGCTCTGTATAGCACCTGTTTTTTTATGCGTGACACATTTAAAATGTTACAGAACATGAACACTGAAAATGTTTATAAATGATAAAGACTTACTTTAAACAAAGTTTACTTTGTATATTCAGTTTTATTTAGAGTTGCCTATTATCTCAGTAAAGAATCAGTGATTCGACAGGTTTAAATATTAACCGATCAGAATTGTGTTTAGCTCATTGCTACTGCAGTTGGATGTTTGAGCTTCGCTGTGCAGAATGGTTTTATGTGCAGGGTTCGACTCTAGAAGGCTGTTTCCACTTTTATCTGGATGGAGGGGTTAAGTTTCTCTGAGCTCACCTTAAAACTGACTTTGACACTTGCATGTGTACACTACATGCATCATTTTGTGAAATCACAACTGGTTTGGAAGCCAAGTGTGATGAGAAAACCTGAAAACTGAAACTTGAAATTAAACTTTTAGGTGGAAAAACCATATCAGACACAAAGAATTAGTCAAACCAGAGTATTTTATGTCTTAAAACATGCCTGGAGGGGATCTTTAATAATGCATGGGTATCATTTCAGTAAAGATCACACGATTAATTAATCCCAGTGTGATTTAGCATAGAGTAAAGATACAGGGAATTAACAATCAAATGCTTTGCTCTTACAGAAACATCAGCAACATAAAAACAAGGCACATCCAAAGAAATGCATTAAACATTCTCCAGTAAAACTACTACAATTCAGTTAGTTTGAATGAGAAGTATGACATGCATTACATCACTAATGACAAGGGTTGTCAGACAATAAACAGTGCCATCCTGTGGTGCCAGGTCAAGTTGCACAAAGGCCATTTGTGGCATGTCAGCATCAGGAATCATGCTTCTCTCAGAGATGATTGGCGTAACCCTCTTCACTGTCTGCAGTGTCGATGGTTTTGGTACGCTGAGTTTGCACAGAAGCGTATAGATCAGACTTGGTGGAGAGGGCGTCTATGTTGCCTTCATCTTCCTTCTCTGACTCCAGCGGCAGCTCCTCTAACTGAACTACATCCGAGTAATGTATCTGTGGAGAGGTGCGGCCAGACTGCAGCCTGGGAGCCTTCAGGGTCAGGTTGGCATAGCAGTCCTGAGTTTTGGACTGGAAGGAGAAACAGTAATGGAACATCTTCACATATACAGGACATGTTTATGGAAGACATTTTAGCAAAGCTGTCGGAATTAATTTTGACCTTTTTTATGCTACTCCTGATTTTTCTTTATTCTTTATAACAAAGTGCTGCTGTGAAGGTCAGTGGTGTGTGGAGTGATAGTACATGTGGAGAATGATGGTGGCCCTAAAGGTGAGACCTCAGTCTTTGTAAAGGAGTTTAAAGACTCTACCTGTGACACATTATTTACTCTCTGTTGATTGATTCTCAAAGATGAAGAGCTGAGAGATGAGTGTGGAGCATCAGCTTCAGTAAACAAAGTCATGCCTGTGAAAAACAACATCATACTGTAAACAGACACAGGTAAGGCCCAGAGAGAGACACACATGTACAACACACTTACTTGTCTGCATGAAGCTTATGTTTCCATAAATAGGATTATCTTCCATCTGCCTTGGACTCCGTCTTAAATTGGACAAACAGAGAAAATATGTTGTTTTTAAAATTGTCAGTTTGGCAGTGACTTCTAAAAATGCATTACAGATAAGATAATTTGGTCTTTTCCTTTGGACAGTGGATATAAGGGCCACACACCTTCGTCTTATCCTTGATTGACATATTCCTTTTCCTGTTGCAGTATAAAAAAATAATACATTCACCATCACATGCATGAAATTAATTTGTTTAGGCTGGATTTTAAAAGAAAATAATGTAATTACCTGAGTAACATTTTGATGCGCACCAAAATATATTCCAAGATAGTGAGATGATCAGCACCATGCTGATAATACCAAATAACAGATAACGATTATGATTCTCACACCAAAAGCCTGGAGAAACAGAGAAAAATAATTACATTTATTAGTGATTGTTTAAAATAATTAAAGATGTCCCAGACTGTTTAGTTGTGAATAACTATATTTCTTACTTAGTGTCTGGAGGCTCTAAGTTTCCATCTCACACTTGTCTAAAGTAGCTCACAATAAATATCAAATAGAAAATGTTTTCCACCCACACAGTGAGGCGAAAGGGCTAACCACTGCGCAGCCATGTCACCCAACAATGAATCTAACAAAGTTTACTTTAGAAAATCATGGCAATGGTGGTGAGTTTACTTACTGAGCTCGTTTCATCCACAAAGGCAGTTGAGGTATAATAATAATGCATAAAAGACAACAATACAGCATTAAATATTAAAATACAGAAAAAAACAAGTGGATGATACACACATGAATTTAGTTGGAAAAATATAAATTTGTTTTTGGTCAACCTGCTGCCATTTTCTAACACAATCCATGCCAGAGTCAACGTCCAAGTTCATTATTAAGGCAGGCAATTTGGGCAAAGAATTGAAGAGAGCTGCAGGTTCAGATTTGTGTCTATGAAATCTGGGTCACAGTGACCACTGCAGCTTCCTGTTCACAAATACATAACTTGTTGTTTCATTTGAAGTGAAACAGGGAGTTAGGTTTGTCCAACTGGAAGTATTACCAAAGACACGAGGCCGAGTCAATGCCAGGCTCTGTACTTTAGCACTGAACATTTCTATCCAACATTTTAGCCAAAAATCCAAATATATGCTTCTACTCAGCACACACAATCCCTGCTGGGGAAAACAAGGCAATAAAACAAATCATGGAAACAAGCACAGCAGCAAGACATTTACACTGCCACTTTCTTGGGTGGATCTGCAATCGTGTGCAGCAGGAGATGTGGTTTTACTGAACCACTCACACATGTGTGCACTGTGTGATTGCACAGTTTAGTAAGTCATCGTTGCAAGAATTCATGCTCAGCAAAATTTGTTGGATGCATTTCCTTCTTAAAAAAACATTTGCACCGCCTTGTTTCAAACCAATGTACTGTAGTAGACTAACATTTTACTAAACCCATATTTTGCTTGAATAAAGTAAAATATTCAATAAATACACTATTTGTTTTGCCAAAACATCAAATAGAATATTTTTAGATGTGTTGTGCCACATTTCACATACATTTCAATTGAATTCAGCTTGACATGATGTGTTTGGTATCTTTGAAAATCTTGGGAATTAGAGTTTAAAGTTCTGTGATTAACTAATTACCCATCAGAGGGTCTGGTTGGGTTAAATGATTATATTCCTGTAGTATTAGTCTATGGTGTGGCCAAGAAATGTGGCCACTGAAGGGGGCTTCTTTCTGGGAAAATGTATTTACAATACAAACCCATCACGTTAAGTATTAACTGATGCATTGCATCTCTCTCATAAACAAATAAGCAAGGGCGTAATTTCAGCTAGGGATGGGAAGGGGCATGTACCCCCTCACTTTTCAAAATCCCATTTTTGTCACTTTTACTGTTTTAAAGATCTGATTTTCTTACTATAATCTGTCTGAATATTGTGCTCTTACTGTCCAAACACCGCAGTCCAGATGAAAGAAGAGAGTAGTTGATAAAAATGTTAATACATTCTGTGTGACCTTCAGCAATAAACCTAACAAGCAGCTGATAAGGCTGTAGCCGATGCAGCCTGAAAGAAAGCAATTAAGTAGGGGTTAAATTAGGCCAGGCTGAGACCTGGCCGGCCTGCACAGCCCCCGATAAAAATACACTCATCGTCAAAAGGAAGCGCAGGGATTGGATTAAATGCAGGAGACCTTGAGATAATCACTGCCCCTTAGTGGTGTCAGAGTCAGAGTGCAAATCATTCTCTATGGCCAAGTTGTTTAATTAATGTTTCAGCTAGATCTACACTTGACTTTCAATCAATGAAAGTGACTCATGACTCCTATCCGTTATGCAGTGATTCAGTGCCACATGAGAACTCGCAAGGCAGACTCGATTTTTTGGTTTACATTTCAATAAAATAATCAAATACATTTTTAAGCCCTATTTTATCCTCCTACTATGGTCTTGTTTATGTATCATTTTGCTCATAACAAAGTGAACTCCAGTCTGGAGCTTAAAATATAGTGATCGTATGGTAGCCTACATGCCTACATTCTACCAGGTGAAAACAGAAGTACATCATTAACTAACATGGTACAGAACAAACTGGACAGTTGTCCCTCCCTCTCTCTCTCTCTCTCTCTCTCTCTCTCTCTCGGGAAAATACTCCTAGGAAACAAGTCAGGCTAACAGTACAGTGCACCTGTCCATTGTAGCTTTACTCAACAGCACACCTGCTTCTACACCTAACTAGGTTAACTAGGTTAGGTGGAGTGCAAATTAGACAGGCAAGTAGGGGTTTGAGGTCCTGTTCCACACCCTCAATACTAGCCCACAAAAGCAACCTGCAAAAGTGTGGATGAGTTAGCTGATGTTATCCACTCATGATAGTATTTTTTTACATTATTTAGCTAGAAGTTCATCTTCGTTAGTAAGCAAGTTAACATTAGCTAACATTAGCAAGCAAAACCAATATTACAATTTATTTCACATGCTTTGCAGTGATGTTTTGATTTTGGACTTTGTTTTGGACTGGACTTTCATGTTAATGGACTCCATTTCTGAGCTAACATTAGCTAGGGTTGCACAATGCTGGTGCTGTAGGGGAACACTCAGGAGGGCCCATTAATGTCACATCCTTTGGCGTTCTTTACATAAAAACCTCTACCAAATCTGAAGAGTACTTCCTGTCTAGGATATATATCCTGGATATATTAATCCCAGAGTGCATCCTTATCAAGGCAGCTGCGTCTGTCAGTAGACAAGCAGACAGAGAGGAGAGACAGAGTCAGACCTAGGCTACTGTTTGAAGCTCAACAACTGATCCTAACATGATATGGGGAAACCTAGCTGTGTCATAAAATTCCTTCACACATGTGAATTGCTTAACATTCTTACATATGGCCCCTTATTCGATTTCCTGTGTAGTTTTTTGCATGTAGCCAGGCATGCGCACACTTAAGCCCCGTTTCCACTGAGTGGTGCGGTACGGTACAGTTCGGTACGGTATGCAATTATTTGCGTTTCCACTGTCAAAAGTTGTGAATGGTACCAAAAAGCCGAACCGTACCGTACCACTTTTTGGGTACCCTTTCGTTGGGGTACCTAGCACAGTGGTACGGTACTAAAAGGTGGAGCTAGACTCACTGCAGAACGGTGATTGGTCACTACATCACTACTTTCCGGCATACACCACGCCTATCAAGTAGGGTACTGTTGGCAGTGGAAACGCGAGCCCCGATCATGGTTTAGCGACCCGACCCGAACCGTACCGTACTGAACCGTACCGCACCGCTCAGTGGAAACGAGGCTATAGACATCAAAAGGGGCTCAAGCACCTGCCCTTTTTCTTCCTCAAGAGAAAGTGTCCTTTTATCTGCTGTGTTTTTTTAAATAAATGAATTTGTACAGTATTCCTGTTTGCGCACAGCTTTCCTGTCAAACAAATATATTTACTGAATAAAAAATCTAAATGGGTATCAGGTCGGGGGATGAGACTTCGTCGAGGTCCGATGCTCTCACACACACACACACACACACACACACACAGGCAGCAGCCCAGCGGTATTTTTCTTGGCTTTTGTGGAGGTGAGTGGTGATGAACTAAAGCCTAAACTACCAGTGCCTCGAGTTTACTGCTAATTCTGAAAAATGCCAAAGGCAAATTAAGGATTGCTAACATGCATGACTCATGAGTTGAGCTAATGTAATAAGTTAGCTAAAGTCAAGCTAAGGCAATTTATCATGGTTGGTCATACAGGCTAATGTTACTGTTGCCAACTTAATGGAGACAACAGGTGAATACAGTAAAATGTGTGTCTAATAATGTAATCACGATTGCCACATTGGTATGCAAATTAGACGTTAACTAATTATAATGTACTAATTTGCACACATTTGACAAGTCACTGCAGGTGAGCAGGATAAAAAAAACACAGAGCTTCCTCAGTTAATGACTTACATCAATACTCTTTTCCCCTGAAATGTTCTGTTTAATATGTAGGGTAGTAGGCCATCTAAATGTGTATTTTGGAAGGTTTCTTTCCATGAGTGTAAAAGAAGACATGGAAGCAAAATAGACCCAATCTGACCAAATCTGAAAATTGACCACTATGTGCAAAAGTGTCCTGCCTTAAGCAGTAACTTTATATTTATGATCGTATAGGCTCGTCATCTAATAACTATCCATTCTATTAGTTTGTTGTATGCTGATAGATCTTTACATTAAACAGCCCTCCCTCAAATGTGAAACCAAGTCATAGTGAAAATAAGTGTTATTGAATCCAATAAGACCAAAAGAATTAAAAGAATTTATTGACTTGTGAAAAATAAACAAATTATTAGTAAAACCGTGTCCCTCTCCTTGGTGCAGTCATTTATTCTAAATATATACTAGTAGCATAAAAAAACATGCACATTATGGCAGAGTTTACTTTGCTATTGCCTTCTCTTGTGACAAACCATAGTGAATTCTAAAAAAACCACGGTCTCTCTGTGAACTGATTATTTTGTAGAAACTTGTTGAGGGTTAAACTTTTGCGAAATTGTAAGGGAATTCAAATAAATTGGTAAGGAAGTCAGAGTTGTGTTAATATATTTAACGTTTTGTCAAAAAAAAATCATAAATAATTATGAGAAGTGCTGTTTTTTGCACTTGAGCCCCTGCTCACCAAAATGCACTTCCTCGCCTGTGTTTCTTTCTTAAAACTGTGTCAGAGCATTTGTTGATGTATAGAAGCATCAGTATACGCATATAAGCAAGGAGTACATAACAATATATATTCTGTATCATTATTTTGAAAACAACACTATTTAAATCCTTGTTCCTTGTGCCCTTTTATACTTTGAGCACCTGACCTGAAATATGAGAATATATATACATTTATATCCGAGTCTTGATCGGAAGGTAAAGTCCGATTCCGATCGAGTCTGAAACAACGTGATCGGGCCCGATTTCCAATCTCGTGATCGGATCTGGACATCCCTCTATATATCTATATATCTATATCTATCTATCTATATATCTATATCTATCTATCTATCTATCTATCTATCTATCTATCTATCTATCTATCTATCTATCTATCTATCTATCTATCTATCTATCTATCTATCTATCTATCTACCTATATATATATGTATGTATGTATGTATGTATGTATATATTCTAGTGTATATCTAGTGTAGGCTATGCAAAGAAGGAAGCACATGGATGCTCACGTGGCGGTGCGATGCACAGTCCTGCCAGTGGGACATGCATAGACATTTTGAGAAGCTGTTGCTCTAATCTGAAAAAAGGGCAAATCCAGCCTGTGAACCCTATTTGTGGCCGTTCAAAATCCTCCCCCTAGCCCACACAACTATGAATCATTTCATATTTCAAACGACTGCTCATCCTCCTCAAAGTTTCACATCTGAAATCAGCCTCAAAAAAGCATTTGGTTCTTCTCCTGTACATGAACAAGAACTATTTTCATAACTGCTGCTTATATGTTAGTTACTTAGCTAACTAAGATTGGTTCATGTGATAGCACATTATAAGGCAATATTGCAGAACGTGATGCAAACGTGACAAACTGCACATTGTTCGGAAGCATATGTGGCGCTTTTTATTCACAGGGCATCGCATTTGTTATACAATTTATCATTATTTCCACAACTTAGAGCAACAGAAACAAGTCTGGACGCCACAATGTTACATGACAGGGGGCAAAGAGAGTCTAAGGTAAGGTAAGTCCCTCGCTTCTGTTTCAGCCCCATGGGACCTTATTTCGATAAAAATATGCATAGTAGTGGAGAGACAAATCATTTTTTTAATCCCTGAGGGTTAAGTTAATACTGAATGTAAACATAATGTTTATTTTGTTAAAAAAAATCCATATGGTACCTTTAGATAGAGGCTCAGAGTGTGCATGTCTTGTTTTATACGTTATGTTGTGTGTGGACCATTAGTATGGAAAGAATATATACATCTAAAATATAATATACATAATATAATATAATTGTTCACATTCGGGTGGTGTGTTACTTCATCTCAATGTGAAACACATTCTGTAGGCTACATGATGTTGCATGTCGCCTTCGGGCAAAACAGCGCCAACCTAATTAACCCAATGAGTTATACTTCAGCATGCCTCTGAGTGTGTTTCACTGACTGCCTTCATTTAGTTGCAGTTTCATCAGAGAGTTTCTGAAAAGGAATAATTATATCACATTGTTACCATGGTAGCCTACACACGGTGCTGGGTAATTATGAAGTCGTCCATTGGTTTACATTAGTAAGCTGTAAAGGTTCAATATTTCTGAATGAGTGATCAAGTATTTAACTGCTGATGTAAAACGTGTGTGTGTGTGTGTGTGTGTTGTGTGTGTGTGTGTGTGTGTGTGTGTGTGTGTGTGTGTATAAATAACAAGCTGACCTTTTAGTCCAGTCACCCTGATATCATACCCATGTTTAAACCTGTTTTTTCTTCCTGTTTTTTTGTTGTTTTTTCCCTTTTATTTATTTAAAAGTGCATATTAATGGACATCTTAGCTTTTCAGCAATGTAAATATGCGAGAATTAGCCCAAAGGCTATTTTACATCTGTAGTCCCCCTGTCAGATCATCACAGTATATGGTAACAAAGCTAAACTAAACGATACAACATTAAGAGACGCCACAATTTTCAACAACATATTATAAAAGACACCACAGTTAGCAGACAGGAATTATGTAATTTACGGTGCTGTTTATGCAGTAAAGTGCCATTCTATGAAATAATGTTCAATTTAATTTTGTTTGAGAGCCGTTTAGTGCAGGAGGGTGCGGCATCTGTCTCTGTTTAAATCTGTCTGTGTACACATGGGCCAGTCTGACAAATCTGTCCATAATTTTTGTGTCTTTGGTTTGGTTAGGTACAGACGTAATTTATTTAAAGCAAAATTAACCACTTGGGGCAAAAGAACAACATCACACAACATTAATATATTATCATCTTGTCAATTATGCCCATTTACACGTCCAGCAGATACAGAGCAAGATTAACATTTATACAGTCGTGTGACACTGACATTGTCTGTCTGCCGTTTGATGCTGGGCAGTTAGTAAACAGTGGTTTTTCGTAAAGCTTTTTCAGTAAAAACAGCTGCCTACTGCAGATGGAAACAATGTTTATGAGAGTGTGAAACAAACAGTAAATTTGCGGACCTGAGCTGAAAGATGCTAAATGCTCCATAAAGTTGAAGAGAACTACAGTCAATTAATAATAATCTGAGTGTCCTTTCATATTACACACTGTAATTTCACCAGTTGTTTATTTAAAAATAGTGACTGACAAAAACATACTTCGAAAGTGCAAAAGCAAAAAATGGCAATTCATAATCAAAATAAGTGTGAAAACCACTCACTCACTCAGCAACCTCGCTTAATGTTAGAAGACATTACACTAAAACACAATGTTGATAGGGTACGGGTAAATACATCTGTTTTAATTACTATGTTTTAATTACACAGTGAAAAAAGAATCCCCTTTTTACTCAATTTATTAATTCAACACCATGTTAGCTTACAAGTCCTTCTTATACCAACGGTGCTAAACCATACTTCATGTCTCTGTTTGTTGTCTGATTAACACTAAATCCAGAGAACGGAACTATCATCTTCAAACTATTCCACTTGTAGCTCTCGTACTTAATGTCAAATTCATTTGGGCCCAGTGAAAGTGCTGATCTAGTGGTGTATGTTTGACCTTTGAGAAGCAAATGTCATAAATGCCCTTTCAGTCTCACATAAACCTTTGCATCAAGAATGATCATGCTGCAGCTCAGATTTAGATGGCATTTTCAATATCTTCAGTCAAGACTTACCATGTGAAGTCCCATTGACACAGCACCCCATGGCGATAAAGCTCTCTCTCTTACTATAATGTGTATACTGTGATAAACAAGACTATAGCAACCTTGCGCAATGTGACGCTACTCAAGAGAAGGACTGTTGTACTTTACAGGATGTGTGCTTTTGCACAAAACCACAAACTTTTTTTAGACTGAGAATAACATCAAGGCAAAACGTTGTGAGAACCTCATTTGACAAAATTATGGAATATCTCTACACAAAACAGTTTTGCTTTATTTGTGCTAAAAAAAACATTTTTGATTGAAATTATCCTGAAAAGTCCTTTAATTATCGTTGGAAATATACAGTCGTGGTCAAAAATTTTGAGAATGACACAAATATAAATTTTTACACGGTCTGAGTTTTTGTGATGGCAATTTACGCCAGAATGTTATGTAGAGGGATCAAATGAATTGCAATTAATTTTGCAATTAATTGCAAAGTCCCTACTTCCAATAAAAATTTACTTAATCTTGAAAAAATTTCCATTGCATTGCACTGGAAGGTTTAAAAGGAGGCTGGTGCTTGAAATCACTGTTCTTCCTCTGCTAACCTAGTTTGGTGCTGAGATGTGACGGTGTTGAACGCCGAGCTGAAGTCCACGAACAGGATCCTTGCATATGTCCCTGGATTGTTGAGGTGTTGCAGTATGTAATGCAGTCCCAAGCTGACTGCATCATCCACAGACCTGTTAGCCCTGTAGGCAAACTGCGGCGGGCCTACAAGGGGCCTGTAATGTCCTTCAGTTGGGCCAACACCAGTCTTTCAAAGGACTTCATGACTACAGATGTCAGGGCGACAGGCCTGTAGTCATTTAGTCCAGAGATGGAGGGTTTTTTGGGGGCCGGGAGGATTGTTGAGCGTTTGAAGCAGGAGGGAACTTCACATAGCTCCAGTGATCTATTTAAGGTCTGTGTGAAGATGGTGGCTGGTCTGCACAGATTTAAAGCCCGGATGGTGACACACCGTCAGGTCCAGGAGCCTTCCTGATCTTCTGCCTTTGCAAGAGGTGGCTCACGTTCTCTTCACAGATCATGAGTGCAGGTGAAGAGTCAGACGGGGGGTGACAGCGTGTCAGAGGGGGAAGATGATTGTTTGAAGATGGCTGTGGAGTGGGGGAGAGGTGTGAAAGGTGTGACTGTGGGCTTTTCAAACCTACAATAAAAGCCATTCGGCTCATCTGCCCGTTGTTGAGTACCAGCAGTGTTGGGGGATCCTCTCCACACTGACGCAGGGTTGTTGGCTGCAAAGCTGCTATTTAGCTTTTTGGCATAGCTCCTCTTTGCAGCTTTGATCTCTTTAGTCAGTGTGTTCCTGGTCTGGTTGTACAAGATTCTGTCCCCACTTCTGAAGGCCTCCTCCTTTGGTCTGACGAAGCTGCCTAAGTTTCGCTGTGAACCAGGGTTTTTGGTTGTTGTATGTGCGGAAGGTTTTAGTCGGCACACACGTCCTCACAAAAACTGTTGTAAGATGTCACGGTGTCTGTTAGTTCGTCCAAGTCAGTGGCTGCAGCCTCAAAAACATTCCAGTCAGTGCAGTCAAAGCAGGCCTGTAACTCCAGCTTTGACTCGTTGGTCCGTCTTTCACAGTCTTTACAACAGGTTTTGCAGATTTCAGTTTCTGCCTGTATGTCGGGAGAAGATGAACCAAACAGTGATCAGTCCCAAGGCTGCACGCGGACCAGAGCAATAAGCGTCCTTTAATGTAGTGTAGCAGTGGTGCAGTGTGTTAGTGCCCCACCAGGGACACTTAATATGCTGTCTGTACTTTGGGAGTTCGTGGCTGAGGTTGGTTCTGTTGAAGTCTCCTAGAACAATGAGCAGGGAGTCTGGATGTTTTTTCTCGACGTTAGTTATCTCATCAGCCAGGTGTAATAACGCCTCTCTACCACAGGCTTGAGGTGGAATGTAAACAGCGACCAGGACAAACGAGGAAAACTCCCGCAGTGAATAAAAAGATACAGTTTATAAATAATGCCTCTAAGTGAAGGCTGCATGAGTTTTTCCAACACTGTAACATCTGTACACCAATCTTCGTTTATATAGAAACAGAGTCCGCCTTCCCTTTTTCCCGTGAGCTCCCCTCCCTCAACGCGGATGGGATTGACGCAGTGCGAAAACCCCGCAGTCTCAGTTTAACCAGCGCGCCTGCTCGTTTTCCCCTGCGCCGTTTCTGAAGGATCTCAAACAGAGCTGCTGCTCCTCCAACTACTAACTCCTGGAAAGTTCCGGGTTCGTTAAAGAGCGGTGGAATAGTAGCAGTTGACAGTCCAATAATTAAGAGCTCTTCTCTGATAGGCTAATTGCTACCAGAGAGGGGCGGCAGAAAACAGCGTTAATAAACAAAAACACAAAAAGCACTACGGTGCGTAATTTGGAGGCTGCCGTCTGGGGCGCCATCTTGAAAGTAGAAGCCCTCAAGGCAGCCAAGAAAGGCCCGCAATCGCCACGACGTCTCCTAAAGTTGATTCAGCTGCGGGACTGGTGCAACACCAGTGCAGAGATTGCTCAGGAATGGCAGCAGGCACCTGTGTGAGTGGATCTGCTCACACAGCAAGGCGAAGACTTTAGGAGTCGGCCTGGTGTCAAGAAGGGCAGCAAAGAAGCCACTTCTCTCCAGGAAAAAGCATAAGGGACAGATTATTATTCTGCAACAGCTGCAGGGATTGGACCGCTGAGGTCTGGGGTAAAGTCATTTTCTCAGATGAATCCCCTTTCCGGTTGTTTGGTGCATTTGGAAAAGCTGGTCTGGAGAAGATAAGGGGAGTGCTACCATCAGTCCTGTGTCATGCCAACAGTAAAGCATCTTGAGATGCGTCAGGTTGCTTCTCAGCCAAGGGAGTGAGCTCACTCACAATTCTGCCCAAAAACATAGCCATGAATAAAGAATGGTACCAAAACATCCTCCGAGAGCAGTTTCTGTCAACCATCCAAAAACAGTTTGGTGACAGACAATGCTTTTTCCAACATGATGGAGCAGCTTGCCATAAGGCATAAGTGATAACTAAGTGGCTCGGGGGAACAAAACATCAGAATTTTGGGTCCATGGTCAGGAAACTCCACAGACCTTAATCCCACTGAGAACTTTTGGTCAATCTTCAAGAGGCGGGTAGACAAACAAAACCCCACAAATTCTGACAAACTTCGAGAATTGATTAGCAAGAATGAGCTGCAATCAGTCAAGATGTGGCCCAGAAGTTAATTGACAGCATGCCAGGGCGAATTTCAGAGGTCTTTAAAAAGAAGTTTCAACACTGCAAATATTGACCCTTGTTATTGTCAATGAAAGCCTTTGGCACTTATGAAATGTTATTATACTTCAGTATACCGTAAAATATCTACAACACAAAGAGCAAACTTTGTGAAAACCAATCCTTGTGTCATTCTCAAAACGTTTGACCACGACTGTAAAGTCACATTTAACATATTAACCAGTATCTTACTTAATATTTATTATTTTGTAATGTTTCGATGTTGTATTATTTTAAAGAAAACAGTACATTCAGTAAATTCCCTTTATTAAGGATATATTCATTTGTCAAATAAAAATTATGCATTAAAGGTACAATGTGTAAGAGTTGAGACTAATCTCTATCTGCCAATTAATAAGGCCTACTCCAAAAAAAACCCCAATACAAACGTGCTGGGCAAGGTACTCAGAATTTGTAAAATATTACAAGTTAGTTATCACTCCTTAAAAAGAAATATTACTTTACTTGATAAAAGTAAGTAGTTATGTTACTTGTTACGTTTTTACTTTCGCACCCACCGCCAAACAAAGCAGGCTCTCTCGACTTTTTAATCATATTCAAAACAGCAGCAAGGAGTATGTTTTCTTACAAAATATTTCTTAACGCCACAAGCTGAAATTAAAAAATAAAGGAAGTAAATCCTGACTTTTAAACTACTGTTTCAGCACATGATGGCCTATTTATAAGAGCAGTATATAGTATTTTTACAAAACATAGGGCCTACAACGTTACTTAACGCCACTGTCTCCCGACGTCCAAGCATCAGCGCAATAGCAGAAGGAGTTTCTTTCGGTTTGGCGTTGCTTTGCTGTTTTAGCAGATGTATGGAGGTAAATCAGTGCCAAAAACATTGAAAATGCACAGACTAAAAGTCACAAACAGATATTACAACTTGTAAACACATAACACAATCTACAAATAGATACACAAATACAAATTACTTGGTCGAGCGACCGCTTACCTGACAACCCATCTTGCGAGGGTCGGTCCGTCCTTCCCCAGCGCTGGCGCAGGCTCTGTCTGCAGAGGCTCTGCCCGCGCTGTGACACTGGCAACTGCAGCTGGCAGTGAGCCGATCCCAGCCATCCGACAAGTGTCAGCTCTTATTTTGAAAAGATCTTATTGAGGGGACGTGACATCACATTGAAGCAATACCTCTGATTGGCTGACTACACGCGTGGATCGAAGTCACACAGTCTGCGGAAAGAAACTGCCAAAATTATCTGTAGACGCGTGCAGAGAGATCTGTGAATGCACTGTGATCTACAAACACAGATTCAACACTTGCATGCTGAGCTTTGCACAAAATATTTAAGAATGTCTTTTTTACAGTGGTTTGAAAATACAAGTTAGACTGTGTTTGTTTGCAAATCTTGAGGAGGGCATTTGTAGAATTTTTAATGGGAAAAACAGCGAAACAGTTGTGCCAACATTCTGAAAATAAATGCAACACAATCTACAAATAAATAATGACCCTCATGCACAGACAAATCACTTTGCATTCATTCAAATTCTGGTTTGCAAGTACAAGTCACTGATTTATATTTGTGAATCATAAAGAGTTTGTATGCGGATTTTAAATCTTTTTGTAGATCGTATTTTATATTTGTATGTCATGAAGAGTCTGTTTGTGAAATTTTTATCTATTTACAGATTGTGTTTTGCAGATCACGAGGAGTTTGTTTGCAGATTTTAAATCTATTTGAGGATCTTGTTTTGTGTTTGCAAATTGTAATATGCATGTTGACTCATAGTCTCTTCATTTTCAATGATTTTGGCATTGTTCTGTCACCAAAGCGAAACAATAGTGCCAAAATTCTGAAAACAAATGTGACACAATCTACAAACAGAACATGAAATTCACCTGCAAACAAATCACTTTACATTTATTCAAATTCTGGTTTTCAAGTACAAGTTACTGATTTCTATTTGTGAATCATGATTTGTTTATTTGTGGATTTTTAATCTTTTTGTATATCATGTTTTATATTTGTGGATCATGAAGAGTCTGTTTGAGGATTTTGTATCTATTTATAGATCTTGTTTTACATTTGCGGATCATTAGGACTTTGTTTGCAGATTTTTAATCCATTTGTAGATTGTGTTATGTGTTTACAAGTTGTAATATCTGTTTGTGACTTTTAGTCTGTGCATTTTCAATGTTTTTGGCACTGATTTACCTCCATACAGATGCTTCATAAATTAGATGTAGAATTGTTCGCGGTTGAAAGCTTTTTGCTGGTTGCACAAAGTTTACAACTGAGAACTGATGACAATGGTGTTTGCACCTTAGACAGCTGCTTACAGCTGTGGAAAGAAAACCTCTCTCCCTCGTTAGACACTGGTCTAACTTAGGTGACTGAGTAGGCCTATGGGCACCAGAAAAAGACCTAGACTGAACACGGCCTCAGAGACTGACGGAGCCCAGTTGGATGATTAGGAATACATTAGGCTACTGAGGTGATTTACAGGGGCTCCAATAAATTAGGTGTTAATTTCAACCATACCAGTAATACGGTTCTGTTGAGTTTTATTTTGTTTCAAGTGTCAAGTTAGAATTAAATGTGGTTTACGATGAGCTAACAATATAACCAGTTTTGTGAAAGAGAGAACCTTGAATTCAGAGGGTGTACAGTTGTGTCACAATTTTGGGTTTTGTTTGGTTTTTCCTGTTTTATTTTGGAAGTTTCTCTCTACGGTGTCTTGTCGCACTTTATTTCCTGTGTGTCTCTTCCCTTTGAATACCTCATTTGTTTCGCCCGTGTTTAATCACCCTGCCTGCTTGTGTGTGTGTTAGTATATATTGTCTGTGATTCTTCTTGGTCTTTGACTGTTTGTTGTCGCTCATGTCCTGTGCTATGACCCATTACCCCTGCTTGCTCTTTTTGGATATTTTTGTTGTTGGATTTTCTTGGATATTACCTACCAAAACCTGCTTATCCTGCCTGTGCACAAACTGACAGGTTGTATTTGTCTGTATATTATGTATAAGAATATTTTCCTTTCTTGAGATTTTGTTTATTTTGTTTATTTATTTGACTGAAAAATCTAGGCCATAGGAGTGTAACATTGCTGCTGTAAGTGAAGACGGAAGCAAACCTCTCTTTCATAGGTAGAACTGCTAAGCCTGGGCTGTAGCTTGACAAAACAGACCTTAAATTAGCGACTGAAATATTATATGAGAGGTGTTTACATGCAAACGAGTAACCTGTTTTTTTAAGTCTTGTCCTGGTTTGGATTATATATTTCGGATATAAGGTTTACATGGACCACAGGACTACAGTTAAACCTGGATAAGGTCTTCAGCTCTATGCACACCTGAATTTCTCCATGCTATCTTTGGTTTCTGTAATCACTGTGTTGTCAACATTTGAGGATGAAGCCAATTTCTTTGGCTGGACTTTACTTGAATTTACTTTCATCTGATGACACCTACGAGTGACCTGAAATGCATAAGTGATGATTGAAGAGACGGGGTCTGAAATGTCACAAACAATGGCCATGTGCCACAAACCCAAGCCACAAGTGATTTACATCTCTGCACAG
This sequence comes from Lepomis macrochirus, assembly GCA_024633595.2. NCBI lineage: Eukaryota > Metazoa > Chordata > Actinopteri > Centrarchiformes > Centrarchidae > Lepomis > Lepomis macrochirus. The sequence continues at coordinate 27,649,713 of JALXJV020000004.1, read as the reverse complement.
GAACCTTGTGACGTTTTGAGGTCAGTCAGTTTTTGTCAAAGACTTGAATGATGAATTTAAATTTTGAATGACTGAAAACAGATGATAGCATGACCCTGATTTATTATTGTTCTTATCACTAAATCAAAAAATTACACACTAACTTTTTCACACTTTTTTCACACATGAGCTTAATGTGAATTCAGTGGCGTCTTAAACCTGACGCATTCTCCACCTAGTTCTCAGGTCTGTTTTTATACATCACACCCGCAAACACCGGATGAGTGGTTTCCTGTGGGCTGTTATTGGTAAATTCATGTCTACCTTTACATCTTGATACACAGTTATTTAAAGAGATGGACCTGCACAAGAAAAAAGTCAGGATGTTTGAGTTTTTAGCGATTTAGGAAACAATGCATACAGGAAAGAAGTGTAATTAATATACTGTATTTGACATTGTAGGTTTAATAGAGGCACTGTACGTTTATCAGATCGCACAGCTCATCCTATTGACAACTCCGCTCTGCATGGTGTGTTCTGCATGGAGGTCATTGATTACCATAGCAGACAAATTGTATGCTAAGGGGTTTATTGTTGGGTGCAATGACCAAAACCAAAGCTTCACTAACCACTGGGCATCAAAACTTTTCCAGTGATTTCCCAGCAGTGATCATATAGAAGCTCCTCACACAATTTATCCTCTTATTGATAACTCAACTGCACCAGGCATTTTGCACAAGGCATGTTTTCTTCTGAGATTTCCCACTACCCTATGTAATGGGTGCAAGTAAGCTACAGTGACATCTTGAGGTCTTTTGGTCTCTCCACATCCTTCACTGGTTTAATTTTCTTCCTCATGGTTTCAGTCATTCTCTGAACATTGTTATGAAGTCTGGATTACATAAACTGAGGCAAATCAGACAATGAATCATTTACTATTCCTGAAGCAGACTAAATATTGTATGGGGTTGATTGTTATTATGTTGTATGCTTTGGCAATATTGTTTCACAGTCATGCCAATAAAGCTAATTGAATTGAATTGAATTGAATATTGGGGGAAATTGTTTCTTTTTTTACTTTAGGAGGAAAAGGAAATCAAAGCTGGGGTGGGCAATGCTGGAGAAACTAGCAAGAGACAGCTAGATTTCTAAAGTTTCCAGCTGAAAAAAAATCACACCCCCTCCCTTCAAGCCTCCCTCCAAAGCTTTCCAAAAACACATTTTTGTGTACAATGAGTGCATAGGCAAAGTGTGCGTAGGTAGGCATGTAGACAAGCAGGCGGGCCAAAATTACAGTCCTGCAACATATATAGATACAGGATTTTTTTTTCATTTTTATGTATTGTGTGAGTATTTGATTTATTTATTGATTGCTGTCTGGCACATAAAATACAATTTCAATAAATATAGCAAAAATGGTTCTGAATTAAATTTCTTACCCCAGCTTTAAGGTTGTATCTCTTGCTTCACAGTCACCTTACCATACAGTTCATCATAGCCCATCCCCTGTTTCCAGCAGAACTTAATATGACCTGATCATGTTTGATATTAACAGTCTAACATTATGCATCACCTGTTGCAAGATATTTGGTCATATTTGTACATGAATGTTATAATCAGCTGTGAAAGAAATATTTAGATCATTTAATCCTTGTAAAAAAACACTGTATGTATAAGTCCTGTATTCAAAATGTTACTTGAATAAAAAGATGCAAGTAAGCTAAATCCATTTACATTACTAACAGTAAAAATACTTATTGAGCAGCAGAGAAAATCCTGTTTATATTGTATTTCATCTTTTACTGATGTACTAGCATGTAAAAAAAACAATTCATTGTGCTGACAAGTTGGGAAACATGCAGTGCAGTGGTGGAATGTAACTAATTACATTTACTCAAGTAAAGTACATTAGCACTTTACTTGAAAGGCAAATATTGTACTTATTTCTCTACTACAATTGTCTGACAGCTTTAGTTACCAGTTAATTTTTAGATTACAGTGTCTTTATAGTGTTCCTGACTTGGCTTGGAAACTGTTGGACCATTGCCGAAGGGGCCCCTGACTAAGACCCTGAACCCCAGACTGCTCCCCGGGCACCACACAATGGCTACCCACTGCTTTAATTAGAACGCTTTTCAAAGAATCTTCTCTCTGTGATGAATATTTCTGATTCTCGCATTACCAAATTTTGTGATTTTTAATTTTTCTGAGATATTTTTAAAATAATAAACCCTCCCTGGGTTAAACATGCATCATCAGAAAGGAGAAAACAGAGCTGTTTTTCAGAGCTCATGAAAAGTAAACTTTTTAGACATAGGTGGTTCACACAAACATATGACGATCTTATAAAATATGATGCATGGCTGTAGTTGAATACCCAACAATAGACCTATATAGTTACAATGACAACAACCGTAAATATCTAAAGTCTAAAGTGCAACATAAACATTAATGCAGCACAGTAATATTAATACTAACACATATACACACAATACACATACATATACATATATACACAATATGAATAGCCTACTTTTACTTTTGACAGGCTACTTAAGTCAGTTTTGATCTCAATACACATTATAGGCTACTGTGCAAAGGAGGAAGTTTGCACGATACTGTTTTAAAAGGTAAAAATGTGAGCGAGTTATGACACGTTGTCTAACTGCCTCCTTGTGTAAAAACATAAGGCACTGGAGCTTTAAAACAGCCCGGACCTCCCAGACCTCCACCCGACAGACCGCACAGAGGCGGGTCTAAACTCCCTCTTGCCCCGCCCCCCGCTCCGCTGCTGTCCTCTCCTCTCCTGAACGCTGATGTGTTACTAACTTTACAGCCTTCAACTCTGACAAAATGTTCAATTTCGGACCAAAGTTGCTGCTGCTTTTCCTTCTGGCCTTCCCCTGTGGGTTAATCGGTAAGTATTATTATTTTTCCTGCGTTTGAAGCAGACTGCTCATATCGTCGCCTCGCTCCGGTTTAAAAAAGTTATTAGAGCCCAACATCTTGACGTGGCAAAGTCACACAGCTTTACACACGCAGCTATATGTCTCCTCCAAGGCTGTGCAAACCTCAATGCATGGACGCTGTATCCATAATGCTGTTCACGGTGATAACAGAGTTGGAGCTCATCTCTTTTTCTCTGAAATGAATGAAAATGGTCGTCGCCTACTAGCTGCTGCCGTTAAAATGTGGAGGATTAACGTCAGTCATTAAATGTGAAGTTAAGTGTCACTTTTTTAGCTTTAGAAGTGATTTTAGTCAAAGATAAGTCGCTGTGGATGCAGCAACAGTTGGCAGCTGCTGGGACACGTCACCATAGATAAGATGGTAACTTCTGTTGAGAAGTTTCTCTTGCGCTATTTTCCCCGCTGACCTGCATTAAAATGGTGACTCGTTAATCTGCTGTGGTTCAGTTTAAACTGGAAACAAAGTGGCCAGTTTGTCTGCAGACAGATAAAACATCACTTTAAAACACAATGAATGTCATTGATTGGTTCATCTGTCATTTTGCATTACTCCTCAATGAGAAGTTGTCTTACTGGTGTGTAATACTCTAATTCTTCTTTTTCCTGTCAACAGAATACATTAGCCTACGATTTTCCTTTTTCAGAGGAGCAAATCATATTGTTTTCACACAGTTTTTCACAGCTGCACTGGGCTTTCTTCTCCAGTATAATAATAACCAGTTATGGCTGGGTGATATTGACAAAATCCATCAATAATTCTGACCACATACCTTGATAGTGATGTACATTGTTAAATTGCCGTGATAACTGTTAGCATTTGCTGAAGATGTACACACACAGGAACTGATGAGACAGTTGTTTCTCTCATGGTGAAACAGACAACCATCACTCATATACTGTTGTGTCTTCTGCCCCACGCAGGCCACGTCTCTGCTGACTCCGACTCTGCTGAGGACATCGCTGAGGACCAAGATGCTGCAGTAGACGAGGAGGAAGATGACGAAGAAGAGGTGCTTGTTGAGGAGGATCAGATACAACAATCGGTATGTATATTTTTATTACTCGGCAGTATGGCAAAGAATAGTCTGACACGCAGGTGAACAAGCAACGATGCCATGTTATGTTCGTCCTCAGGAGGGAGACGAAGAATACTCTGACGAAGCAGCTGATAAACTGGTCACGTCTCACCCTGATGCCGACACCACCATCATCTTCATGACAGGAGAAGGTTGGTTTGGCACCATATTATCAGGTTTTCATTCAGTGAGTCACAGGTTTACATCAATTAACATGTGAAAAGGGTGGGTGGGGCGTAGTCAGTCAAAATGTCCTATAACTCAAACACATAAACTTATGTTTGTACTGATGTTATTCAATTCTCTTTATTTTTATTCATACTAAATTCAGAGTTTCCTGCCAATGAAATCGTGCGGTTCCTGGTGGGTTTTACTAACAAGGGAAGTCAGGATTTCACCGTTCAGTCGTTGGAGGCCTCCTTCCGCTACCCCCAAGACTTCCAGTTCTATATTCAGAATGTAAGTTGAAAAGCTGAAAAGACGCCACCAGCGCTCCACCTTTTGAGTTGGACACACAGCAGAATAATTTTAAAAATCGCAATTATGTGACGACCAAAACAAATGTATGTGTCTACTGTACATGCATGTTTAAGGAGAAGATAGGACCCAGTTCTGCTGTCTGTCCTGCTACTTAAATAAAAGTATGTTTTGTGCAGTTCACAGCGCTGCCTCTGAACACTGTAGTGCACCCCCAGGCTCAGGCCTCCTTCGAGTACTCCTTCATCCCAGCTCAGCCCATGGCAGGCCGTCCATTCGGTCTTGTAATCCTCCTCAACTATCTTGACACTGAGGTAAGAAAGTTTTTTTAATATTTATAATATTTGTGGCAGTTGGTGCTTGAGGTCTGTGCAGGTTTTTAGAGGAAAGTGTAGTGTGATGATGTTAGACGGTGACTGTCAAGATGCTTTTCACAGCCCACCTCAAATATTGATGATTCATGAAAATAAATACCCACAGAAGCCATTGTCAGCAAAGCAGTTCATGTAACAGCTGTGTTTTTTTCCATTTTTGTATAATTGGGACTACTGGTAACTCCTCACTGTCATTATTTCCTTCTGACTTTTGTTTCCATGCTACTGTTGAATGATGAAGTGTTTAGTTGAAGTGAGGACATGATTTTTAAAGAGCAGCTCTAAAAAGTTTTTGAAAGTTCAAGGTACTTGTTTACTAGCTTTTTACATTTTTCTTCAGGGCAATGTGTTCCAGACTGCCATCTACAACCAGACTGTCACCATCATTGAGCGAGAAGAGGGACTGGACGGAGAAACGTGAGGCTTTCTTCTTTCTTTTTATGTTAAATCCTATCACGTGCATACCTGTGAATGAAAATGTAGATAAAGCTGTATTATTTTTCTGAAAAAAGAGAGGAAGATCGCAAGCTATAATGTAGCACCAATTCAGACTAAGTCAGTGTAGGCAGTGGGTGGACGTATTAAACCCATTTCTGCATCTCAGTTCTGTGTAAATATTGTGTAAATCTAATTATTTTGCCCACCTATTTCTTGTTATCCATGTCTCTGGCTGCATCCCGCTCTGTAAGGCTTCACAATACCAGCTTTCCTTGCAGCACATGTAAGAACCTGTAAACAGAGGTGTGAAATTGGTACAAAGAGATTAGTTGTCAGAATTGTGGTGGTGGTGGTGCAAGATACAGAAGCTGTCACCAGCAAATTAGTCAAGCAAAAAAAAATGTCTTCCATCCTAAAATCTCAAAACAGATCAGTAAATGTTGCAGGTACAGGTCACTTGAAGGTAACTTTAGAGCTCAAATGGGCCAGGATTATTCTTTATGCTGAACGTTAGGGGTTGCCATGGGGTTGATGAATGGAGCTACTTGTTAGAATCATGCCATCTTTGACGATCAATATGACTTGCATACATTTACTAAGTACACTGCACAATAATTAGGAGAGGTCATAGAAATTTATTCAAACCACCGTCTTCAACTTGCTTGTTTGCTACAGATACTTAAATGAACTGCATCGCAAAAAAAGCATTTGTAACACAGGTGGCTACATACTGTGACCTTGCATTGTGATGAGTGTGTAAGTGAAGTAAATTGCATTTCATTGGTCTAATTTGTGTCTGCGGTCATCCATTAGCCATGTGCCAATCACGTATTATGGCTTAAAGAAACACAGAGTAACCATGCAGGTCTGTTTACTGATTAGCAGAAATGGTTTTGTGTTTTCTGCAGAATGTTCATGTACATCTTCCTAACTGGACTGGTGGTCCTGATGCTCTTTGGGATGTACCAGGTCCTGGAGACAAGGACGGTATGTGTTTGTCTTCCATCAGCTGCATCCACATATGTTCTTGGGAGGTGGGAAAGTAATAATTGTCAGTGTTAATAATAATAACTAATGCAAATGTAATAAAAATGTTTTGTGTGTAAAACCAACAGCAGCATGTGGAATAGAGTGCAGATTAACATGTGTCCTCCTCCCTCTTCCTCCCTAAACGGGGATAAATTGAAATTGAAGCAGGCTTTGTGCATACCATGGTTTTAAAATGAAGACACATTGTCTTTCAACCTGTGTTTTGCAGAAAAAGAGAATCTCCGTGAAAATAGAGAAGGGCACCAGCGGGATGAATGATGTGGACATCAGCTGGATTCCTCAGGAGACTCTCAATGTTATGAGTATGTTTATTTTTACAGTGATAACAGACTTTGGCAGTTGTTTGAGAGGCGATAGTTTGCCCACATTACTGTTACACTTCATAAAAATGAAGCAACACAAATAACTGATATTCACATCCTGTCTTACAGACAGGGCATCCCCTAAAGCTTCTCCACGGAAACGCACCAATAGGGCAGCTGGAGCAGATCAATAAAGCTGTCCTTTTCCATCCATCATCATACTGTCCATCAGGCTCTCTACGCTCATTTCCTAGCCACAGAAACCTGACTGCCTTTTACAATGGACCAACATTCCTGGAATCCAATTTCCATTTAAGATGTTTGTACAGATCTCAGCCTCTCTGCCTGCTGCTCTGCTGGTCTGCTGAACTCTACTGCTCTGAATAGAGCACGACCATTTAGAAACCAGCAGGACTAAACTACAGTTCATTTTTAAAGGGACTTTTATATCTGTGTGTGTTGTGTGTGTGTGTGTGTGTGTGTGTGTGTGTGTGAGAAAGGTGATAAATGATAAACCAAAAAGTCATTACAATTTTATAGGAAACTAAGGAAACGTGGTACAAACTGCCCCCAAAAGAAACACTCTGCCCGTATTTATGCTGCAATGTCGTCATAATTGCATTGGAGTTTAACAACATTTTATTTGGAGATTTGTTATCGACATTATTAGGATCAAATAGATTTTATGACTTTAAACAATTCATATCTCATATCTGTTGAATGAGATGAATCCCTTTCCTCTCCATTGTGTAAACACCATTGTGCCTTATTTGTACTGTATTTGCAGTGCTCTGCAAAGTGTTAATGTCAGGAAAAACTACGTGCATACATTGATTAAAAGGTTTCCCCACTGACACCCCTCTGCTTTTGACACCCGGTCCGATGTGGCCTGAGGTTTGTAAAAGTTCAGATTTAGTTTTCCCATGGGGCAATGGCAGCTGCAGTTACAACAAACATTAAAACAGTGTTCTGTGGAGGTTTCTGCAGGTTAATCCACCTGTTTGCTTTTTCACCTGACTGTTATAAGAGGCTCAATGGAGCAACGCTTTACGAAGTGCCAGCAATCGTTTAAATTGTGTTGTTTTTAAAAACAATAAAAGGGTGAACAAAGTGTATTTGTAGGGTTTTTTTCATGGAATCTAAAGCTTAGATTTAGTTTCGGTAAAATGACAACAGTGGTTGTCACTCAAGAAAACATGTAGGGCTGTTGATTATTTCCCTAATTAATTGCTGTCACTTATTTTCTTTATCAACTGAATAATCATTTCGTCTACAAAACATCAGAAAACTATCAGTCTCCCAGAGCACAGGATGATGTCACCAGATATCTTGATTTGTCCAACCAACAGTTAAACCCAAAGATGAAAAAGAAGAAAATTGTGGAACAAAAAGTTTTTTGACCTTTTGCTTTGAAAGTGACTTAATTGATTATGAAAATATTTGAGGATTCATTCCTAATCAATCAACTAATCAATTAATTGATTTATATTGGACTAACATGTTTAAAGCCACAAAGATTATGCAATACTTTTGGTAACCCAATATTTTAATGGGTCTATACATTTGTAAGAAAAACACAATTTTGCATAAACTAACAAAGTAATTGAAAAGGGTATTCAGTCACTTTATTCCAAATAAATAATAACTAAGTCCTTCAGCCAGTGGCAGCAGGTCGCCTGAACATGAAAAATATAAGTAAGGATAATTAGACACTTCATCTGAAAATCAGAAACTGCTTTTATGTGGAGACCCAAAACAGACAGAAAAGGGCATTACAGGAGTCGAAAATATAACTGAATATGTAAATAAATATTACAGTTAGTCAAATATGTGTAAAAGGAAATATAAAAAGATATGCTTTTCCTTACCTCCAAGCAGTGGATAAGTAAATTAAAACTTCTTGTTTTTCACCTCCTTAGATTTACCTCTTTTTCTTTTGGTATATGCACACATTTAATCATTTATTCAGTCTGTTTACCCCATGCAACATGTCTTATTCTCCTTATATGATAATGAGTCTACTTACTTTTAAACTCAACACAATTAAAATAGAACTTCTCAGAACTTTGTTTCTATATACACCTATGATTACCGCCCCCCGCCCCCATTTTAATTTTAAAATGTAAAATTGGAAAAAAGGTGTGAACAACCAACCTCTGCTCTGCAAATTAAAACCACACGGAATAGCACCAGGCTCACGGTCCACGTATAGCCTATTACATATTATCTGCTGTAGCATACTTTAGGGATAGAATCGAGTCCCTACATTACAGGTGAAGATCAAAGTATAGGATAAAGCCATGAAGACATCCTGAGAGAGAGAGTCCTCCCTGTGTTGCGTGAGTGTTGCGGTGCGCGGTGCTCCTCCTCAGGGAGGTGAGAGCTGTCCGGTGCTGAGGGGGGAAGATGAGCTCAGCGCGCGCCGGGGGGCAGGTAACGTCAGCAGTCGGCCGGAGCAGGGAAAGACTGTACATACACACCCAGCAAGTGTTTGTCGCCGCTAAAACACTGATACACACCGGCACACATCAGTGATGGACAGCTAATCAGCTCCGTGTGACTCAGCGCTGCTTTTTTATATATATCGTGATTCCCGCGTGCCTCGCCAGCATCCCGCGCCCTCCGCTTGGCTTGAAATGGGATGATATGGGATTTTTCATGTCGACGAAGATCGGAGGGATTCTTGCGTTTGCCTTGGGTAAGATATCTCAAGCTCTGCCGTGGGCTTATTTAGCCTGTGAGCGACTTTGGGTGGGTTGACAGAGAAAACTGCCTTGCATCTTATTTTATCTCCCCGCATCCGAGACATCACCGCTATGATCTTTATTTATCCCCATCAGTGTTGCGTGATGGTCATGAGACCTGTGCCGTGGCCAACAGCTTGTAGTACACCCATCGACGATAGATGCTGGGTGTCTATACTTAGGTGATAGTGTGCAAGATTTTGGACGAGCAACATTCAGAAATAAAAACCACCCACAAATTGATTTATTTTTTGTTAAATGCCACTTTTAGTCATATTTAGTGCTTTAATAGCTCTTATTTTGTCTTGTCCTCTTGCAGAATGTTGAATTATGGACATGTTTAAGCATTTAAATTGCAAATAGCTATGAGCCGAGCATTGCATCCCATGTGGAGGGAATATATGGGCTGCAGTGGTCAGGACAGTCTGTGGTAACATCTGCTTCTCCGCCCACTGACATCTGTCTAAAGTGAAGTTCAGATAACAGGATTGCAAAATCTTTAAATTAACAGTGGTGTTAAAAATCTGGAGTGTTAAGCAATGCTTGAAGTTGCTAGGTGGTAGAGAAAGAGACTGAAACTATTTCACACCTAAGAAAATAACCAAGTTATAATAAATAAATTAGAATAATGTTGCTTGTGCATTTCTTGGGGACATACTGGTGCTGCTGATTTGTCTTTCCAACTTCATCCATTTGAAGTAGTTTATATAAATAGTTTAGGAAGGGCCAAACGTCACAGGTTTAGAAAGTCAAATAAGCGGTCCCCTGTGTCTGTCATGCAGTATTCCTTTCCCTGATGGTGTCAGGAGACTCTGAAGATGTGAGGTGTGAGAACATTTACAAGGACTTTTCGGACTGTGTCCTGGAGCTGGGAGAGAGTATGGACAACTATCAGGAGAACGTGACCAGTGAGAGGGGAGTGGCGGCTGTGTGCAGGTGAGAATAACTTCATCAGTAAGAGAGTATGCAAGCAGCATGCAGCACCCGTTTGTGCGCATGAGACGTCCCCATCAGAGGTATTTGTTTTTACTTGAACCAACTGCACTACCGACTAAGTCACTGTTAACCAGAGAAAGCAAGATCTTAAAGACAAACCAGCTGTGATGGGTTGGAAGAAAAACCTTCAGTGTCTCCGGCACTGTGCACAGAACTGTATTCAGTTCAATTAGTATGAAATACTGCACGACTGAGTGAAATAACACAGGCAGAATGTATGCATGTCATGACAAAATACTGGGGAGAAAAAGAGCAGATGCCATAATCTCAGATGGAGAATAGAGAATTGAATGGTGCTGAGACACTGAGCCATCGTACTAAATAATTTATGACTTTGCTGCAGCAGTAATGAAATTCCAGAAACGTTTTTTGTCATTGTTACTGCACGCACTCTACAACCCCAGCACAGGATATTGAAGACAAAGATTTACACATAAGCCTTCTGTTGAAAATTGCCCACTTGCAATATCATCTGTGATATTGTTTCACTCTCTGATACAGTTGCCATGGTAATTAAAGCTCAGTTTGACTTACTTGAAGCCACCATCTGAGTGATAGATTATTGGCAAGCAAATTCATCTGCCACAGCCAGTGCACGTCTGTGTGCTGTAGCCGGGATGAACTCTTGAGTGTAGCAGCAGACGCCAGCGTTGATCTGATGATCCTTTGTTTGCCACAGCCACTGGGAAGCTTTCCACACATGTGCCCTCACAGCGCTGTCCGACTGTCAGGAGGAAGTCAGCTCCATCTGGGAGACTCTGAGGCAGGACTCCAGGAAGATGCGCTTCCAAGGAAGTCTGTTCGACCTGTGCAGCCCCAGCTCCTCTCCCAGCACAAGCTCAACTCTTGCTGCCCTTACCCTGCCACTGATAGGCATGCTGATCTTGACTAGGCCCAACTGGTCTGTATAAATCGGGGTGGGGGGTGAGGAGGGCCTCAAATTTCCCGGGGTTCAGTCCTCCTGAGCTCAAACTTAAAGCCAAGGATTTAAGAAAGACAAATGTTTTAATAAGGATTATTTTGATACAGAGCCACAGAGGTCTGAGGCAAGCCAATCAATATTTGCTGTGATGAATAATGTTTGATATCTTCCCAAATACTTCAGCTTGATCCTCCCTTATGTCTAGAAGCCAACAGAGTAGTTGAGAAGATTCAGTTTCTGCCAACATATCAGTCCAGACGGACTAAAGCAAACACTTTTCAAGTAGTCAAGAGATTTCAGATACAATGTGAGCAGAGTCTGATCAGTATGCAGTCAGACACCTGTGGCTCTGGGTCACCAGTATACAAGGAGTGGACACACTATCACGAACACTTGTACAATCTAATGAGAACCAAGGCAAGAGCCATGCAATGAATTTTATGAATGAATATTTACTGAAAATTATTGTGTTTTTATGGAATCAACTCTGGCCTCATTTTTAAAGCAGTATTTGTGGAGTTGTAGGCTATCGGTTTTCCCTATACAGTACATAAGGCCTGTATATTATTAGACAGCAAGGTGTTGATGTTATGTGTCTACTCCCTTTATCATGTATTATATGGTCATACTGTGAAAGCGAATGGAATAGTTCAACATTTTGGGATTTAGCTGAGAAGATCTATACCACTCTCCTATCTGTATGCTAAATATGAAGACACTGCCAGCAGCCGGTTAGCTTAGCTTTGCACATGGTTGCTACAGCTGCTCCTGGCCAAGACATTGTTCAGCACATAGCTCCCTGTAAAACCACAATTTGGGGTTTTTACACTTTTGTACAGATTAAACAAATGAGATATAAAATGTAATCTAAAGTGAGCTTTAGTGGTGCTATTAGTCGGATTTTGTTACCTTTGGACAGAGTTAGGCTCGCTGTTTCCCACTGTTTCTTTGTCTTTTAGCCAAGCTAGCTGACTCCTGGCTGAAGTTTTAGATGTAGACATGAGAGTGGTATTAATTATCACACCTGCTTCTCTGCAAAAAAGCGAATATGCATATTTCTCAATAGGTCGAACTACTCCTTTAAATGAAGAGCTATAGTGTATTTTGGACACCAAAACACCAATTGAAATCAGTGAGTTTGTATAAATACAGCCAAGCCATCATGATGTAATCAGCTATCACTTTACGAGAAAACATTTAAAGGAGTACTTTACCAAAAAAACAGCAATATCTTAGCAAATGTTAGCTCTTAGTCATTACAGAACTGTTTTAATTGTTAACGTATTGATCAGTGAAAGGACCAAACTGTAATACCAAACCAGACATTAAATCTCACTTAATTACAACAAAGCTGGCGAAAACGTTCTGACATACTAAAGGTGAATGCCTCTTTAATCTGTTTCAGCATGTTGTAAATGTTTGTGTAAGTGACAATCAGGCCACTTGTATAAAACCTTTCACCCCTTTTCCCCCAAAAAAGACTTCGGCCCACTGTGGCTGATGTTGCACGGCTGCTACAAAGACACCAAAACAGACATCTGACACGGTATCACATCTTCACTTCTCGCAGAGCCTCAGCCCACCCCACACTTTGGTCCAGTCTACACTCAGTTAAACCTCTTGATGTTTGTATGAAAAAGAAAATCTGTGTTGAAAATGTTCAGTGTTGTTTCACTAATGTCTTACGAACCTTGTGTGCAATGCTCGCTTGAAATTAACAAGATATAACTAAAACTACACTTTAAAGTAGGCTAAGTACTGCACATACACAGTATGCTATACAGTACGCATAGACTACACAGAGGTCGATTATGTTACAAAGATCAGATTTTTTTTTTTTTTTTAAATCTATACAATTGCTTTTGTATCAATAGTATTTCAATTAACGACCAACCCATCAATGCACTGAATAATTATGATGAATAATTATGAAGAATATAGATTCCAAACTCTGCTGCCCAATTTATCTGTCTCACACTCTCAATTGATTTAATCTTGAGAAACCTTGGCTTGATTTTGCACAAAATGCACAAATGTTAAGCTTCAGAAGCAACCACGAACACCTGAAGTGAATCTCATCGACAGGAATAAGCTAATGGGTGCTACAGTTTGTATCATCCATTCATTTAGCCAATAAACCATGAGATATCACCAGTTGTACTTGTCTTTTAATCACTATGAAATGAGTATTTAGGTTTAAGGGTTTCTGATGTTTTTACTGTTCCTGCAATAGTCACCTAGATTCAGAGCACAGTAAAAATGAATGAGCAATAGCACCAATTTTTTCTGTTTGTTTGGTTTTGTTTTCCCAAAACTGTCTCCATTTGCATATTTCCTTTAATATAATGCTCCCAACAGGCATTAGCAACATATGGATGATTTCTGTGGTCCTCAATGTTTTCCCATCAACTCTTTTATCACAAATGCATGACAGTTTTAGTAACAATGCTTCACAATAATGAACAGTCTGTTGATTGTACCTTGGACAAATGTGCAGTGGTATTGATCTGTGCATGAAATTAAGCTAGCTCCTCTGTGTATCAGCATCCTATTTATGCAGATTCATTAACCAGACCGCCTCCACTTCACTTCCTTCATTAGCATGTTTGTTCTAGTGGTTTCTATTTATTTCATGTTTTACGAGTGGTACCATTATTTTGTCTTTCTGGTGGTGAGAATAAAAAAACAGTTATGTCCTCAAAGCATGAGCAATATGTACGGTCACTTCTTATGAGAGGACACTTATCTCTTCATATGCTGTTGAAGAAAGCATGAAAATGGTTGCATTATCATAAACATTATACCACAAGAAATTAACCCTAATGACAGTTTAAACATGGAAGGAACTTCTGAATGTAAAAACAAGTTCAGTGTCCATGTGTTGTTTTAATTTTTCCATTTTACTGATACAAAAGCACACTATTTACAAGACTGTATAAAGCAATTATAGCAAAATAATGTGTTTGTAATAATAAAGCACCATGTTTAAAACATAGTGTGTGTATGCGTGCATCACCTTCAGCAAAATAAAGGATAGCAAAGATCTAGAAACACAAAGTGGGAATAGTGGAGCATTTAATCGATGCAGTGAGTCCCCTGCTGTACTACTCATTTACTACAGAGTTTCTGTTTTTTAGCCCCCCCCCCCGAAGCAGAGTGTCGGTAATGAGGATTACAACCAGCATCTTTCAACTCGTTAGCACACTCCCATCTGCTTCTTTCCATCTGGACACTTCTACTGGAGGCGGGAGAAAATGAGGGATCAGGGCCCGGGGGTGGAAAACTTTCAGACATCCAGACATGCTTGTGGTGTGCCCCTCATTAGAGGACCTATCTTTGACATCTGAAGCATAATGGCCAATTATTTTTTCACCTACAGTTTCCTGACTGAGATTCACACTTTTTTCTTTTTTACAATCCTTATGAACTGGTAGTGTTTTATTAAATAGCATATGCACAAATGTACTTGCATTGTACCATACTTTCTTGATGATGGTGCAAACACCTTATATTTAAACCTTTAGAAAGGAGGAAAGAAATATGTGCACCTTGTCTGTGATGTTTCTGCAGTAGAAACAAGTCAGAGAATTGAATTTCATGAATAGGTCCATCTCTCAAGTTTACATACGTAAAACGTTTAAAGAATACAAAGGTGGAATTGCATGTGAAAGGTTGCAAAGTAGCCATTGCTAGAAATAATCCAATAGTAGGTGACACTGACTTAAAAAGAGGACGGTTTGAACTTAACTTAAAGGTAATGTTTGACATTGTGGGATGTTTGCTTTCTTGCTGAGTTAATTAAGTTAGCTGCCAGTTAGCTTAGCTTACCATAAAGACTGGAAACAGAATCACCAGTCTCTGTAGGTTGTTGTCCCAACAGGTGTTAAGACGACTCCAGGAAGTCACTACCCGGCCATGAAATAGTTTGGTACATATCCCCTGTAAAACCACAACATGTCATTTTACACTTTAGTTTTAAGATATTAAGTTCATCTGTGAACTTAAGAGGTGCTGTGTTTTTTTCTTATTTGTCATGTTTCCAGTCTAAGCTAAGCAAACTGGCTGAAACTTCATATTTAATGAACAGACAAGTGAATGGTATTGATCATCTAACACTCAGTTTGAAAGCAACTAACTGTATTTCCCAAAATGTCCGACTATTGTGCAACTTTTAAATATTATCAATTATCACCCCCTGCAGCTTAATAATGTACATATACTACACTTTAGAAATATGATTTCAAAAAAAGACACTGCATAGTCCAATCAAAGCTGCAATGGTTTGATCAGACAGTCACCACACAGAATACAAAGAGAATGAATGTGTTACAGGATCCTTAATACTCTAGTGATATTATGCAGTTAATTTAAACAGGTGTTTTAAAAGCCATCACTAAATAAGACAGCATCGTTCCAGAAACCTTCAGCGCTGCGCATGACAGTACTTTTCACGTCACATCCCCACAAACGGTAATAATATTTTCAGAAACACGAGCACAGCCGGCTGTCAGAGCACAGCTGGTGGCTGACAAAACTGTCCCCAAAGTGGCCACCTTGTCTGCATAATACATCATGACATAAAGAGATGAAAACAAACAACGCTAGCTGTGCAAAATCCTGTACAAGCGTGACGAGGAAGGCCTAAAAAGGGCATCATGAGACTGAAAACGTTATCCAGAAAGGAAAAATAAGCCTGATTTCAAACTTTATATAGTCTTTACATACTTCATACAAAAGAGTGAGGAAAAATGTCTTGTTGTTGACAAATAATTATCAACAAGACCTCATTAAAATGAGGGAATGGCATGCTCATGCACTTAAAATTAATTCAAAAATTGAATTACTAAAATAACAAAATCATATCTATAATCATTAGCTTGAGGAAAAGGTGTAAACCAGCATCTGCTTTCACAAACGTTAAAACATGTATCTTAATGTTCTACAGAGTTAACACTATCCAACATTTATCTGACAGATATGAATAAATAGATCAGTCCATCTGTTGTATTACTTGAAGAGGAGATGGATGACAATCCAACTTCAAAGCTTCTGCTGGAGGTTTACTCTCCATTTCTTTTGCAAGCATTGAAAAACCTCTTCTGGGCGAGTTCTTCCGGGGTTAACCGCCCACAGATTTTCAGTGTGGTGTTAACAACAATTCACAGGTTAGATTTGGGTCCAGTATTGACTGGAATGGCCCTGAGCTCAGTTCGCATGCACAAGTACTCTCCAATTACAGCCATCAACGCCATGCAGGCTACATTGACGAGCCACCAGGACAGGACGGCTGGCAGATGAGCATTATAGATCCAGCAGCCAATCATATGGAAGAAGTGCACAGTGACTGTGAAGTCCAGGCACTGTTTCCCTCGACGGATGAAGAACCACAGACCAAGGACGCTGCAGGAACAGTAGGACAGAAAAGTTGCCATGCTTTCAGATAAGATTTGTGTTGATATGGAGCACCTTGGTGGGTTACAGGGCAATACCACATGGACAAATTGTCACAACAGCAGCCAGATTACAGTCAGTGACCTTTGTTGCGTGTCATAAATGTCGTAGCCCTCCTCTCCCCCTGTTTCCTGTCAACCTCTTCACCTGTTACTATCAAAATAAAAGCCCCAAAACAAATACTCTAAAAATGATATGTGTGGATACAAAGATGCCCCTGCGACGTTGTGAATGATCAAGTCTTGCCATGTAACAAAATCTATTATAAATGGTTTTATCCCTTGTAAATACATGTATTTTCCCTCGTCCTTTAAAATGTATCATGAGATAAGAGTCAAAGCTCTCTATCTGTTTGGATGTACAAATTACCTACCAGGTAAGAGAGTTCAAGATGAATGCCATCATTGACAGCCTGCCCTGTATTGTTGCAAAACCAAGGGCCTACCAAAGCAGAGCAAAGATTTGATTAGAGATATTGCACTAATTGTGCTACAAACATAAGTCGCACAGACGGCAGAGATCTTATAACTTACTTCATAGCTGAAGATCTGGTCCAGTGACCGACTACTGTGCACCAGACTATCCACGCCAGCTAACCACAGGCCCAAGAAGCTGTAGTAAATGCACTGCATCAACACAATCTGAGACACAATGAGGACCGGGTCCCAGATGTAGCTACGGAAGTGACTGGCCATTGCAGACTGACGTTACACGTACAGGCCCAAAGGATGTTAACAGCTGGCCCCAACGGCTACCAGCTGGCCCATCCAGTGTGACCTGAGTGGGACATCCAAATCTGAAACACAAAAGTTACATTTTAAATTTACAGTTACATTTAATAAAATGCATTAACCTATTTCAAGTAACCTAAATGTTCAGTGCAACATAACTGATAAAAAATAGCTGTAGGATCAAGCTGTTTCAGTAACAATACTGTCAACTGCATTACTGCTCTGAAGTACCTTATATACTGTTGTCTGTGTGTAGAATGTAATCAGAGCAATTTATTCATGGCTTTTTATCTTTTACATATAAAAAACCATATCAAACTTAAACTAAGATGTACAATTTTAAAATACGGTAAGCAACTTTGCTTTTATAAGAAAGCAGATATCGGATTTTTGAGGTAGATATTGCTATTAATACTTCGGAGTTTAAGAACAATATATCAGCCAGTAGTCTTTTTGTATATACATAAATCAATAATCTTGATACCTTGATATTTAGATGATTGATATAAATACAGAAGACCTATTATTAATTAAACCCAAGAGCATGGGTTAATGCAAACATCAACTTCAGTGTGAAAACATCTACTTGTGGTTAAGTCTCGGTGAAAAAACAGCCACAGCTAACACAAAAAGCTTTTTAGTAACACCGCGTCTAACAACAAGAGGTAACTTAGTTTCACACGATACCTGGAGTAAATCTCGCCCTAGTCTACCTAACTTATCTCTGACTGTGTCACGTATATTTAAAGAGCAGGCTAACCGAGCGCACAGCTAACTGTGCCCCTATAGACACCAAACGATTAGCAGCAGCCAACGTTACCTAATTACAGCGTGTTAGCGCAGAGACTAAATGAAACTCGTAGCCAGCTGTGTCAGGCAACTAAAACGGAAAACCCAAATGAACAGTAAACCGCGGGAATTAACAACAGTATTTCTCGTCTAACATTAACAACAACACGGAAGATGACCAACAAGTTACAGACTGTTAGCATGTTAGCTTGGTTGTTAGCAGCGGGGAACAGTTTCGGCAAAACACACAGACAGCTGATACCGACCTGACCACTTTATCAGAAATGTTTCAGGTTGCCGTAATAGCGATAATCACTTCGATTTCTTATTGTTTTCAAACCTATACCGTTAATAAACTGATGAACTGGGCTTGTACCCGACTGGCTAAACTTTGTTAACAACACGGAAGTAACAGTGGAGAACCCGGAAAGAAAACCTAACAGATACCGGTTATTTTCAAAGTAAAATATTTTAAACGTATCATTAAGACTATCTGTGCTGGCTTTCCTGCTGTGGTCTCTGTAAACAACCGAGGGAGAAAATGTTTCACTGTGTATTATATAATGGCTACATTTGTGCTGTGCAAGATGCAGTCGATGCTTTTTTCATCTCGAATCAAGTAAATGACTGTGCTACACGAGTGTATGAATGTGTGTGAATGTTAATTTCTGTATGAGCACTTGGGTTCAGTGTATGAATGTGTGTGAATGCTGAATGCGATGTAGTGTAAAAGCGCTTTGAGTGGTCGAAAACACTGGAAAGGAGCTATACAAATACGGGGCATTTACATTTACATCCTGGTTGTAAAATCCGTTTCATATCTCCTATTGCACAATACACTTTTTATTTTCCAAAAACGTCAAATAAGAATATACTAGATTAAGTATAAAAAATAGACATAACAAAAGGGCAATTTATCTGTCACCAGGGGTTTCTTCAAATGTATTTAATTAGAAATGCTTGCTTTTTTGTAAGAATAATATCGTAATATTAATTATAAAATAAAGTAGGCCTAAGCTTCTCCCAATTAAACAATTTTTACATAATTTTTAAGAAGGCTAATCAATTTGTCGATCAACACAAAATTAATCGCCAATCATTTTGAAAAGTGTTTGTCCAAGGAAGTAGCAGACGGATATATTAGTCTATTTTTAGATGTTTGATGTAACTTGGGAATGGAGCAGGTCATGTGACTGAGGACATTAACCTGAGGCGAGTTCAATCTCAAAACGTTTTGCACCAGTTTGCAACGTTTTCTGATTTAACGACATGTTTCCTTGCAACGTTGCGCTACGTTCTGCAACGGGCTTCGAGGTATGTGGGGAGTTTTGTTTACAAACTTGTGGCAGCTGATTGGGTAACACCTGAGACACGCCAACCAAATAGAAGAAAACATCCCTCGAAGCCCCTTGCAGAACGTTGCGCAACGTTGCAAGGATGTCGTTCAATCAGAAAATGTAGAAGACCGGTGCAAAACGTTTTGAGATTTAACTCGCCCCTCATTTCTTAAAATGCCTGTTTCCTCGAATCTTGGGTAGGAGGGACTCAATTTGAAATAAAACGTCATTCAGAGCAACCCCCCTTTTCTGATGCTATCTGTGAAGTTGCTCTCCTCAGGAGGAACTTTCTCTGACATGTAGGAGGCCAACAAACGGTAAGACAGCTTTGTAAACCGAACCTGCCTACTGTAAAGCGACAGCCTACAGTTGTGCTGCGCGTTCCAGGCACTCGGAAGTCGGATTTTTCCGACTTCCAACTTGAAAAGTAACAAGGAACGCCACCTGAAGTCGGGTTTTCAACTCGTGAATTCGGAGGGAAAACATCAGGAGTAGCAGCTCAGTGACGTCACACAACAATGGCAGGTCCCCTGAGGGGTATTGCACAAAAGCAAGATAAGGGATTAAGATGGGATTTTCCAGAAATCCTGGCTGAATTAAGCCTTGACTCGGTTTCACGAAAGCAGTAGCACATAAATTACCATGGTGATTTATTCTGTGCAGCTAGCCTGTTCCAGACCAGGCTAACAGACAGGCTTAGTTAATCCTGGTGCCTCATCTGTTCAGTCAGCGGTCACGCCGATCAGAAACAAAAGTGTTTTTTTCAGTCATTACATGTTCTTTTTCAGGCCTATGTGTTTTGCATATTTTTCAGTGGACTGTATTACAATAGTAGGTTGAGGTTATTAGGTTTCATAAATAAAGATGCATGCACCATACTTTGCACACAATGAGCATCAGTGAGTAGGTTTATGTGGAAATAAATAAAATAAATATAAAAATAAAATAAAATAAAAATAATAAAAAAGGATAAATAAAAGAAAAAGTAACACGGGTACAGCAATAAACCAGCAAAAGAAAGTGTGGCAGCCAATTGTGGACCGCCTGAATGTGTAAAGCGAAAAATCTCACAGATCTTAACTGAAACTGTCATAGTTATGTTATATTGTGCCTTAAAATCGAGCACCGGACATTATATCTCACACACACTATGTAGGATTCCTATGTCATTTTATAAAACTCTCAAATTAAAGTCCCACTTCAGTAAGGAGGAAATATTGTGCAGTGTTTATTCATGAAACAACTGTGTGTTTGGGAGAGAAAACAACAATTACCGCAATACATTGTGTTACAGTTAGGCTTACAGTGTACTTCTAGTAGGCTACACTAAATCACTTCTCTTTGTAGTTACTGGATTTCCAATGTCCTCAGTGCTTCTTTTTATCTCCATATCTAAGTCCAAGTCCTGTTTTGTATTTTGTTATTTTTTTCAAGTGTGTGCAGTTCAGACATCTGACAGTAAAACACATAACAGCACAGCAGGAAGTGTTCACCTGTGGATGTGCTTATACTTACTATATTGTCAGACTGTCTGTCAGACTGTAGGACTACAGCCTCAGGGTCAAGTTACAGATATCATACAGTATTTTCTATGAGCACCACAACACTGACTTTTTATCTATTATCCATATTGACATAACAAATACACCATTTTCACACAAAATTGGCAGACCTCTAGCCTCTCTGCCAAGCCTACTATAAAAAATCCCCCTCTCACCCTTTGCAGGGTGGTTATGTGTCATCCTCAAGCTCGGTTCCTCTACCAGAGGCCTGGGAGTTTGAGGGTTCTGCGCAGTATCTTTGCTGTTCCTAGGACTGCACTCTTCTGGTCAGAGACCTCTAAGTATTTGTTAAAAATGTTGCCTGCAATATAAAATAGTAAATAACTGAAAAGGCTTTGAGAAAGGTTAATAAGAAAACATGCAATGCAATCCAAACATAGAAGAAAGGTATGTATATTGTCCAAAAAAGAAACTTAAGCTAAATGAACAAGCTGCTGAAACTGCATTATATTTTTATATTTTGAATTGTCACCTTCCAGCTGAATTTTGTGTTTCCTTTTATATAAATAAAATATATAAAATAATTTCCACCATAAATTGGTGTAGAATATTTCTTCAGACGTCAGAAAGTTAAGTGTTTAATGCTAAAAAACGTCTGTGGGGGGACCCCAGACTCCCCCACGATATCTGTGCGATATGACGATAGATATTGTCATATCGCACAGCCCTAAAACTGGGGCGAGTTCAATCTCGAAACGTTTTGCACCGGTTTGCAACGTTTTCTGATTGAAGGACATGTTTCCTTGCAACGTTACGCAGCGTTCTGCAACAGGCTTCGAGGTACGTTTGCTCCCGTTTGCTGGGCGTGTCTCAGGTGTTACCCAATCAGCTGCCACAACACAACTGGCGTCAAAAAGGTGGGAAAATTCAGTGCGCTTGCATACAACAGGGTATTCAGGGAACCACCGTTTCCGTTGAAAGAAACGTTTTGCTACGTTTTTGTCTGCGCTAAACTCGCCCCTGACATGATATATGTGGCACAGAAATTTCGTACATGTAGGTAAAACCTGCTGCTTCTTTGAATGTCACTTCCTGTTTCCAGCAGAAGGCGCTACGACTATGGGTGAATATTGGCATGTACAAGAGAGGGAAAACATTTTCCCAGAGAGGGAAAAAATTGAATAACACAACACAAAAAACACGTCCAACCACATTAAATAGGCTGTACTATGTCAAAAAAAAACACTGCATTTACTGACTCTTTTTTTCACCTGGGCCTTTCCTATTTCTTATTTATTCAAAGTCCATGGTATTCAGACCTTCCTTATAACGTTTCTGTTATCCTCTGCATTATCTTGCTTATATTTGATGTTAGTGTTATCGGCCTATAATTTGTGGGGTTAGACGGATCTTGGCCAGGTTTCCTAAAATGCACTTGGTAATCTTCACTTCTCCCACTCTCTTATCTCTTTTTTGCAACTTAGAGAGACCTCATTCCTCTAAATGCTTTAGCATAACATATCAGATCTTCCCCTGCAGTGGTTAGTCTTGATCTATTTATTGCTCTCACCATCACTGCCAAAGAAAATGGTTCATCAAATATATCTTTTGATTTCCTCCCTCTTGTCTAGCACACGTGAATGCTGAATCATTGCTCTTTCCCTTGTTCGTATCCCTTCTTCTGACAAATTTTCTGAACTATGTATATTTTCGATTGGCTTTGCCAATGACTCTGTAGTGCCTTATCTCTATTGGAGACTGCGGTCACTGCTGATTGGGTAAAACCTCTGACTCGCCCACAAACAAGAGAAAACGTACCTCTGGTGTGAAAGAAAATAACACATTTTGAGGAAAAGTCATTCTACCTGGAAACCGTAGCAAATGGTGCACACTGTTGCCAGACTGAACGTGCCCTTTGTGAGTGAGTTCAAATGCACATGGGATTTGCACAAAAGAGTAACTATTGACCAAGTGATTGGGGTGAGTTAGCTGACGAAACTGCTATGTGGTAATTTCTTGTGCTTGACATTATTTTATTCATGTGTTTTTTGCAATATGTATAAATATTTGTAGTTTCAAGTCTACGTTTAGTTAAAATTATAATCAGTGTTTGCAGTTTTTATTCTAAGTGTGAAAAATATGACTTTACTACTTAAAAATATTGCTACTACTTCTGAACCTTTACTTAAGTACATTTTTGAATACTGAACAACTTATTTATATTGCAGTATAGTACTTAAGTAAAGGACCGTAGTACTTCTTCCACCGTTAAGTTAAAGTCTAGTGCAAAAGACACTTCCAGTTGAACTTCAGATTGAATCAGTTCTCCACACCACATATTTACGCATTTCATTTACATTCACAAATCTAAGAACCCGTTTACAGATGGAGATAGAGATGCTTCTCTAATCGGAATTTCTAACTAATGTCAGTGTATCTCATAATGGATACCACTGACAGTTTGAAATATTCATGTGTGGGTCAAAGCAGAAAATAATGTGTATTTCTGGTCACGAATCCAGTATTCAATGTAAATATAGCCTGCATCAACAATTTACATTTGACAGGGTCAAACCTGCAGGCGTTTTAGCCCATCATAAAGCAGCTTCTGACACGTGTTTTCTAACACAATACTAGGCTGGAAGGTAGGACAACAGTCTAAAGGTGATTACTAACAGAGGAGCAGGTCTTAGCCTGATAAATCCAGGCAGCAGAGTGTGCAGTTCACATTCAGATCATGGATTAATATTTAACTCTTCACCTCCTCTCACTGGGGCAGAACAGTATGGAAGCCTTTTTCTGCCAATGTGATGGGGAAAAATACTCAAAATAATGATTTAGTGAATTTCATGAGTTTCTCATTACTTTGAGATCTTAAGTCAATAGTTTGAGTTTTTCTTTATTTTGAGTAAGTTTCTCATTATGTTGAGATGCTATTTCATTATATTGAGATACTAAGCCATTTTTTGAGAATTTTCCTAATATAATTAATTTATAATTATTATATAATAAAATTACTGGCTCTTTAGAAATGGGATTCCATAGACAACCTCATTTCATTAAATAGACACAGAAGTGTTTGAATTTTACTCATTTCTCTTTATAGGGTAGACAAAAGTGCCATAATGGTCAGAGCACATACAAGTTTGACAAAAATACGGCAGCTCATAGACATGAAGATGATACCATGCATCAGTGTACACAGGAACCTGGTGTGTTGGCATCGTGCTGTGGGTAAGAATAATTGTTTGTTCTGTATTAGAGAGCTTGTGTCTGAGTTCAGCAATGAAATCTTTTTTAAATCTGAGTAAATGCTTACAATAGTGTGTGTGTGTGTGTGTGTGTGTGTGTGTGTGTGTGTGTGTGTGTGTGTGTGTGTTGTGTGTGTGTTACTATAACACTGTATGTCTACAACATCTGCTTTTACATGAAAGTATGCGAAAATAGGAGATAATATGTATTTTATTTCCACTATAGTCACTGTTGTTACAAGTGTAAAATAACCTCAAAATCTTTTTCTAGAAATCATGGTGAACACGGGTAATTTTCGAAAAGAAAATGAGACTGTAGTAATCTATAAATATATTCCTGGACTCACCCGTGACTATTTGATTAAAGAAGCACATAGCCCTGTATTGTTACAGCAGTTGTAATTATTTTTGCAGATTGCCATCTCCACCAAGGAAGTGATGTTTTTTGTACTATTTCTATAAGTCAGCAGCTCAAAAACCTGTTAAGAGATATCTGTTCAATTTGACAGAAAGTTAGAATATGGGCCAAGGAACAAGTTAGAAGGTTTTAGTTGCTAAACCAGGGATTTTTTAAAAAGAAAATTGCACACATTTCAATTTTGCATTTTTAAAAACATTCTTGATTTTCTCTCATGAACTAATAATGGAGGAGGATTGTAGGTCAGGTGATAGCCGGGTGTCTATTAATCAGAGGGTTGGGGATTTTATTCCTAGGTCCTGCTTTCCATGTGTCAAAGTATCCTTGAGCTGGACAATGAAC
Organism: Lepomis macrochirus; assembly: GCA_024633595.2. NCBI lineage: Eukaryota > Metazoa > Chordata > Actinopteri > Centrarchiformes > Centrarchidae > Lepomis > Lepomis macrochirus. Next base: position 27,624,565 of record JALXJV020000004.1, on the reverse strand, counting down.
CCAAATTGCTCCTGATACAATAGGTGTGTAACTAAGTTGATGTTGACAAGCGACAAATTATAATTCTTCACATTTTTTTCAGAACTTATTTAATCAGCAAAGGTCTGTTGGGTAGCCCAGACATAAAGTCTGATACATGTTGGGTCTCAAAGAGTACAGTCTAGATGGAAAGAGACCTTAGAGCATGTAAAATACAACAATATCTGTTTCAGTTTCTTTGTAATACATACTTGAGACTATTTTTTTTTCTACCTGTAGGTGGAGTTCGGTGGAAGAGCAGCTATAGACAAGCCCCCCTACTGACGGCCGCTCCTGTTCACGCCCTCATAGATGAAAAAATCAGCATCAACGCACGTTTCCTGCCCCCATGCTGTCCTGTCACAGTGTGCGCACAAATGCACAGTGAGGATGGTGACCTGTGGCAGGCGTTCGCCCATTATAATACAAATGCAGATGGCATTGTCAACTGTGAGTTTTGAAGTATAGTATATTCCTTGTTGGAGTATATGTAATGCTTATAATATGTAATGTAATTAAATATTAACCACAAATTTAATATATTAACTTGTTACAGTTGCTGACAGAAAACACAATAATCAGATTATAGATGTAATATTGCAATTAAATTATAGTTGTAAAAATGTTAAATGTTACAAGTTAACATTTAATGTGTTTATTTTGGATGATAATTTTAGAGATTACTTTAACAGTTAAGACTTTTATGCAGGCAGTCGGTAACCTCTCTGTTTTTCTGTCCTCTCAATAGTGACCAGGGATAAGTCAGTTGGGGGCTCATATTTGGGCCGTGAGCCAATGGGACTGTTCTGGGGACTGCAGCCGGCTCCTGGTGCAAGAGAAGGTTTGAGGCAAGTTATGAAAACAAGCTCTCAGTGCTCAGGTTTGTGGCATCAAAACCAAATGTTGTCACACAGAACTGGTGGTTGCTGGTTTTGTGAGTATCACTGTATTCTTACTATTGTGAAATGTATTTTTTGTTGTAGCCTGGGAATAAATGATCTGACTCTACCTGTTCAGACTTTGGTTTGGGGACCGGGGAGGGAACGTTCTATATACTAATTTATTTTCTATGCTGCCACCTCCTTAGATCCCCTAATGACGTTGTGTTTACGCCTGTGTCACACAGATTTGTTCTTGATCATTACAGGAGAAAATGCTTCAAATGCTTGTAATTGAAGCAGTAAATCAGTGGTTGACGGAGTTTCCTGACTGAAATGTACACTTTAGTTCTTTTTTTTTTATACAGGCTGAGGAAGAAAAACGTAGAGACACCATACACTGTGCTGTTGTCCTTACTGGAGGGCCACGTCTCACCCAGTGAGAGACAGAGCCCTGAGCTGGCTACCATCGTTACTGAGCGCTGGTACATGGCACCAGGCGTACGGAGAATAGAGATTCGGCAGGATGGAGTTGTAGGGACGTTGTTTTTACCGCCCGGTGAGCACAAGATTTGAAACATTCGGTCAGATTTTAAGACAGGGGTGGAAAGACTGTCATCTGAACAGCACCTACTGTACTGATTTCCTGCAGGTCCAGGCCCATTTCCAGCCATGCTGGACATGTGGGGACTAGGAGGGGGACTGCCAGAGTATCGCTCCTCCCTGTTTGCATCCAGGGGCTATGCTAGCCTGACCCTTGCCTACATAGGGCACAAAGCATTGCCTGGCCCACAGAACACCCTCAATGTTGGTGATTCATATTTCAAAGTAAGATAAGATTCAGGCTTTACTTCACCCTGTGTTGTGCTCATATCTGCATAATGTTTTTCACTGAAGCTCACATTTTCTTTAATTATTTTGCCATTCACTCACATTATCGTATGTTGTTTTGGGGGGGGGCAGGCAGCATTCCACCTTCTTCAAGGTCATCAGCAGGTCTGCGCCGACAGAGTCGGGATCATCGGCCTCTCCTTTGGAGCCTACCTGACTCTTCGACTTGCCACTCAAACTGGTGTTAAAGTATGTCTATCTGCCATTTCTAAATCTGCAGTTTGATCAATACATGGCTCCTTGTATCCTGCTTGAATCAATACATATAAAAATACGTGTGCTACATGGCTAGAAAGAAAAGTTTATTATGATTTGTCAAGCCAGTAGGAAGAAGTTCACATTGACTTTAAACAATTTAAGTTCTCCTCTGCAGCCATCTTGTTTGATTTGTATCAATGGCCCAGTGGGAAGTGTCGTCAAGCTGCCAGATGTAGATGGCAGCACTGGAGTGTTTGACAGGTAAAGAGTAATTAAATAGGCAACTTGTAGGATATCAGTGTTAAGATATCACTTTGGAATTATTGCATCAATTCATCTGATCTGGTCTGAAGGAATGTTCATATATTAACAGTTAGTCGTCTTATCAGCTGAGATAAAATAGCTTTTCTGGTATTTAACCGTGACCTTTCTTTGTTAATTTGTCCTTTTTAGTGAGAAGAAATATTGGAGATATAATGATCAAGGCCATGCCAGTTTCAGAGAGGTTTCTTTGCCAGCTAACATTGCCCCTGTGAACAAAGTGAAGGTGATGTGAACGACTAAACAGCCTCTCTGCACCACTGGAACCCACCGCAACACACATACTGTATACACACATGCATGTGTAAAGAGTATCACATCAATATGCAGTTCCATATTTTGTATCAATGAGAGAAACTTTGCTCCAGAATGACTTGATATTGTTTTTGTTTTTTTTTGCAGTTAGAGCCTCTCCCCTGTCCATTAATGTACATAGTGGGTGAAGATGACCTCAGCACTTCAAGCATAGAGAACGCAAACCTGGTAGATGTCTTATTTTACTGTTTTTATTCTCCAGCATTACAAATTATTGATGTTGGAAAGCGTGTATTAAGTAGTTTGGGACCATGTTGTTTATAGTGTTATATAGTTGGTATTAAGTCAAACATTTGAGCAGTTTTGATTTTCACTTTAACTGTAAATTAAACAGATTTTTCAAGCATCCCTAGTCATTTGCTAAAAAGCAATTGGGTTCATCAGATCAAGGAAACACTGAGGGCTGCAGGTAAATCCCAGCTGTTCACTTGTTTGTCGTACCCCGGTGCCGGTCACCTGATTGAGCCACCTTACGCACCAAATTCAAGAGCATCCATGTGGAGCGTCAAACCAGAAAAATGTGAGCCCTATCCCAGAACTGCATTTTATTTTATTTTTCCACCAAACCATATTTTATACTTGTTGTCATTACATTATTAATGTGAGACTGTTATAATATTGAATATGTACTAATTTATAGAATGTTTTTGCTTTTTTGTTTTTTTTCTCCTTCAGTGATCACTCTGTGGGGAGGTCACCTCGCACCCCACGCTGCTGCCCAGGAAGATGCCTGGAAGAAGATCCTGGATTTTATGGAAACTCATCTGAGACTATGAATCTGTGGCGAAGCTTGAGATAGAAAAAACAATTTCACAGTCATAAATGTGATACATTTTCTTTTATGCAGCAAACCTTTATTATACTAAATAAACAATGTGAATAAGATTGAAGTTGGTCAAAATCTTCTGTCAAAGTGTTCATGTACACTAATCACTCAGTCCCACTTCCCAAAATCAAACACTCTGTTTCTGTGATCCTCATATTTTTAATGAGTAAAGAGTACACGCTAATTATGCATTGTGGCTTGGGATGAAGAGTTGATGGCATGCTGAGGTGACCATGGCGATGAGGGCAATGAACTCTTTGAAGTCAATCTCCAGGTCTCCATTCTGGTCGAGGTCCGCAAAGAGCTCATCCAGAGTTTCATTCTCTTGGATTTTCTGTTCAGAAGGAACATTTAATGAAAGTAAAACATTTTCAGGCAATGGGCACTAAATTTCTACTGAGAGTCTATAGATATACCAGTGCCACCATGCAGTTGAAATGCCAATTATACACCAGAAAGCATCATCTGTGGATGAGACAAATTTGGCCTGAAGGTGGTGATAGAGGCATGTTGTTTGATAAACATCCAGCAGAGCAACATTCAAATATGTTTAAATGCAATTTTCACTATATTTTGGCTTCATTTTTGTAGTAGGAGGAAGTGGAGAGGAGTTGTCCATCTTTACATACAGTCTGTGGTTATTACAGGGATTATACTGCTATTAAAGTGCTGACATAGTCAGCCAATTTTCACACTTTTAGTCCTTACCATTATGAAATGACTCATTTCATTGTTGATGAGCGCTTTAAGCTCTGCTTTCTTCAGTTTGCACTTGTGACCCGAGTATTTGTGGAAAACTCTGATAACAGTGATCATGCCATTCTCCAAATCGGACATACTCTCCTTTGAGGCCTGCAACAAACAATTTAAATCAATTCCTATACTCGATGTGTTGAGGATGGTAATCCTCACATGAGGATGTTGTGATAAGAGATAAATCTTTTTCTGGATGTTTCAATGCATGAACTACTTTGCAACATGATGCATGCATTCAACATATAGTAAGTTATCATTGTTTAGGAATAGACTTCAAATGTATAAAAATAAAGAGTTTAACTGAAACATTTAGTCTCTCTTACCTCCATCTGAAGAAACTCCTCCGTCTTGTAAGGAGCGTCAGTGCAACTGATGGCTTTTAACAGTTTGTGTCGACTGCCCCGCCCAGTTTACTGCGGACACTAAACTGTATTGATCAACCACATGGAGGCTTCTCATCTGCCATATACCAGAAAATGGAGGACTAATGGATATCAGTGCTCATAGCTTTGAACTAAAAGCAATTAGCAAAATTTGTCATTTCACTGTGATCAGGTTCTCCATTTGTGTGTGTTTTTCAGGCATAGACACAGAAAAAAAAAGTGCTTGTGAATAGATACAGTTCATAACATTACATTTACAAAATCTTACCCTACTTTTGGCTGTGAAACGGCTACAAAACAAGAGAATAGACATTATGTAGGTTTGGTGGAGAACACACTGTATAGCTTTTATGGTGTTCTCTGGCAGTGGTGATAGCACTCAGCTGTGTGTTTGAGGTTTTATAGGGAGACATACTGAAGATGGCTTTTACTGAGCTGTGGCTGTACTTCTGAAGAGTTAATAAAACAGTGTGCTCTTTCAGAAGCAGACAGAGATGACCAGGGAGGAGACAGACTGTGTCCTCTCTTATCTGTAGATATGGTTACTGGGGCTTAATTAGGTAAACATATGTATTACATTTGAACAGGGGGTGGAATTATATGAAACAAAATTTCCAGATAAGTTACCGCCCTTTTAGTTCTAAGTTTGGCAATCTGAGCCACAGCAAGTTCGTACATGTTTGGAGGTTTATTCACCTGTGAGATACACATAGACAATATAAAGAGGTCTGTGTCATCTTCAAACAATCCAAGTTGTTGGTTAAATCACTGATGTAGTCCTAAGTTAAATAAAATTACTTGGTTTTATTTGTAGTATTTCCTGTTGAAACAAGGTGTTCTTTTAGAAAATAATGTAAGGAGAAGTCATCCAAAGGGGTTAAACAAACAGATGTTACATACTGAGACAGTGGTAGTTGTATTAAATGTTTGAGGTGGAGGACTTCTTCATCCTGTGAATAGTTGATTATATTTCTGCATTTACTCATCAGACAGCAGAATGACTTTTGTCAGTGTCATATTATTATTGTATAATTATTACATTATTATTATTATTCAGTTTTGTACATAGAATCTTATCTGCAGTGTAACTAGTAACTCTAACTGTCAAATAGGTATATTTTTTATAATAAAGAAATACAATATTGTATGTGTCAGGCATTCTGGTCTTAATATGGTTCTGCCTCTGAACCACAATATAAATGTAAAGTGGTTAACTAAAAAGTGTCTCAATTCTGTGGGGGCAAAAAGATGATTTAATGATTGTGAAGGAACAAAAATGTTTAGTTATTCAGATTTTTCTTTGCCTTTTTTCTTGTGAAATATTGGATACTTTACTTAAGGCCTCTGAGAAGAAAAAATCTAATTTACCCAATTTGGGTCATGTTCAAAACCTCTGTTGTGGAGGTGGCTGCTAAGAGTTGTGGTCAGGATGTTGTCTGTGCCAGTTGTGGTAGCATCCTAAGAACCAAGAGCCCATCAAGCTGAAGAAAGAGGCCTTTCAGGCTTTGTTGGTCCAGGGGTCTCATGAAGCAGCATGCAGGTACCCGGATGCCAGATAGGCTTTGATTTTCAACAAAGCAAAAAAAACCCAGGTGTGGGAGGAGTTCATGGAGGCTATGGAGCATGACTTTCAGTTTGCCTCAAGGACATTCTGGCAAAGCACTGACTCAGGGAAGGAAAGCAGGGCTTGACTCAGGCTGTGCTCAGCCCAGGGGGAAAAATGCTTATCCTGACAGGATATTGCCAAACGGTGGAAGCACTTTGAGGAACATTTGAGGAAGTTTGAAGACTCACGAGAAGCCTCAAACATAGGCTATCACTGGCAGAGGAGGTCTCTGAGGTGGTTAAGAAACTTCTCAGCAGCAAAACACCAGGCGTGGATGAGATTCACCCTGAGATCCTGAAGCCATTTGTTGGACTCTTAAATGTTGCACAGAGGGTGCGCTCAAATTATCAGGGTATCACACTGCTAAGCCTTCTGTGTGGGGTGGGGGTTGTGCTGGGGGTTTGGGTTTGGGAGTTTGACTTCTATGAGCCATCCGGTTCTTAGGATGTCACGCGTTTTCAGTGGGTGTTTGTAGTAGGTAGTCACTTGGGACCAATTCTGCTTGTTATGTTAATGATTAGGATCTGAATAGGCACAGCAGGCAGACAGGAGAGTGTCAGAATCTTCTGCTTTTTGATGTAGTTATGGTGGCATCATTAGACCATGACCGACAGCATGCACTGGGGTGGTTTGCAGCTGGGATGAGACCCAGCACCTTCAAGTCTGAGGCCTTGATTGTCTGTAACTATACAAAAATATGAAATTGCAGTGCTAGTTAACCTATATGTTGTATTAATTAGCCTACAGGAAATTACATTTGTTTTTAATCAAACAACAATTTTCTATCTTTTAATTCAAAAAACTGTAATCACATTTTACCATCCATTTCCATCTAACTACTGTAGCCTATGCTGACCTCTGATTCGTTGTATTCAGTAGCAGTAGCAACAATTTGATACAATTTTGGTAAAACATACATATCTGAATAAATATTTTTCAGTTTGCTCACATGCACAAACTGCTTTAATGCTAAATTAAGTGCGACACCATCAATTGCCTCACTCAATCAAAAAAATTACACTTCCGCAAAAGAGGGTGACAGATGGATTTTATGTCAATATATACCATCTGTTTAAATGGACTGGAGAAGCTGTTGTAGTCTAAATAGGCATTTGCCAAAAACTGAATCACCCTGCAATTTTCAATTCGGGAAGTTTGAATTTCACATTTGCAGTTGAACGCACCGCGGCACAGTTTCCTGTTGTCCGCACCTTGTGAAACTTGCCGTGCTTCCATCTGGTGGCGCGCCTGTCTGAACCTTTTGCTTGGCGGCCTAGATGTGAGCACCGTCAGCCCTTCCTGCGATAGGAAACCCGCACTGACGCAAAGAAGCCAGAGCAAACGGAGCCCAGTGATAATTAAGCGCTTTGCCAGCCCTGTTTTACTGAAACTCTACGTCCTCTCACATCCAGGTCTCACTAAATAATCCGCGTACGGTGACTACAGGGCGGACAGGAAAACACAGCCGACGAGAGGGAAATAATCAGTGTTTAACTAGGGTTTTGGTAAGGTTTCAGTCATTTTACTCTGTATTTTTTTGTCCGCTGGTGTTTAAGTTCCTTGGCTACGTTATCTAACTTCATAAATGATAAGCTAAACCCCAGCAGAACTGGGATGTTAAGCGCAATACCGTTAATATAGTGAGCAGACTGGAGTAAAGGTGTGTGCAGTTACAAGTCAAAACAGCTAAATGGATTAAATAGTATTCATGATTTTCCACCCACAGAAAACATACCATAGCTAGTGCAATATTCGGTCTGACATTACTAATAGCACTCAGCAGTGTGTAGGAGGCACTCAGTAGTCACTTTATACTCACCCTATTTCTTTTCCTATTATAGTGCTATAAGATGATATACAGTTTTATTATAAAGGTTTGCATGCTTTTAAAATAATTGTTTAGAAATTGGGATTACTAAAGTGTTCTTTGAAGACGATTGTGAGCTGCATATCAGTATTTGGGTTCAGCAGAGAGACTGTGCTGGTTCACATGCAAAGACCTGAAGCCACATCCCTCCCTCACACAGTTGTCTTTTTTCAGATATGCCCTGTTTTAATTTTGAGGCTATAATTAGCTCAGTATGTGCAAGTGTGACCCTCCCTTGTCTCTTTTTTTCTCTCTTTCTCACACACACACAGTTTCCATCTCTGTGTTGACAAAACCCCCTCTTCATTTCTTCTGTTCAGGCATGGCTGATCTGCTGAGGCTGCTGCTCAGGGTGGCTGAAAAAGCAGCTAACGTGGCTCGGGTCTGCAGGCAGGAAGCTCCCCTCTTTCAGCTCCTCGTGCAAGAGAAGACCGGCGATGACAAGAACAAGAAGTTTGTCCAGGACTTCAAGACACTGGCCGACGTGGTGATTCAGGAGATGATCCGTCATGATGTTGGTGCTCAGGTAGGAGAAATCTGAATGAACTTGAGGTGGACTGCATGTTGGATTGTAATCAATTTCCTGTGTTTTTGTTCAGTTCCCTGAGATGGCGAACTTCATTCAAGGAGAGGAGTCCAACAAGTTTGAAAATGGCCTTGGTAATTACTTAATATTACACTTACATGTTCACTCTTGCAAACTTTGGATGTGAATGCCTTTGAGGTTAAAACAATCTTTATTTTGAAGGTCATTTCATGTGCACAACCACAGTGTTTGGACAGACAGGTATTATGTTCAAAAAAATTTGTAGTTTGTATTCAGGTATTCTACGTGTATATGGGTCCAGATTCTGAAGCATGTGTTTAGGTTTAGTTAGGTTCTTGCATGGGAATATTAATATAATATCTAGCACTGCATTCCTCTGCTGCTTCTTTCGAAGACTATTAGGAATGTAAGACAGAAGTCAAATATCTCAATGTTTAGGTGTGTTGCAACAAAACTGGTTTATCAACATGGCAAAGTGGTTTTTGTTTGGTTGGAAATTTGCACCTTGCTAATTTTATCTGATATTAGGGCTGCAACTAACTATTCATTGTTCGGTGTATAAAGAAAATCATGTTAGAACACAATTTCTCACAATCACACTTTCCTAAAGCTCAACCTGTTGTTTTGACATGTTTTGTTTTGAATATTCAGTTTCTGAACACATGTGACAAAGAAAATCAAACATTTGTTCCATTTGAGAAGCTGGAAGAAGAGAAGTAGTTTCCCTGGTATTGTTAATGATACATGTGTTCAGAGTGATAAACTGAAATAGAGAACCTGATAATAACAGATAATCTGGTGATGTATCTGCACGAATATAGAAGCTTTTTACCTGTTAAAAGGTAAGTGCTGTATAGTAATAATCACTCTAAATAGTAGATTTTTATAAAAATACACTTATGATCTGCACTTGAACCGCACAGTGACTGTATCATCTTTCATCTAAAATAATCTGAACATAAAGCCAACCACATCAACGTGTCACTGTCCAACTATTTACGCACACTGCTCATTGTACTGTGTAAATATTTAAAGTAACCAAATGAAGCCTCGCTGACTGTGTCACCAGGAGAGAGTGTGACGGTAACAGTGTGCGGTACAGAGGAGGAGACCGCCACGCTGCTGGCCTCAGTGCTGGACGGTGACCACACGGCGGCGTCTCTGCTGGCTCAAGCCATCCACCAAGATCCGGCGACCATCGACGCCAACACCGATGGTCTGACGGTGCCCCTCAGCCCCTCTGAGCTCGGCATCTGGATCGACCCCATAGGTGAAAGGCTGGCTGCTGTAAAATCTCACTCCAGCACACTTCAGAAAGTAGAGCCTCAGTGACTACCGTCTTTTCTTTTCATTAAGATGCCACCAGCCAGTACATAGAGGGCCGAGAGGAGGTGCTAAAGGAGGGCCACCTGTTTCCTTCAGGTCTGCACTGTGCTTTGGTCCTAATCGGGGTTTATATCCGGAGCACAGGCGAGCCCGTCATGGGGGTCATCAACCAGCCGTTCAACTACAGAGATCCAGCAGGTGGAGGGTACGTAACAGAAAACACATTTTCTCTTCTACCTTTGAGTTACTGACAGGTTTAAACATTCAGACAGCTGTCACTGCATTTATAGGCAGATTCACAGGGCTTTTTTGTTTTCTAAACAGTTTCGTGTCTCATCTAAATTTAATTTGTATTACACACTCGTTATTAGACCTCCCTAATCGTATCTAAGTGTCTCTAAATTTGTTTGCCTGGCAATCGAACAACAAAGAGTTTCCCAACATTAATAATAATAATAATACATTTTATTTCTAGGACACTCAAATAAACTCTACAGTAAAATCAGAAGTTATGTACACTTAAAATAAATTAAAGCATAAATAGCATAATATAAAATATATGAACAGTAGATAAAAACATGTGGTGCAGAAATACATAAGAGCAAAGGGGCGACCATATAAATAACAAAAAACAAACAGCAGCAGGTGTAATATAACATTATTTGATGTTAAAAGCTAGTCTAAAAAGGTGGGTTTGGATAAGTGATTTGAAAGAGTCCATATCACTGTAATCTCAGATGTGTATGGGTGAGGAGTTCCATTTTGGCACTTTATTAGGTACACCTGTACAAACTAATGCCATCCAATATAACAGTATTGCCATAACCTCGATCTTTATGAGTTTCTACTGTTCAGTTTTTGTTGGTGGAAATGTCATTATTGACATAGTTAAAGGTTGTGTACTCGACTGCATTATATTGGGAAGTGTCCTTGGGCACTTATCCTTGCATGGTAGCTTTTGACATCAGTGTAGGTATTGTATATGTATGTAGTCTAAATGTGGTGATTGAATGAATGGGGTAAAACACTGAGTGGTTGGAAGACTAGAAAAGGCGCTATACAAGTACAGTCCATTTAGAAACACCTCTAAACATAATGCAATCCAGTACAACACCATCTTTAACTATGATCTCCACGCTAAAACATACAATTTAATTTACACCTCTGTTTCTGCCTGGCCACACAGACATGTCAGTCAAAAAGTAATTTATTTAAATCACACTAATGAACAATGAACCACCTGGTGGGGTGTGTAAGTAGGAGAGACATCTGTCATAAAATATGGTGTCATGCGTGTTGGCTGGTGCGGTAAACCACACAGAGGAAGAAGGCGGAGATTGATGCAGTAGGCCTGGCTTAGATGGAGTGAGACTCCCAGCAGGGCAGTCCTTTATGCTTTTTAGGAAGCCCAAAACAGATGGACAGGTACAAGCAGCTCCTCCTATCAGCTAACTCCCGGTATGGGCGAGGCTGTCTCACCTCTATGACACTGTCAACAATAACTAAACATAAGGATCAAAAGGTATCTAGGACATTATAGAAGTACAATTGTATTGGATTACATAACTTTGTACCTAATCAAGTATTTTCACCACAGTTCTTAACTTTCTCTGCAAATTGTCTGCTGCTGCAGGTTGCCGAATATTAAGATAATGCGTGTTTGAAAGTGTGCGTGTGTATGTGAACCTTTACCTTCTCTGTCTTTATCTCTGAATCTCTTTCTCTTCACCTCACATGTCCAGAACTGATATTATGAGCTCAGATATTTTTCCCAATTTGAGTCTGACCAGATACTCAAACGTGTCAGAAAACCACATGAACCTACAAAGAATTATCACCTGGATCTACAGCTCGGCTTTGTGGAGCTACAGTGAGTTTCAGCTCACTGTTTAGCTGTCCGTCCCACAACTTTACTTTTTTGATTCAATGTCACCACTCTCATAGCGTTATTTTCAGCCGCAGCAGGCAGTGGTTTTCAGCATCAAACGGCAGAGAGACAAAATGAGAGACGAGCTGGTGAACATAGTGGAGCAAAGGAGCCAGATATTTCCTTGAGGAATTAGTAGAGACATAAAAAAAGATTGAATATTGGACATGCATTGACTCCAAATGAATGGTAAGGGTTGATGTTTTTGTCCAAGTGAGTGAAGAAATGAACTGTCACTCATCTTTGGTATCATTCTGGGATGGTGTTGTGGTGTTGTACTTCTCTTCCACTATGTCTCGCTTTAAGCGCTATATTCAAACTACCGCTAATAATTTGCGTTCACAGGTGGAGGGGGAAGCATTTCTGGGGGGTTTCCTGTGGCAGCGTCAACGTCTGCTCAGTGTCCCGGCCAAAAGATGCACCTGGAGGGAGACTGTCTGTGGTGCTGAGCTCCAGTGAGAAGCAGGTGGTAAAGGAAGCCCTGACTTCGCTGTGCGGCCCTGACAAGCTGATGTATGCTTCTGGAGCTGGCTACAAGATCCTGTGTGTCATTCAGGGCCTGGCTGATGTTTACGTCCTCTCAGAGGGAAGCACCTTTAAGTGGGACTCCTGCGCTCCTCACGCTCTGCTCCGAGCCCTCGGTGGGGGAGTGGTGGACCTGACCAAGACTCTACAGTCCAGCTTTGGAGCACAGGATCAGCAGACAGAACTGACCTATCACCAGCCTTACACTGAGTGTAAAGGAGCGGACCGCTGGGCTAACCAAGGCGGCCTGGTGGCTTATCGGGACTGTTCTCAGCTGCACAGTGTCATGGGAACTCTGAAAGGCAAGCTGTAGAGCAGCAGATGTAATCAACGTAAGCTGGAGAAGTTATTGTTGCATTTAGGATCATATTCACATATTAGTACAGAGAGGAGTATGGGAGGTATATGAAACAATATTTTAATTATAAATAATACTGTCTTATTTTTAACCAAATATATTTGCATATTATAAGATGAACATCCGGTCTGGGCCAAATAATATTTTCAAATATTGTCTGGTCTTTAGTTTTAATCAGTGGTGCTGGAGGAAATTCCGGGGGTGGGGGAGTGATGTGGGGGGACAACGAACAAAGGAGTGCTGTGGTTCATCACAAGATCGTCAAGATTCAGTTTAGAAAGATTTGTTCAGATAGCGAAATGACATGCAAAGTACAAGAATTTTATTAGAATTTAGTATAGCTCAGACCTGTTAGTCATTTATTTAACACTGCTAAAGAGTTTGTCTACATGTTGCATAAAGGAAATAGATCACATTAGTCAAAAGAAAGTACGGTGCTCACTGCTGGACAGCTGAGGAAGGTTTCACTGCCAGAGGAAAGGTAATGTGGCGTCACAAGACTGCTTCTGACTGATCTGTAGGATATTTTCGTGGATTCAAAGGAGTCTGAGCTGCAGTTATGAAAAGTGATATTACATTTTTCAGTCAAGTGAATGAATGAGACTTAAAGCAAGCCATGCGCTAGAAGCTGCAGCTTTCTGAAACGTCTCCTTTTAAGGAGCAGAGTGATAGACAAGCCTCGCACTCATTCAGTGGCTATAGCACCGTTAGTTTGTAAGGTCAGAGAATGGAAAAGCCGTATGAGGTAAAACAGTAACAGAGAGCCATTTTCAGTGTGGGTTTACAGTAAAATGAAATATTACGCCTATTTGAAGGATGGAGCCTTCAGGCTGATGAGCTCCTCTAAAGGACGGAAACAGATTCTTATGAAGATGTTGGGACAGATTATGTGTAACCTTACTGTCACTGTAACCATGTGTGTTTAAAGTGGTATAACTTTGATGTGCTTTGTTAAGTAACTGGGAAACTGTCAGTTATGTATACTGAGCATAAAACAGAACAACAATGTGCATATAGGAAATCATTTTTATTTCGAAAACCAGAGAAAGCAGGGGAAAGAAACAGTGGTATTTTAAAACTGTTTTGCCAGCCAGGGAACTCGCATCACAATTCCCTACAAAAAACCCTGATGATTGTCAGATATTTTTTGCAATACTTATGCATATTCTGTTAAAAAAAATCAAAAGAAAAGAAAGAATGTAGTGTTGGCTCTTTCATTGACCTCCTGGACTTTGGACTGCTACCTTCGACATAAAGCACTGTACATTCTCAAGTCAAGGTGGACGTGTTAAAAAAAACCCAAGGTGGTTCCAGCTGCGGATCCAGTTTCTTAGATAGGTACTGAATAAGATATCTGATGGTATATCATGATGTAAAAAAACATTTTGTCTCTGAAAATGTGGATAGGAACTGAGATGGTCAAGGCCTAAAAGAGTATGTGAGATGTAAAAAAAAAATGCACATTTTTGAAAAGAAATCTGGAACAAATTAATCAAATTTGTGAATGATGTATTTAAGTAAATTTTGTTGATTTCTCTCTGATTATCTATCGCACAGTAACAATCTTGATTTTAACGCTGCCCAACTGGAAAAACAAATACGTAGTTCTTGCTTAGCTGTAACCTTCCTTTCTATCAAATAGTTTTTACCAGGATGAACAACATCCAGGACCAATAACATTACATTAGTAATTGGTTTCATTTAAAAGGGCCATTTTAGTGCGGCAACAAATCAACTCATGTCTATGAAACTGATTAAATACATACAAGTGAAAAACAATTTGACACATACAAAGAAACATTGCAAACCTAAAGGGTAACAACAGTGTTTTTCAACCTGGGCTCTATTTTCCCATGTATTTGTGCCTATGTGACTAATTGGGACATTTTTTGAATTTGGTCCAATATTGAGCAAGTTTGCTGCAGTAAGCAGCAGTGAAACCGATCCAGTTCTACCCCGTGCTTTTGCCACTGACAAGCTGAGATTGTGTCTGACCAGACTCCATTGATAAAACTGTAATCATACCAATCTGGTTTACTGCTGATTCAATCCTGTTAGCTTGTTTGTGTTACCATATGGTAACATATGGTGACTTTGGTGTTTTTAATACACCAAAGTCACACAATAACACAGACAAACTAACCGACCGATCAGACGTACCAGCAACTCCCAAGTTCTGCGAGGTTTTCAATGGAGTCTGTTGAGAGCAATGTAGTGACAGTTTCTGGTTAAACAAAAAGGATCTTCTTTACTTTGTCACGTAGACACAAAAACATGGAAAAATGGGCCAGATTGAAAAACACCATTGTTATTCTTTAATGTCAAGTGCAATAAAGGGTCATCTTTCAAGCTACCAGACAAACCCACGGTATGCATTATAATGCCATTAGATAGTTCTGATATTTGGGTTCCTCCAGAGTGCAGCATTCACGCAACTCAACTCTTGTTTGTTTTTTTTTTAAACAGTCACTTATGCAATGTTCAGATTCTACCAAAAAAAAATCTTAGTTCCAAATGAGCTGTTAACTTAGCGAGTTACACTTCCCACTCATCTGCAGCTGGAGGAGTCTGGTTAGGCTGGTGATCATTCAAAATCCTTCTGATGTTATTACCTGGGCAGGAGTGCAAATTAACACAATTCAAAAACATTGAATATGGTAATTTTCATCATCAACTGTCAATATAAAAAAAATAGCCTTTATCAAATGCCTAATCACACATAAAAGCCATTTCACCACACTCTCATAACCTTCATGTATCAGGTGTAAACAATTCTGTTTTCATAAATTAACCTACGATGAAAAGGAAATTATCTCTATGCAGGAACCTTATCAAGAAACCAAACTACAACATATTGTCATTTTTCTGACCCCTTGATGTTGTAAGATACAGTAAAACGGATGAAGATTTTCTTTGAACCTGTGACCTTGACATTTTGAAAGCTGAACCACATCCAGGAAGCATTAACCACATGAAAACACTAGTTTATAGCGCATGAGTGCACACCTGTCGCTGCCAGGAGCCACTGAGATGATTAAAAAAGGTGAAAATGCATACATTTTAAAGTAATAACCAAGACAGCTAGAAACAAAATCTGACACTCAGGAGTAGCACCATTATTTAGACTGTTTATTTTTCTGTGGTAGATTTTTTTTCCAACTTGTCCTGAGCTGGGTGACAGTCATGTCTTAACGTGTCCCGCAACAACTACCAGGCATATAATGGCACTTTACATGAAGTTGAAACCAGATGGCCAAATTTGGACGACTGGAATGTTAATTTTTCAGTAGCAGTGTGCACAAGCACACACATCAACTATATGAAATTAACATATTGCAGACGTTGCAAATGCAACATGTGTTTTAACTGTTGTCTTATTCAAGGCTTACTGTGACGATCAAACTAAACAATGCTGATGGAGAAAAAACAAAACATACAAAACAGCAAGTTGTAAGTTTACATACAGGTCCGGCTTGCTCCAATATTTATAAATTAGCATAACTCCTGACATCAAATTATATACAGTTAAGAGTCACATGGCTGTTAGCTGTTGTATTTTCTGTTTTATTACTAGCTTTGAAAATCAGTTGAACTGTGAGCAACATTTTCATTTGGTGTGGTTACACTGTGAATCAACAGGGGGCAGTGTGGATCAAGTCAATGTGGTCTTTTAAACAGCAACCAATCCCTGGTGGAGAAAAGTATCAACTTTTCAAAATGTCAAGGTGACACTTAAAGTTGTGAGACCTTCTCAAAGCAGCTCAGTATTACAGAAACACTGCTGAACTCCTTCCTGCTGTTAGAGCTGAACCTGCGCCCTAATTAAAAAGGCCAATCTGGATCTGAAACAACTAACCTTTGAAACAGACCGTCTACAGAGAACAAATTTGTTGTTTCACAACTCTAGAAAAACTCAGGTAATACTTAAATATGCATCAGGTTTTTTTAAGAGACAATTTGCCTATTTAGCTAGCTAGCTCAGTGGCTCCCTCATGCTGTAGTGTGACTGCATGTGACTTTCACTGAGGCATGTTTACTTAAATATTCTTTGCCTTCCCTTCAAGTCTCTGGGGACACTACCAGAGACTCACACGTCCTCTCTGGTTTTACTATAAAAGCAGACAGGGGAGCTTACCAGCAAAAAACGTGGTTTCTGGAAGTTTTCAAAATGTTCAGTTGTTTTTGTAAATTTAGTGGATGTGTTGGGTTTAGCTGGTTTCCATTCATCCTTGAAGGATGGTGATCTAGACCCCACATGCTGCTTACATGAGTAACACTGACACTGTGAAGCTGCCCAGATCATCATCTTCCTCAGGTTGATTATTGTTATCCAAAACTCACAGTCCCTCTCTTCAAGTGTCCCTCTGTCTGAACAAATACCTTAAACTAACCTTATAAACAAAACTGAGAGAAATGAAGTGTTAAGATGCAAGTAAATTAATCATGCTTTGCAGGATTTGGCAGGAAATTATGAAAAAAACAGCATCCATTCATTACAGCATCCCAATAAGGATTTCAATGCCAAGGCTACAGTCGTCTTACAGACCAACAAAAAGTAATGTGACATGAGCGGTAAAGCACCATCACTGCCACGTCTTAAACCCTCCTTCAATACTTGTACACTCAGTCAACAGGCTCCTCTTCATGATAAAGTCTCTCCTTTGGCCGATCTGACGCAGCCTCTCTCATGTAAATCTTCTCCAGTCCAGGTCTTGACATGCCAACAGGCAGGCGAGAGACAAGCATGGCCGTTATTTATTGTGTCCCTGTGCTGCAATGTTGATCCACAGACTTCACCTCTGGAAGGGTTTGCGGACCTTCTTCCTCCTTCTGGGCGGTTTGCCACTTTCAGCCCACGTCTCACTGGACTCTGGCCGGTGACTCCCCGGCATGAAGAAACCTGACTGGCTTGGGGGAGGGGAGAACGGGGGCGCTCCAGCACCAGGTGCATTATGATGGGGCGGACCTGAGGGGAAGAAGCCCCCATTGGCAGCCATGTCATTGGCAGGTCCTCCCTTGAAGATGCGGTTAAAGAAGTCCTGCAAATCTGCGGGGTTGGTGGGACCTGCGGCGGGCTCTGAGGGCGTCCTGAAAGTGCAAGTTGCAGAGTTCAGAGATCTTTTTGTGCTCGAACCTCATCGTTGTTTCTGCTGTTATAGACGTTCATGTGGCAATAAAAATTATGGCCAACTATAAACTCATTAGAGGTGCAATGGACAATCTATTTGAATATAAAGTTTATCTTGATTAAAAATACAAATAAGTTTATTATATATGTATATGTATATTTTATCAACACAAATAGATTTTTATTGGTCCTTCACAAGAAATTAGATTTGTTACAGTAACAGCAACCACATTCAGTCCTCGTACATAGGCAACATCTATCAACTTGATTAATCAAGTAAAAGGTTTAAAAATAATAAATAAAAGTAAATATATAAATGAAAAAGTAGAACGAAGAAGCTACAATATACTATACTCTATAATAATAGTACTAAAAACAGACAAAAATACATTTGTGATAAAAGAAGCCCCAAACCTTAAAGAGTTATTGCACCACAGGGGCCAGTATCACGTTTATTTCTAAAATATGTAAGACAACCTATCACAACAGTGCACAACACAAGGACCACACACATTAGGGTGCTGGGAAATGTATCAATCACACAGAAAGGACTTATCACAAATTAGTTATAGTTGACTTGTCAACAAAAGAGTTAAAGTGAGTCCTAATTTTGTTTCAGTAATTGAGATACCATATAATGTAATTTTCACAGCACCACATCTCTAAAAGGAAACTTTTCAGTCTCTCACTGGTGTTTGCTTCATATTTTCAAACAAGAACACTAAAGCAGATGTTCCAGATATGTAAAGTCCCCCCAAACTATCTGCCAAACTATCAGTTTAGGGGTAAATCTGAGGCAAAAATGTAATCCTAAATGAGAAAGGAGGAGGAAAAAATTTAAATTTGCCTTAGCACTATGGAGAAGGAGGGTATTTGTCTCTGACTGCCCGGATGTGTCCAAACACTCGAAGGCACATACCTGTGTCGTGTTGAGTTGCTGTTGTTCTTTGAACCGAAAGAGATGTGATAGGGCACACGGTGCGTGTCAGGAGAAATGCCTATCCGTTGGCAGCCCGCCCACTCTGAAACGTGACAGCATCACAACAGGTCACATGACTGAGAGAAAAGGTGCACCTAGGAAATACTGTGCTATCTGCACTCCGAAGCCTTTCTTTAACCTGTGGGTCGGATACTGATCACATGTGAGAAGGTATTATTGTTTATTTACTGAAGTAGCGGTAAACCAGATTGGTATGAGGGGAGAAGATAATCTTTATAAAAAGCTGACGCTCACCTGTAATATCATAGACCTTGCCATCCATACAGGCAAAATATGTGATACGAAGGCCCAGCATGCTGGACTCGGCCCACAGGTCCCCCTCCTCAGCACTATGGCAACGATTGCATTCAGCACAGAACCGGGCCTCGGCAGGTTCACGATCCATCTCGAACCGCCTGCGCACACACAAGTCACAAAGGAAACACGACTGTGGTGAAAGTCTGCTACACGAGACAGGATTCAGAGTCGTGTAATACATACAGGGATTGACATTAACTTTTTTGCTCACTAGCCAATGTGGCTAGTAATTTTCCAAAGTTACTAGTCACACAGCATTTTCGCTAGCCAACTTTTTGTTTTTGAGAAATTAAATTTTATACAATTAAAGTTGACAACGGTGTGCTAAAATGTCCTAATATTATCATTAGCTCTGATAAGTGTGAAAAAACCTTTTTGGAAAACATGTAGTCTGTAAAGATAAACACATTAAAATAGTAGCTTCTAATTAGATATAATAAAACTGCTGCATGGGTGTAAAAGTTTAATTAAAAAGATAAAAACAAATTCACCAGAAACATTTGCATCTGTCTTGCCATGCATCTTCTGCTTTTATATGGCATGACAACTTTTATTAAAACATAGTTCTATATTATAATAATCAACTCTGGAAATGTAGTTGTGACAGGATGATTTAATGTGATATAAAGGCAAAATTCGAACACCACGTCCCTTAATCATGAATATATCTGTAATTTTACAGCATTTAAGGGCACATCTTTCCTCCTGCCTTTTCTTTAACTCAGCTCTTTTCTCTTTCTCTCAGTCTGCTGTGTATTTCTTCTCCACACTGCTCAGCCACGCACACTCACGCACTGACTGACCGCTGTGTTGATGTGTGTGCGTGCGACCAGTCGCGTGTGGTGACAGAGATCATGCCATCAAGTTAAAAGCAGGCGGGAGGCTGATGGTCCACAGGTCTGAGGCACTGTGGCTGGCCTGTGACAGATTCAACTTTTATATTCTCTTTGACAAAAGTGTGGATTTCATATTTGGCGTGCGCACCCTCACGAGAGAGGTGAGAGAGTGAGACGCGCATGTTGTGTGGGATTCTCGTGATATTAAAAAAGCTTGCTTTGTCATCGCTGCCGCTGGTTAAGTTGATAATTAACGGCAGGCCAAAACAGCACTCGGCCCGACGGCCAGTTTAATCTCCACAGCGTCTTTTTGTTTACAGTGTCGTCGGTCAGTAGCTCGCAAGACAATATGCTTCACTATGGACCAATGAGCAAACACTATGGGCAGGTAGTACTCATGGGAGTTGTAGTGTCACATTGCAATTTGTTTGTTATTGCAGTCTTTTGACAAGACTAAAATTTTTCAATAGGCCAAAGTGGCTTGTGGGAGTGACCGTGTTACCCGCCACGAGCGAAATCCACCCGCATTTGGCGGGTTGGCGGGTGTTAATGTGTAGCCCTGAATACATAATATGTTTAACTTCAGCTGGTGGTGTTGGGTGTGTGGCGACATGCCTGTGTTTGCCTTCACACTTGGTACACATCATGGTGTTCATGGCTTCCTTCAGGTCGTCCTGCAGTTTAGTAAGAAACCGTTCATGGACTTTGAGAGCTCAGTCGCTGCCATACGCTTCCTGTGTGGGAATGAAACAGACTGGTTTAGTCAGACATGATGAACATAACAGGCAGAAGGATTTTAACACTGTCTACATCACTGTACAATTTTCGTCTCACTGACCAGAATTGTTTCAACAGAAGACATCGTGAACCTTAAAACAATCAACCTAACTCCAAAAAAAACAGCTACTACATCAATGTTTTTGAAGATACTTGATAACCACTCTTTCTGTGTACTCACAACTCGTACTCCCGTCGTGTCTCTGGGTTACTGACAATATCCCAGGCAGCCCTCAGTACTTTGAAAGCCTCTCCAGCTCGTGGGTGTTTATTCTTGTCTGGATGGACCTGAAAGAGAAAGGACAGAGGAAAAGGCTGCATGAGTAAAAGGAGAACATTTCAGCCTCAGATACAATTTATTAGTCATTAATTTAGCCATCCTGTATTTTCACTCAGAGCACAGGCGCTTCACACACACCTGGACGGCCAGCTGCCTGTAGGCCTTCTTCAGCTCGGCCTCAGTAGCATGCACCTCCACGCCGAGCACTGTAAATGGGTCCAGCTCGTCCTCTGGTACCATAGCCAAGGCCAGCAGTCTCTCCAGCTCCTGGCCTGGTTGGCCTCTCCCTGCTCTGCCAGGTGACTCAGGGCTGGATGACGGTACACGTCCATCCCTCCTGAACCTGCTTCGGACTCCCTCCAGCAGGGACACCAGCCTCTTCCAAAACCTTGACTCCTGAAAAGCTGTCCAATAGCGCTTTCCCCTCTCTCCACCAAGGCGGAACAACACACCCTTTGCCCACTGGGACCCAAGAATAACCAAAGCACTTAAAAGTCTCAAAGAAGATAAGGCAGCTGTCTTAACCCACTTCACTGACCTAACTATTTTATCCGCCAGGTCTGTTCCTGTGCATTTAATCCATTTCAGAATCCGGCTAGCGTCCGCCTTCATTCCTGCTGTGTCTGTGATCTTCGCTAGGAGCAGCTGCCCAAAGTTGTAAAGTTTCACCCCTCCCGTCTCCACGCCAACTCCACAATTGTGAGTTAATGTGACAATAATCTCAATCATCATGTGGACACAGGAGATGCACCAGAAGCTCAGAGACTCTGACAGCATCTCCTTGAAGGCTAAGGCGAGCTGGTTGCCTGTCCGCCTGCGGCCACGGTTCTGCTGGTGGTGGTGGTGGTTACGTCTGCGGGTTTGCTTGTGTCGGCCACCGCTTGACATAACATTGCCTTTTTGAATGGAGGAAAAAGCACTTTGACCGCTTTGCTCTGAAACTGATCCACTGCTCCTCAGTTTGCATCTCCTTCCAGCTCCGACGTTCCTCCAGCCAGACTCCCCGTTCATGTGCTGCTCCTTGGCAGCTTCGTCCTCTTCTTGATTAATAACATGCAAGTTCTCGTGATCTGCAGTGCTGTCATGCTCAAACCCATCTGAAGCCTCCTCAGTATCCTCTTTGGCCTCAGTAGATCCACAATCCTCTGCTTCACCTATTCCAGAGTCTTGTGGAGTGGCGGGATTTGGGGTGTCCTGAGTTTTGTCTTCATGCTCACAGGCATCAATGTCCTGTCCAGCCTCCTGATGACTAGAATTTGTCACTGAGGCGGAAACACCATCAGGGATCTCTTCGTCAGTGTCTGTAACACCATCTATCTCCTTCTCAGCTGCTTCTCTCTCCATGGTCCTTACAGCTGTTTGATTGAAGCGATATGAAATCGGAATCTCATGAAAGACAACGTCCTAGATCCATAACCTGTGGCAACATTTTCCCCAGACTCTCATAATAAAGTGAGGCTGGGGGCTCCTGAGGGTCAGTCTCAGGTCCACCATATCAGCAGGTGTTGTCAACAGGCTTTAACACACCTCACATTGTGCATCAGGTTGTTATCTGAAAAGCAACACACGGAGTTCAACATTACTGCTTACAATCACATTGTGAATACACAGAACTGTAATCTTTTATGTTACAGTGCAAGTTTTTACACCTTCAAAAAACTATAAGGAGCACTTAAAGACCTTAATGGAAGAATAAGAGTGAAAGGAGTGTCCCTGGGTGTGTCAGACCATTGTGTTTTTGGGGATATTTCATTTACTGGGTTAGCCACAAACAGACACTCACATCTGGTTATTTCATCTAGGATGACTCACTTTCATTTTCCAGAAAATCCACTAGCAATACATCTGTCAATAAAATATCATATCCATACTGTACAGCCTACAGAGCATCAGAGCTTAAACTATTATTCTAATAAAAGACGATCACCAGAAAAATAAACTGCCATCTATTTTGATAACAGACTAATCAGTTATGTTATTTATAAAAATCTCTATTTGCTGCTTTTCTGTTTTATATCATTGCAAACTGAATGTCAATGGGCTTGAGCGGTTGGCCAGATAAAACAAGACGTGCAAAGATGGCTATCTTAGGAATTAGGACTACATTTAGATTAAATTAACATTACATTTTGGGGATCAAAAGAAATGAAAAGTGTTTACCTTACATCTGCTGATACCCGAGGAGATCATTTGGAGCTAAATATTTTTCATCATGACTGTATAACAACACGGTTTGGGAAGAGCTGTTCCTGAATAAAAAATATGAAGAATGAGTCACATTATTCATTAATCATTAACATACATGTAATGTAGATACGTGTCCTTACATGTCCAGCCGTTATGGAAGTGAACATGAGTTAACTGAGATATTCAAACCTGCTTTAGCACGTAACTTACAGGTGAAAACGTTAGTGCAACATTACATTCAGCTTAGTTGTTTGCTAACTCAGTTAGCTGAAGAGGAACAGTGTCTAAAACGGGCTGTAAGAATAAACTTATGACATTTTACTGACGAGAAAAAACAGCCATTACTATACGGTCAGTCCTGTCTGGAGAACAGGCTGACTAACTATTTTGATATTACTTTAACTCCGACAACAGTACAAATGTTTTAAAGGCGGCTAATGTTAGCAGACAGCCTGTTATTAGCATGAGGTAAGCAGCCAGCAGGATGACAGACAAGCGCTTTAGGGGCTAAAATTAGCTTACCTCTGGCAGGCTAACCTGGCAATATTTCAACTAAAAAAGGTCTCAAACGACGATTAAACTACGGCACAGCAGCTAACTGTTAACGGCTTTAGCTAGCAAACAGCCAACCGAGCTGCTAACGTTACCTGATAGCTAATAATAACAGTAGCGAGCTGGTCTAGCTAACATTTACGCCAGTTTCCTCTTCCTGTGGGGTTTCACAAGTAAGATAAGACACTTTTGGACACCAGACGAGTCCAGTAAAGAGGCAAATTATTCTGCATTTTGCATTCAAACAAGCTAGATGTCAAATATACCTCTTAGACAATTGTGTAACCTTGTTTGTTAACAGACAGCCAAGTAAGTGTCCGTGTTGTTTTTTTTAGCCACTTCTTCTTCTGCTGCCCCTTTTCCTACTTCATTCCTCCTCCGCCGCCCACTTCTTTTTCCTCGTTGTTTCCTGACTGTTAGCAAACAATGCAGAAAAGCGCTACTGCCACCCTTTGACTTGTACGTATAGCTGATAATTAATAACCTTTACTTCTTCTTCTTCTTCTTCTTCTTCTTCTTCTTTAATAACCTTTACTCTCTTTGGTACATTTTCCTTGGTAAATATAGTATTACATTAAACTCTACACATTAAATGCGCCATACATGGTAACATAGTCCTTTATCCTTTTATATGTTATTTACCTAAATAATCCCTCTCTAGATGCGTCACAGATAGGCATACCCGGAGCATAATGCACAACATGGCCAAAAGTATTTGTCCATGTGGTTTGGACAGGAGCCATTCGTTCAAATGAAGGGAAATATAAATATAATTGAGTGTGATAATTTGAGAACTTTTCAGCAAGTGGCTGAGGAAGGACTTTGTTTCACATGATAATCCCCCAATGCACAAGTGTCCATTAGGAAAAAACCTACCTACTAATACGCACACTAAACACGTATGGGTCGACTGACTTACCGCTCAGTCCAATCGTATCTTGCAAACTAAATCGTGACATGAATCAATCACTTTATTGTCAGGTGGGAAAATTATTTTGCAAGTGGACAAAATAACAAATATACAACACACAGCATACTCTGGAATCTGTAAATGCCTCTTTATGTCTTAATAAGGTATTCTATGAAAAATGCAGAGTCTGGGATTAGGATGTACAATGTTCAGGATGGATATGTGTGTTGTGTTATGTTGTTTTTGAATCTGGAAACATGGCACACCTAAAATTGTAAAAGTACAGAAAGGGAACAATAAATACCGCACATGCGGTTACATTGTGTGTGGTGTGGCCCCTCAGGCATGTGGCATGATGGTAATTATAAAACTGCAAAATATTGTATTAAAACCTACACTGAAAATAGTAACACTAAGTGAGGAAGTAGTAAGGTTTGCGGATGCAGGTTGTGCACGGGCAGAAACGTATGTGTTTGATGCACTTACAATACATGACTTTTATTGATACTGTTGGTGATTAATAGGCTAAGCGCATTTGTGTAAATGTTTGGCCCTTTAAATTTGCAATACCAGCATTAATAAGGCACCTGTACTCTCGGAATAATACGACCACCCACCTCCCACATAAAAAAAGGGGAATCACTGTTTAGTGAAACCCACATCTGTCACAGCTGTGCTCTCCATATAAGGCTTTAGTGCTCGTCTGCTGACTACTTGTGTAGGGGTCTTTCACATGGCAAAACTGTGGGAACCCCCCCTAAGTCTCTGCATAAAATATACCCCTTGAAGACACAGAGGGTTAATTTCAAGCCCCCACGCCACCACCACCCACATCTCCAATTTGAAAGCCGCCTCTCTACCGGGAGAGGAAGGATCTTTTTCGGTCAGATGGCGTGCTGCAGTCCGCCCCCGTCATTCTCCAGCCCACACAGACAGGGCAGCCAGGAACCAATACGGTGCGCCGGAGGAGGATTTCTGCCAGTGATTTCAGACGAGGTACGATACGCAAAGGGGATTTACTACGCCAATCTGAGCCGAGGAAGCTTTCGGCCATAGGCAACAGGGTAAGACACGGATAGGATAACAACTGCGATGTGTCTTTGAGCAGGGTGTTTCTGCGAACATCTGGCCTCCATCGATGGTGTTATCTGGAGACAGTAATCCAAGTGTGTCTATTTTAGTCTGAATGTAACGTGCGTTTGTCTCATTGTTCAGCCGATATTAGTTTTTTTTATTTCTTTAGCAGTTTCACTCCGGGGACTACCGACCTGTGACAACGGTGGTCGAGGAGAGACACCTTCCCGTAATCACGCCGGCACTCCTCTGTGCACACCCGTCTACCTGACCTGAAGAAGGTAAGAGAGGTTCAGTAGTGCGTTAGTACGTAAACTTTATTTAGAGACTAAAGCACCTATTTTAAAAACAGGTTACAAAGTGCTTTACGTCAACATCAAGCACAAACACAAAAGCGCATAGAGTTGAAAAACGTTCAAGATGCGGACAAACACAACGCACATAGGAGCACATCAAGTATCCAGACAACACACAGAGCACAGCCATGGGGTTATAGAAAGGCCAACGTAAGTGGGGTTTTTTTAATGCTGTGTGACAGCAAGAGAGCAGACGAATAATGAAAAACAGTTCGTATACGGAGGAAACTTTAATGCTCCAAGGTGTGCATTTAAACTTCCTACATTCATTTGATTTTTAATCACGTTTCATCAAGATAGAAGAATTTCTAGCAGGTAGACCTATAGGTGTAGTCCAGGTAGCAACATCTTTATTTAAATAAGTAACTTGTACAAGATTTTTCCACCTGCAGGTTCATGTCTTCTTTCCTTTCCTAAACTTTCCAGTGCCGTGTGCCATGTCTCTGCCACGCACACTTGGGGAGCTGCAGCTCTATCGGGTGCTGCAGAGGGCCAACCTGCTGGCCTATTATGAAACCTTCATCCAGCAGGGTGGTGACGACGTGCAGCAGCTCTGTGAGGCAGCAGAGGAGGAGTTCCTGGAGATCATGGCACTAGTTGGCATGGCCACCAAGCCGCTGCATGTGCGTAGGCTCCAGAAGGCCCTCCGAGACTGGGCGGCGAACCCTGCCCTTTTCAGCCAGCCCGTTTCTAATGTTCCTCTCGGGGGCATCCCACTTTTCAAAGTGGACGGGACAGGCACTAGTGGACCAGCAGGCGGGCCCAGGAAGTCTGTGAGCAATGGACAGCCGGGGTCTCCGTGTGAAAGGGAGGACCGGACATGTCTTACTCCAATGCACAGTGGGAGTCCGAGAAGCCCTTGCTCCCAGGCCTCCCCACAACCACCAGATACACACTACAGGGAAAAACTGTCACCCATGGACCCACACTGGCTCACCCCAGAGCCTGATGGAAACTGCACTTTGGCTTCTGCATCTGGAATAGAGGAGGAGCCGCCCAGCCCGCCGCTGCTGTCAGCATGTCCTCCAGGACCCTCGACATCCCCGAGCCCTTCCGCTTCTTTTACCCCGTCTGCCCTGTCAGCCTGGCCTGGAGGACAGCTGGATGGGGAGACAGTGAGGGCGGTGATGGAGAGCGTGGACAGGCTCCTCAGGACCCTGCCCAGATCAGATCCTGCTGAGGTGAAGACCCTTCTTAGGATGAACAAGAAGATGGCAAAGACTGTGGGGCACATCTTCAAAATGGGGTCCCAGGATGTGAACAAAGAAGAAGAGATCCGAAAGTACAGTCTCATTTACGGACGCTTTGACTCCAAGAGGAGAGAAGGGAAGCAGCTCACACATCACGAGGTAAAAGTGTTTGAATGTTTCATATCGTGTTTCATACCTACAAAAATCTGCTAAGAAAAGTGAAGTGCACATTGTAAGCCACAGGGCAGCTGTCAGGCATAAATATAAATTTCAAATAAAAGTATGCAATTTCTCTAGTGTCATGTCCACAGTGTCAGGGCATTCTTCACTGCGTGCTTTCTCTCCTCAGTTGATCATCAATGAAGCTGCAGCCCAGTTCTGTATGCGCGACAATGCCCTTTTGCTGAGACGGGTGGAACTCTTTTCTTTGGCTCGGCAGGTGGCGAGAAAATGCGCCTACACCTCCACACTAAAGCATGCAAGGTAGGGGTGCTGCCCATACAAAAGAGTGATCTATTCACCAGCAACCAACGAACCAACATACCTCACACCTGCTGTGCTCCTCTATTTCGAGGCAAACAATCTGCTAGAGAACAAGGAAGTATAGTTTTAATGTTTAAAGTCTTCCACAGAATTCCAGCAGAGTAGCATCTTGTTATGATTAACCACATGGGAAATACATGTAAATGAAATCTTTTCATAGCTGAAAGAAACACTTATTGTTTTTAGCATATTCTACTTGTACCACGTGTTTTATATGAGTCATCTTCCCACCACTTCATTCATTTTCACGATGAACCTGGTTCAGATCACAGTGGGAATTAAACTCCAACCTCTGTAGTGTTAGTATAATGAGCTAACACTGGAGCCACACAGGAATACACAAATCCTCCATGTGTTTGCCAACTTAATATTTTCAATATGTAGGCAAACACCAGCAGAGTTTTGAACAAAATGCCCCTCATAATGAGTTTATTGCAGAATAACAACAAAAAATAAGCCATTACTAAATATTGATAAACATAGCCATTAATTATTACAATAGATTTAATGAGTGTTTGAATGTTCTTGTTCAACAGTGTCTTCATTACAGATAGTATTTAAACATTTTTTTATATTTAATAGTCATAAAGTTTTTGAAGTCATATGAAAAAATTACATATTCAAAAGCGTTCCCCTTGTGCTTGTTATTGCACGGCATTCAATTTCACGTATTTACGACAGGCACCATCATCCACAAGGTTATTTGCATACGAATAACTCAGATGAATACATAGTTAGTTAATAGTTAATAGAGAGTTTTAGTTACAATTATGTTCCAGCTCATTTCACAAGTTGAATAAAAGTTGTATTCAGTGTGACTCCTTGTGTCTTGTTACATGATGTGAAAAAACATTGGCTCGATTTGACTAAAGAAAGTCAAGGTCCATTAACAGCTTATTTTTTCCTTCCCTTTAACCTCCATCTGCTGAGGTCGACCTTGTAGCTGAAAGCTCTGCAAAAAAAAAAGAAACTCTTTAGAAAAGTTTTCTTTTTTGTCAAATTACTTGTTTCCAAGGTCAAGAATGAACTCTCATGTTCAACTGGCTCACCTGTTTTCCTCCTGCAGGACAAGTGCAGATGAGAGCATCATACTGTCCCACAAGAGAGCGAGACACGAGGTGAGTTGTCAGAGCAGCCCTGCCACCAGTTGACAACCTTCAGAGTGACTTCTTATAGATGAATGTGGGATTCTAACACGCGACGCTGTGTGCAAATTGTAGCCACGGTTCAGGTCTCTTGTCAGTAACTTGTAGTTCTTCATCAGCACTAAATTGACAGTGATGTGTTTTAGGTAATTGTGCCTGAGAGTGTGTCATCACTCCTCGGAGTGGAGTGCTCAGAGGGCTTCACCCAGAGGGCCGATGATGACAGCTTATCTGCGGAAAGCCTCGACAGTGTGTCACATGGTAAAGACTTCAGATTTTGTCAGAATAAGATGTGTTTTTTTGCAGTAGATGATCACCTTCTACTCCAGACAGTCTTCCTGCCTGTTTCTCTAAGAGCTTAGTTTTTGAAGACAGCATTTACACACAAATCTGTCTGTCTTGTTAGACATCGGCTCACAGTGCAACCAGTCTCCATCCCCCCGTCCCCACACTGACACCTCCAACCCTAACAACTGGAGTCGCCACCTCATACAGCAAACGCTAATGGATGAAGGGCTGCGATTGGCTCGGATGGTGTCACATGATCGGGCTGGCAAGATCAGCCTAGGGTCAGAAGGAACTCACTCTACAGGTGAACTTTCAAATGATGGCTTAGCAATATTAAGATGTGCTTAGTAATGGAATAAAAGCTCTGCAATTTTTGCATAACTTTGTTTGGGTTAAAGGAGTGGTTGAACACTTCGGGAAATACTCTTGTTCTCTCTCTCACACAGAGAGTTAGATACAGTCTCATATTTGTATAGTAAATATGAGGCAACAGCCAGCAGCCAGTTAGCTTAGTGTAGCACAAGACTAGAAACAGAGGGAAACTGCGAGTGTAGCTCTGTCCAACGGTAACAAATCAGCACCTATCAGCACCTTTAAAACTCACAAATGAGTTATAAATATAACACTTTATATCTCATTTCTTTAATGTGTACAAAAGCCAAATTGCAATGAATCACAATTTGTCATTTCATGCAGGGTTATGTGCTGAACCAATTTTTGTCTGCAAGCAGTTTTACGCTTCAGTTATTGTAGAGATTAAACAAACAAGATCTAACATGTTAATTACTGAGCTTTAGTGGAGGTGGTAGGTGGACATTGTTACCTTTTGACAGAGCCAGGCTAACTGTTTCCAGTCTTTATGCTAAGCTAAGACACCCAGCTGCTGGCGTTATCTTCATATTTAACGCACAGACCTGAGAGTAGGATCGATCCTCTCTTCTAACTCTCGGCAAAAAAACGAATAAGCATATTTCTTCAAAACATCAAACTATTTCTTAAAGTTAAAAGAGAGGAAATTGATGTTGGGATTGGGTTGAAAATGACAGACAGACTCCCTAAACTAACAATGAATATTTTATAGCTCTAGAGCTTGAACTCTAGTGAGTCACACAATCTCTCTGAGGTGACGCCTCCCACCAGGCACAGCTGAACTTCACCAGACTGTAAATTAGAGAGGATAGAAGTTAGAAGGGGAAACAGAAGGAGGTGGGGAGCGGTATATAGAGAGAGGAAAAGAGTGAGAGAATGAGGGTGGGGGGGGTGGGGAGTGTTACACTGTTATAGCACTTCCTTAATACCCTGTTACTGTAGCATTTTTATGATGCATCACAGCTTCTCACAAGAAAAAAGCAAGTGATCTGGGCAAGTTAGTCGTTCTGGGCTGTGATAGCCAGTTGAAGAGATGAAGCGAGGAGAAAGAAGCCAGCAAAGACATGAGGGGCCGGGGGAAGGATAGGAAGTACTCTGTGGGCGGCAGAATCGGACCCCCCCCCTTTCAGCAGCGACTGACGTCAGAGTGTGTTAGGTGAGTGGGCTGAAGGGCGGGATGGATGGGGCGTGGGGGCGAGGGAGTGGGAGGTAATTGGAGGGGCGTTGCATTGACTCACCAAGCGACAGTGTACAAAAATAAAATCTGTGGGCAGGGAAATGGCACAGTCTTTTTTATACTTCTTCTCCCTCTACCGAAAGGACTGCGGAAACAACAAAAAATGACATATGTTTCATCTCTGACGTCGATCTCCTTCACTTTTGTCTCGTTTTTTTCCTCTCTCTCTCACTCATCCAAGTTTCCTTCATCTGCCTCTTTCATTAATCAGAGCTTTCTCTCACTTCCTTGCCACGTCACTGTTTTCTGCCATTACTTATCTTCCATTGTCGGTCCATATAGTCAGGATGTCATTTCTCATACGTCATTTTAACGCTACTCGTGAATTCAAAATCCTCCATCTGATAAATCTACCCACCTGTATTTTTCCGCGTATGCTACAGAAAGTGTGCTATTAAATTTTTGTGTTATCACAAATTCTTCAGAAGTTATATTTCTGTATGCTGTTGAAACACACACATGCACTGACGGTTTCTTAATGAGCAAATAAATCATTGCTCAACAAATGAATCATACTTTATTCTTTTAGTGATACTCACATTTACAAATTCTCTTGCAAGCTAATGAATGCACATCAGAGGTTATTGTTTCTATACAAATACACAATGTACGTTTACATTACACGTCTTTATCACCAGCCCAAAACTAATTCAACTTGTAATACTGGACTTTATGTTATATCAACAGCTTGTGTTGGTCATATAAACCAAGATGACTTCACTCCATGTGGGAGGGTTTCTTGCTGAATTCCCCAAACTATTATTCAAAGGTTTTAAAACACTGGTTGCATCTAGATTACTGTGACTCTTAGCTTATATTCATCCTTTGCCTCAGTATTATTATAAGCGGCTGTCCGATCTTGGTAAAACTATGTACTTTTCATCTGACATTCAAATGTTAAAAGAGTAGCACGAAATCAAAAGTGTTTGAAACACATAAAGCTAGACGTGATATATTTTCCTCTGATTTTCCTGTTGATTGACAGCTCACAGTAGAGTTTAGGGTGTTACAGACATCTAAGTGGATCCATTCGTGACCTGAAAACCACATGCTTCAGTCTGAAATTGCTGTCAGTGCTCTTTATTTACTTTTCATTGGTTCTGTGCCTGAAATTGCTAATTTATACTGATGTGACAGTTTATATTGATTTATGGTGGTTTTACTGTCATATTGACTCACTACTGCTTTTTATTGTGATCATTAGTCCAGATACCATACATACATATACACTCCTCCGTACACATGTAGGAAGCTGTTATAACTGTTCATGGAACATTTCCGGATACTTTTGCGTCAGTAAAGAACTCTGCTTCTTTAACTGAAGATCCACAGCAGATAAGGAGCTATTAAGGAATATTTATCCTGTCAGTCCTTCTAAACTGTAAAGTAACTCCTAAATTAATTTATCATATCTCATCTTAAACTTTACTTTTACCCACAGACCTTGACTGCAAAGTGGACAGGCGGAGCTCGATAACAGCATGCAGGAGCAGTAGCCCTTGCATCACCAAAGATGACTCTAATCACCGTGGGAAATGAAAACGCTCCGGTAGGGAACTCGTTCTCGGGCCTGCCACTGAAGTCTGCGTCTGCTATACAGGCTGTTGCTGAGCATCACTGACATCTGATGAGGAGACGACTCTTACCAACTTCAACATCAGTACAGTAGATGTAAGAATATACCAGCGACTGAACCTGCAGTGACTTCTAAATACATTTTGAACTGAAGTTCAAAAGGTTACGTTTTGACTTTATACTCAGTAAATATGTAGGGGAGACACTTTTTGTTTTGTTTTTTTAAATACATAGACTACATGTCCTGCAAATTTTAGCTGTTGATGGTAGAAATGAACTGATTTTATCAGGGAAAATCCTGATATTTTGTTAAATTAATACCGTTTTTGTTAGAGGTGGTGTGTGTCGAACGTGTCAAATGAAATAGGCTCTACACAGCAGGGGGCAGTGCAACTTTGGAAACAAACTCTCTTAACTTACTCCAGTAACATATTGTAGTTATGTAAAGGAAATGTGGTTTCCTATGGAGACTGATAACATTCTCAGCAGCTCCTCACCCTCAGGAAACAGATGGACATTCATGTTTTTGGAGTCAGTGTGTTAGATATTCTTTGTGATTCAAAGATGAGGATAAATAAAGTCCATGTAGGTGGATTAGTTTTAAGAAAAAAAAGAGCTTTTGTGGCATTTGTTGATCTAGATTTCATACACACCGTCAGGTTCAGAGGCCTTTTGTTCCTTGCTGCATCATCTTGTCTCGCCCATGAGATCTGAACAGGCATGCTGAGGTTTATGAGATATCATTCACATATTTCTGTAATAATGTTTTGCACAAGCTACTGATATGGTGTTTGTAAGAGATAATACTTCAGGCTTGTGTTTGAGACATTTCATTATTTTCAGTGTGGGAAAATGTACTCAACACTGATGCTTTATTGATTTCCAGTCAAAAGCTAATTTTTCAGTTGCCTCTCTCGACAGCAAAATCAGGGTCGGCTACAGTGTCTTGCTCGAGGGCCCTTCAGCAGGGAGGCTGTCATCAGCTGCTCTTCCCTCTCATCATTACTTTAATCTCTTTTCCCATAGGCGCCATTGTACAGCCTTTGAAGAAACTGCATTCAGAACTATGTTGCAAGATTTAGAGAATTGAAAAATATTTAACGCAGCATTTTCAGAAAAGGTGGTGATTAGTGTAGATTTTTGATGCGATTTTATTTAGGTGTAGCAAAGACTTACAATATGGCAGTGTGTTTTGGGGGTGATTTCTGTAGTCTTAGATATTAACTAGATGAACCTTATGTCAGTTTCCCTTTTTAAAAGCAATTCTTTTGAGACTTAAAGTAAATTGGGGTAAGTAATGTTTTTTTTACTTTATGAGCTTCAAAAAAAGAAAAAAACACATGCAGAGGTTTACAGAGAGAAACCTCATGATGGTGCTTGACTCTTGATACAGCAGTTCCAACTTACTTCAGACTATGTGGCCCTGTTTTAAATTGTTAAAATGTATGGAGATTTTATGTAATGACAAGGCTCATGTTGATAATGATTATAAACGCAAGGATTTTTGTATACCCAGTCTCAGAGTACGTCAGTGAGGTGGCTTGCTGTGCATCAGTTACACCTGCCTGTTTCTTGAGCATTAGTAACCTCCTCAGTTTATTATGTTGCGAAACAGATTATTTATTTTGTTACATCTCAATAAATGTTATTTTATTGCTTAAAGCCACAGCGTGTTGCATTGTTTTCCACAAAGAATTGTTTCTTTCTTGGCTGTTCTGATGTGTGGAAGAGGCCGAAGAAGCTGCGTCACACAGCCAGCAACACCTCTGCTGTCGTCTTGTTTGTTGCACTGACGCTTTGCACCGAGCCTCAATGACTCACCTGTACCAGCGATGTCATCAGCGCTCATCCACACATACCCTCCCTCGCTTGATTTTCAGACAGACACCAGTGAGGATAAAGATGCACAATAAAAAACCTCAGGCAATCTCAAGGAATTCAGATATACGATTTCAAAACCACAAATGAATGTTTCACTGTATTAGATATGTGACACAAAATCATGAAGGTCAGTGTACAATGGATTTAAAGGTTAAAATTAAGTATTGTTATTATGAGCCATGCGAGTGGCTTTAAGGATGGCAACGCTGGTCTGTCTGTTGATAAGACAGTCAGTAAGCCACTTCGGTCCAGACTGAAATACCTCTTTTACATACATTCATGGTCTTCAGTGGATGAATCAGACTGACTTTGGTAATACTTGGTAATATACTCTAATCTAGCGCCACCATGTGGTTGATATTTTTTGTTTTTATTGAAGTAGCAAATAGCAAAATCCACACAATGGATTGCCATGACAAACATTCATGGTCCCCAGGGGATCATTTGGACAAAATAAATTGGTCAACCAATGGTTTGGTTAGTGACCAAATATCTGCAAAGCCGATGCTGTTCCTGTTTATATAATTAGTTGCCTTCCCTATTTTAATTATACGAGAGCAATTATCTCTAAGTTGGTTTTCTTTACTGTGTTTATGAGAGCAACAGTCAGTGTGGTAACAGATGAAAGGGAGTTGTCATCATCAATCAGCTGTCAACACCACTAATTAGGGAGTTAAATCTTTGGGTCTATTCTTAGCCCATGCTCTTTCCTCAGTAACACAGAGCTGAGCAGCTGACAGCTGATCAATTTAATGCTTCACTGCAAACATTTAAAAAGCAGCACGGTGGACACTGATTAAATTAGGAAGTCAGATTATCTGCAATAAGATTTTTTAAATATATTTAATAATATATTGTCATCCAGATGAACATTCAAATTTAACCACAACTTGTAAATGTGGGCAGTGATTACCAGGATATGTCACAAAGCTAAGAGTGTCTGCAAAGTGTATTTGGTTGTGCACATTCCAAAAAGCTGGTAAGGAAATGTTTTTAATTTTATAGACATAATCAGATTTAATTCATTAATATTGTTATCCATGCTTGAAAAAGATTCTTTAAATTGTGCCATAATTCAAGCAGAAGTAACTCTGTTCACAGTGAACTGCAGGGATCAGTCAAGACCCACAGTTTAATCATCAGTTATTCAGAAATAGATTAGAGAGAATAGATTTTCTTTATAACATACAGCATTAACACTAAATGCTCTGACATTTGCATCTAAAGCCAAGGCAAACAGAGATAGAGTTACAGTATATAAAGGTGTGACATTCACTGGTCAGTTACCCATTTCATAACAGGTTACCAACAACAACAAGATGAGACAGGAATGATGTTACAGGCAAGGCACTTGATGCTCCGCCAAAAAGCTACCTATTTCAGTTTTAACAATTATCTTTATTTTTATCTTTCCAAGCAGTTGTCGTGTTAATGATCATTAACACGACATTGTGTCTCACTGCACATAACTAGCATTATTAGCCATCTTATTAATTAATCGATAGCACACAGGAGGTCCACGTAAATAAACACGGCAGAGGATTTTTGTCCTTCTGGCCCTAGAAATAAAACTAGATTGAAAGATAATTTTTCTTTAACATCACAAATTACCTTATTTATTTCAAAGATTTCTTGTCCTGAAACTGAATACTTTTATATTAGTGCAGGCCATCAGGATCTTAAGATAAGATAAGATAAATCTTCCATAATTCTATCCATTTGTGGAAACTTGTCTTTGGCTTCACCAGGTTCGTTAGAAAAACATTAAAAACATCAAATACACGTTACACAGTACATTAAAACACAAAAACCAATAGGAGCTTCCAGTAGACCTTATGAATTTATCAAAACAATTGTGCAAGGGATAAAAGAGTTTTCAAAAAGGTTTTTTGTTGCCCTTGGTACCCTATAACACCTTCCTGAGGGGAGCTTGTCAAATTCAGCAAAAAGGGGGTGTGAAGAATCCCCCACAATTTGCTGTGCTTTCTGTCTGCAGTGGAGCGTATATATCTCACTCAGCTGTCTCTTTGGTTTACATATGATTTCCCCAGTCATATTCACAATCTTAGTCAATTTGGACCTATTCTTAACCCCAAGATTACCATCACATGTTAACATGTTGTACGTGAGAACACTCTCCACTAGACTTTTGTAGACCAACTCTTGAATGTTTTCGCTTACAGAGAAGATGTTCAACTTCCTCAACAAATACATACGTTGCATAGCCTTTTTATAGAGTTTGCTGTAAAACTCGATCTACTATCAAGTAGGGTGTCTAAGTATTTAAAGCCCTCTACAATGTCAACAGGATGGTCATTAATGTTTACTGTGTTTAGGCAAAGTGGGATGTTATTACTGGAGATTACAATGCAATGAAGTACAAGTACAATGCAAAAATATTGTATTTCCTAGTAGTATCATGGGCTACATTAAAGCATCTGGGGAGGATCACGATCAGTGTACATGAAGTAAATATGTAGTGGTTGAAAGCTGAAACTAAAAATATAGTGGAGACTATACGGACAATAATTCATGTTAACTTATTACATGAAGCAGCTAGTAGTTATCTCAACAACAAAACATTATCTAGTAGTATCTGGCCATGTACATAGCTTCTGTTTAATTTGCTCTCTCTGAGTCTGAGGTTGGGTTAGGTCAACAATGTTCCCTCTAAAAACTGATACAGAGGGGACTGTGGATTGTCCAGAGTAACAGAATAACCACTAACCACTGCAAAGAGATGTTGGTGATTTCTTATGTGATATTTCAGTGCTGTGAGCCACACAAATTAAATTTCATTTACCCCTGTGTATTAGGGCAGAGGCATGATTCTCAGACACAATATCTCAAAACCTGAAAAACTAAAACCATGGCTAGATACTACAGTTGTACAGCAGGTGTATGTAAGAAAGTATGCTTTTATGGAGGTAGCATAGGAAGTCTATTTCCACTCTTCATTTTACATCTCAGAGACAGAAAAAGATGCCAGCAGCAGCATCTTCACAGATCATCTACAGTCAAGTTGCTCAATATATGAAGAATGTTTTCAAATATCAAGTAAACTGTATTATAACCTGCAATGTGAATACTTAACCCATATGTGAGGAGGAAAGCACGGATCAGTAATTTAGGTGACGTGGGTGCAAAGATGTCGTAGGAACTCTCCTCTGGTGGTTGTGTCTCCAGGGAAAACCGCCTGGCAGAATTCACAAACATGAGACTGCAGCGCCACGTCTGAGATCAGCAACCCGCCTGGCTGACTCGGGAAGTCACTGACCAGGAAGGGACTGGCTGCCGCTGACATCTGGCACAAACAGAGAGGACAAGACAGTGTTTTTTGAGCATGAACATGGTAACATCCAAGGACAGACTGGAGACCCCCTAGGCACAGGTGGGCTTTTTTGTCCAGTAAAAACACCTACCCTCACTGTGTGTATCATCCTGTCTCCACCAGGATTATCTGCTTGCAGTCGATTTCTTGAGACATTGGCAGAGGACCCTTGCCACCTCGAGGAGTCCTGGCTTAACAGGGGTCCGACCTTTTGCTCCAACTTCCCATCTTCCTTTCTCTGATGAGGGACTTCCACACAGAGCTTGGACATATCTTCGGTGAGGAGATCAGGGAAAGTCCCCACATTTCCAGAGAGACAGTCAAGCTGTGCTGCAAGGTTGTGTCCTGTGGCTGTTAGTTGTTGAGGCTTTTTATGGAGATAGACAGGGATTTCTTGGGTACACTGGACAGGGATGGACATCATCTCACTCAGCTCTCCATTAGGAACGATGGCACCTGCAGGTGGAGAGTTTTAGAAGGGAATCATGACTGACATATTTTATATTTATGAGCACTGGAATTACAATAGTTTTATATGGACCTTGCTGTTTCTGCAGAGCTGTTGTGAGTTGATGTAACAGCGCTGCCTGTCTCAGGCAAAGTGACCTCAGTTGTAGAAACTGCTGGTACAGTTCACTGTACGCTTCTTCCATCTCACCACCTCAGAGACCTGCAGTCAGTAAACAGTTAATTACACCAAGCTGTACAGTACATTAATCTAATTTGCACGCAGGATATACAGAAGGGTGCCATATTAGAAACAATGCTAAGAGTCTTCAGTCATGCTAGTGGCTCTGTGAGGTTTTACTCAAGCAAACCAGTGCTTGAGAGCTAAATGCTAATATCAGCATGCTAGCACGCTCAAAATGACACACTGAACTCATTCATCATCAACCGCTTATCCTGTGTACAGGGTCGTGGGGGGCTGGAGCCCATCCCAGCTGACATCGGGCGAAAGGCATGGTACACTCCGGACAGGTCACCAGTCTATGGGCCAACACAACACAAATACAAACAACCACTCACACCAGGGCAATTTAGACTCACCAGTTAACCTAGCGGGCACGTCTTTGGACAGTGGGAGAGAACCCACGCAGACACAAGGACAACATGCAGACTTGCACACTCCACACAGAAAGGCCTGGGACAACCAAGGTTCAAACCCAAGACCTTCTTGCTGTGAGGCAACAGTGCTAACCACTGCACCACCATGCTGCCCACTCAAAATGACAATTCTATGGAAATATTTTCCATCTTCAGTTTAGTCTGTTAGCATTTTTGGTAGGTAGCACTAAACACAAAGTATAGCTGAGGCTGATGTAAATGTCATTTGCAGGTTATTTGCTCATAAACCATGGACAAATTTTGATCTGATGATGGTGCTAGATTTAAAGTTAAGGTAACACCAAAGTTATGAGTTTATCTTCTAGGGACCTTGAATTTCTTTTTTCTTTTTTCCATCCACATTTTTTTATAACTAACTCAGTATTCAAATATACTTTCTATCTATTTAATTTCCCAACGGGTCTAAAGGCTTATTCACACTGCAGGGAATGCAGTGGAAGAAATGCTGAAGCTGACCTGTAAGTACTGAAATTCAAACATATTGAGTCAAAAAATACTGGAATCAACTTGTTAACTACCCACCACATGTATATTCTTACTTACTATAGAACATACAAAATTCACAAATACATAAATACATGAACATAGAACCTGTCAGGATTGTCCCTGCACACATACAAAAAGGTTTTAAATATCAAATCATTCTCTTTACTTCTAGTGAAAACATGTGCATAAAAACCTTCTCCTTTACAAAAATGCCAAAAGGCAAGTTA
The DNA here is from genome assembly GCA_024633595.2 of Lepomis macrochirus. NCBI lineage: Eukaryota > Metazoa > Chordata > Actinopteri > Centrarchiformes > Centrarchidae > Lepomis > Lepomis macrochirus. Next base: position 27,585,029 of record JALXJV020000004.1, on the reverse strand, counting down.
CATTTTCTTAAGATGATTTTAAACTCCTACTTGTAACATCCACTGCAGTGTCTTGTATATCAGTACTGATTTACTAACCCCTTATAAGCTCATCTGCCGCTGCTCCAAGAATTCAGGACTCCTCGTCATTTCTTACAGCTGCCTTCAGGGTTTTTTCCTTTCGAGCCTCCTCCATGTCGAAGATGCTTCCTGATATTGTAAATGAATCAGACAATGTCTCAATACGCAAATCCAGACTCAAAGCACATTTCCAGAGCACTAAAACAACAAATCTGTGACAGCAAAATTCATTTTTCAGGTGAAAATTACGAGTCTCTACTCGTGTAACAACACATATACTGTGTTGGAAATGGTTAACATAAAATAAGGAAGTAGCTTTTGAAAATAGGGAAATGAAACCTTTAGTACAAAAAGGAACCCTGCCACCACTCAATTGGACTGTTAAATGAGTCTGCAGATTATTTTTAGCATAGAGTCAAAAGAGGAAAGACTCAGGCTCTATTTAATGTAAAAGAAGCACCGCGTTGTACTGTACTGTTGTGTCTCTTTGTGTCTCTTTGATAGGGTTTGGCTGCTTGCAGGACAGCAACAGGAATTCTCTCCATAAAATCTGTGTGTGTGTGTGTGTGTGTGTGTGTGTGTGTGTGTGTGTGTGGTTTCACCCAAACACATCAGCACTGCTACCTTATATGTGAACAGTATAATACGGATATTATAAAACATATAAATTGTATATTAAATGCATAATGGCTCACTATCAGTAGTGGGAGGAGTATTAGTAAATAAAATTAGTAAAGTCTAGACCTGCTCTATATTTATAATACATACATTTAATTTAATTTATTTAAGTAAAAGAAGCAATAATGTAAAAAGTCATATATGCCTACTAATAAGACATGTATTAAGAGTGACATTCAAAAGTACCGAAAAGTACTCATTGTGTATGAGAATGACCCCAATTAATGTTATATTATTATGTTATATAGTATTGAAATCCTTCTTAGCTACAGTTCTACATTAAGAGTTATGTAATTATGTTATATTCTAGCACTGCTCACCAGTGGTGGAAGAAGTAGATTACACTTTTACATAAGTAAAAGTACAAAAGTATTGGAAGCAAACTGTACTTAATGTGTCAAAAGTAAAAGTACTAACTCATGGCACCATTCAGAGTTCACTTGTATTTATTATTCATACATTACTGGAATATAACTAGACACAATAAGGTGTGAGAAGCATTTCAATGTTGTCATAATGGAGCTTTAAGATCTTTATATAGGGTTGGATATTTTTTAAAAACAATGCATTATCTTTCATAAACTAATCTTAATCTGAAATGCAACTAGTAACAAAAGCTGTGAAATAAATGTAGTAGAGAAAGTACCACAGATATGCACTCAAGTTCAGCACTTTTGAGTGAATTTTCCTACTTTCCACCACTGCTGGTCAACATATTCATGTTTCATGTGTTCCAGTGTCTTTTATCACAGGTGCAGTATAATATCCCTGTTACTGTCAATCCTGATTCTCTGTGTGTAAAATGAACATGTTTGCAGCAAATGTATTTTTATTCTTGTCTCGCACAAAATGTGTCCAGACTGCCTATATCCAAATTAAATCCATCATGTCAAACATATGGATAATCCCTGCCTTCTTCTCCAGTTAAGGAAATGTGTTTTTGGTTTAATGACTGATCCACTCCACCCCACCCCCCTCCTCCAAACACACACGGGTGTTACATTCTTTCAGTTTTTTTGTTGTTTGTTAACATATCTTTGAACACCAGAACAGAATCAGCTTCAAAACGTTTACCTTGCCGGCCTCTATCCGACATGAATCATGTGTGATTTGCTTTGTCATGTGTCACACTTTAACTTGTTTACACAGTTTCGCTGGAAACGCGGAACTCAACCCGAGTTGGATTGATTTGAGTTGATTCCCTTTTCTGTAGCTGTAAGAACTTAAATCATGAAAGGATAGTTTCACCAGTGAATCAGACATAAAAATAAAGTTTACTTACACTCAGAGTGACCGATCATTCCCAGCCGGAAGCGCAGACACAGCTGCTGACGGGGCTGACGAAGCGGAACCTTCTTCTGGTCCGATTGGACAGAATCTGCATTGTTCAGCGATGACGTCACCACATCGCCCTACAGCCTACAGCATGACCTCACTTGTTTCAAACCCAGAGACACCTGCCAAAATACCTTACTGATGTTTATTAAGGCTGCCTTTGAAATAAAATCACCAATCTTCACAAACGTCTCATATTTTATTGCAAATTATATCTTCAAGTCAATAATTAGGAAGCTTCATACATTATACATCAAAACACAGACAATGATAATACTGAGGACTTTAGTACTCACCCAGCTTTTTACATGATGTCAGTAAACTGCTCACCTGCTCTCTGGTGGAACAGGTGGAAGATTTGCTATTAAACCTGCAAAAAATGAATTGTGTTGGCCACTACGGGGCAGTGCAACACACTGTAAACACAACACTGACATATTACTGTCTTGTAAATGGGATATAGTGAATATCATAGCTAAAATCAATCTGTTTATGCCTACACATCCAGCAGACACAGGGCAACAATGCATCCTGATGGGGATGTGAATTCATTCATGGAAATCCATTCAACAGTTCAGTAGACATTTCATTTAAATCCACAAATGTGAACCTCAAAGTGGTGCTGGAGGAAAAGAAACAGGGGATCACCAAAGTCAGTAAGATTCATCCTCTGGGGAACGTGAATGTTTGTACAAAATGTCAGGCAATCCATTCAGTAGTTGACAGGTCGACATTGCCATCCAAAGAGCCACGCTGGTCCAACAAGTCATCAGCCATTTGACTACAGGTGTTACACTATTTAACCCATGGGGGACAGGTGTGTTGAGCTGGGGCCACTGTCACCAGAGCTCTCCATTAAAAATGTTTAGTCATGTTTACTGAGTCCAATACCCTCAGAGAGTATTCTCTGTGTGTGTGTGTGTGTGTGTGTGTGTGTGTGTGTGTGTGTGTGTGTGTGTGTGTGTGTGTGTGTGTGTGTGTGTGTGTGTGTGTGTGTGTGTGTGTGTGTGTGTGTGTGTGTGTGTGCGTGTGTGTGTGCGTGCGTGCGTGCGTGTGCGTGGCATTTTGGATGTTCAGTCATGTGTTGACTGTGACTGATATTGATTTAAAAATAGACCAACATTAAGGCAGCAGAGTCCTGTTGTTGGCAGACTACCTTTCATGCCATCCATCCACTTAGGAGGAGCAGCAGTTTTTGCCTTCAGAGTCAGCCCCCCAACAGCTGAGTTCATGTGTGTCCTTGTGATGTTAGAGGGGAGCCAGCTCCCCCTACTTCAGACTGGTTATGTAACTCTGAAACTGAGAGAGTCATGTCTTTGTCAAGTCGCTTCTCCTTCAAGAGGATCCATTTGTGTCGCTGCTTTATTTTTGGCTGAGAAAACAGCTGTAGTAATAATAATAAGTGTGTTGTTAAATGTTAATCATGTGCTTGCTGATCTCATAGTCTTGTTTTTTCCCCATTGTACCTACATTTAAGTACAAGCAGGATTGTATTAAGTATTTTATGGGTACCTGATTCACACATGTTACCCAATATCTTGTTATGTGTCATCTAAAGTCAATTCATGTGACCTCTTTGGCAGATTAAAGGGACAGATCACCATTTTGGGAAATTTAGTCCCCGCTGGTGGCCTGAAAACTTCACAGTGACAGTCCCAATGTATTTGTGTGCAGGTTAAAAAAGCAAAATACAATGTGAAAGGGTAAAATATAGAGCTAGCTGTTTCCCGTTTCCAGTGTTTATGCTAAGCTAATCGGCTGCCGGCTTCATATTTAGTGTACATAAGGGCGGTATCTATTTAACTCTCTGCAAAAAGCTAATTATTTACCAAAAATGTTGAACTATTGCTTTAAATATTGATACTAACACTGTTATTCATAACTGTATGTTCATTAGCTTTAGTGTCTGGCGCTTTTCATAATCTGCCGGTCAAGGCAGGAACATTTTCAATTTTATTTATATAGCATAATATCACATATCAAAAATTTGCCTCAAGAGGCTTTACATATTGAACAATGTACGACACCCTCTAACCTTACCCCATCGATTCAGATAAGGAGAAACTCCCAAAGAAAACCCTTTTAACAAGAGAGAAAGAAAGTTGAATAAAACAAGATGGCTGTGAGAATGAGAATAAAATAATGTCATAGAAAAATACATTAATCAGTGTTGTACCCTGCACTGCACCACCCACCTGTGCTAGTATGTTTGCTAGTTTGGACCATGTGTTTGCTCTGACCTTGAAACCCCTCCCTCCACACACACACACACTCACTCATGCACACGCACCACACCCTGTCCACCAGCCCCCGTGATCTGCCACCATCCCTTTGCACTTGATCCCTGTGTTAGGGCTGAATGGGGCTAAAGTGTGTATGTGAGTGCACACGGAGGCTTTGCTGTGAATAACTTCCAGGCATGCAGCCAGGAACTGTCATCTGCCAGTGCAACACTATCCATCCTGTCAATCTTGTTTTATAATTGTAACATTCTCATATTCTCTCCGGCTGAGCAGGGTGAAGTTTCCAACATAGTAAGACGCACACACAAACAGACAAAGAATCTAATTTCTTTAACTGTTACCTGCCTCTTGTGAGTTTGCATCTTGAATTGTTTGTAAAATAAAACAGTCAATGATCTGTTTGCATCCACTTTTTTAGTCTTCTCCTTTTACCTCTGTTGCTCCAAGTACCTTTTCCTGTCAGGTTTGCAGAAGTGATGTTCATCACTTCTATAAACAGGTACAATGTGAATTCATCAAACTGAACACTCTCATTATTAGTGCATTGTGAGGGCACTTTTTTACACCACAGCATTTTATTTTTGATGGCTGATAAGCACAAATACAAGCAAAAGAAGAGCTCCTTCTTTTTTGGTTCATTTACCTTGAAATAAAATAGTGACTCCAGGCTGCAAACAGCATAAAAGTGTAATCTTTTTTCAACCTCTCTGTTAATACCAGCACAGTTATAATTTTAAGAGTATTAGCTTTGAAGCATGACATCCATCCTTCAAGTGCATCACTGAGTGGTCACTCAGTAAAGTTTATAATGCCCAAGGACACAAACAAGACCGCCACTAATTGTCCACAGAGTAGGTTTCCACCATCTCTTCCTTTCACCCACATCAGGACAATCATTCAGCCGGCTGGCCTTCAATTTATGAATTTAATCCTGCGAGGACTAAGAGTTTAACATGTGTGGCATACAGTTATCACAGGGATGGCATGAGCAATGACGTATGCCAACTCATTTATCACCGGACTCTCTCTTAGTGAGAGAGACCAGATCCAATTACAGTGGTTTCTATGGGCTCAACAATGGCCTGCTATAAATACACTCAGAGGGTTTTCCACACTCAACAACACATCCAAACACATGCTAGTACTTGTTGCACAAATATACAGTACGTGTGCATATGAACGTGTTCAGATGACCACGGGAGACCCTGTGATCTTCACTGGAATGAAATTGTCAGGCCAACTTCTGTTAGAGACCTTCATATTTGTCTGTGTGAAGCATAGTGAGGGATTCTGCATTGTGCTGCGTCTGGAAAATAAACAAGAGGAATATCTGCAAAATGTTATGTGCACCTGTGTGTAGGTGTGTGTGTGCATAAAAAAACATAGAAAAAAGAAGAGTGGAGAATGAAACACAGAAGCCCCCACCAAGCACTAAACAGCTTCACAAAGTTATTTACAGCTCAAGCCATCAATAAACGACAGGTGCACCATCCTCACAAACAAACCTATTAGCTTTCCTCCCGCTGGAACAATATCTCTCCAGTAATCAGCCGCTCACACACACACACACACACAAAAACATAGACGCTAACATTTCTCTGACAGACCAATATGTGAAGTTTTCATGTTACGCATGACCTAATTGCTGAATTCTTTGAAATGATGGTAAAGAAAAAGAATGAAAGTGATCATTTTGGATCCCCAAATGTCTTTCATTTAGCTGTAATGGTACATTTTATTCTGGCAACATATTCAAATGCTAGCAGTTGTAAACAGTAGAGGTTGAACAAGTACAGGTCCAACATTTAAAATTTTAAAGTAGGTTAATTTAAACTAGGTAAGAGTAACAGCAAAATATAGGTACAGAGTACATTTAAAGTATCAAAAGTAAAAGTTCCTCATTTTGAGTGTCTTTTTATTATTTTATTTATTATGCAGCATTTTAGTGCTCTATAGATGGCAATATCAGTCAACCAGCACTTTTGTCCTGACTGAAATATCTGAACAACTATTGCATGCACTGGCATGAAATTCAGACATTCATTGTCCTCAGAGTCCAGTTGTTCTAGAAGTTTTCCAATACCTTCTGACAAAATTCCTGAAAAACAAGCAACATTCCCATCAGACTCAGCTGTACTTTGAGTATATCGCTGATTAGCAAATTTTAGCATGCTAACATGCTAAACTCAGATGGTGAACATGGTCAGCTAGACACCTTCATGTTACTATTGTCACTGTAAGTATATTAGCATGCTGATATTAGCATTTAGGTCAAAGCAACACTTTAGTACAGACTCTCAGGGCTGCTAGCATGGCTGTAGAGTCTTAGTGTTGTGACTGATGCATTTGCAGCAAATTCAAACAATATTTTAATAGTGTAGTTCACCGAAATTATACTCGATGTACTGTACTTGAGTCAGTGTACTTCTACTGCACTCCCACACTGGTTAAAAAGATAAAATTGCCATGAAAACAGTTTGTGCAAGAAAGTCCTGCACAATTGAGTGCACTGTAATTCAAAACATATCACTGCATTGCACACTCTCAAAAGTTTCCTGTATATTAGGAAAAGGTGTAGAAGCAAAGTGTAAAACATGGTACTCGGCACTTTTGTGCAACAAATCACCATGACAAGCAAGTGAGCCACATAGAACATATAATGTCTCGTGTCTGCAGGGTGTAAGGCTATTTTGTTCCTGAAAAGGTGTTGCGTGTCAAGGCACAGGTCAGAAGTTCAGGGGCCAATGGCAGCTCCAGATGGTACCTTTTCACTTTTGGAAAAAGATGGCGTCAAGAGACACCGCAAGTTCAAACATGAGATATATGGACTGCGAAATGTATTTTTGAGTTTGGGCAATGTGAAGGGGCAACATGTTTGACCTGTCATGGATACGTGACCATAACAAATGACAAGTCACACTGAAGGTCAAAAGGGACAGTAGATAGTTCTGATAAAATGCTTTTAGTTAAAACCAAAGAAACTCAGAGATGCAACATTCATCTTAATCCTTTCTTATGAAACTGTTCTCGTCTTACTGTTCACATTATATCTGAGTTGGGCAGCTCGCTTGCCATTTTGTAATATAATGAACACCTCGGTGCAAGCTAGCTTTGATATTGCCTCCTCTTTTCTCCCCTTCTCTGCTTTTTCCACTCTGTCTGCCAACACCAAAATCCAGATGACCGGAACGTGGTGTACAGTAGGATCGGGTGTCGAGCGACTGAATGCAGTCGGTGCTGCAATCTTCTGTGGCTGAGAGTGTCTTGGTGTCGTCTTCCCTTTGGTCATGGATGTTGCCAACATTAACGCCATGTGTGACAAAACAACACAGACTCAGTGAAAAGGAGATGAAAGACTGCTTTTGGTGACTTTTCATCACATCATTGATATGTAACAAACTGCAGTATGGTGCTGTGTGAAATACAGCCTAAATGTTGTTTCCTGCACCGCACCAACTGACTGGGAAACATTTTCTAGACTCTTCTTAAAAGGATAGGTCTGATGATATTTTATATTTTTCTGTCTACAAATTAGATAGAAGATCAACAGAAAGTAAATCTTACTGACAGGTTCAGCTGATAGATTTGGCCTTTATAATTTTTCTGTATCAGGCTCTGTGTACTGAGAGTGTACTTAGGCACAGCATTCTTTTGAGCTAAATGCTGATGTCAGCATGCTAATATGCTCACAATGATAATACTAACATGATGTTTAGCAGGTATAAAGTTTACCATGATCACCATCTTAGTTCAGCATGTTAGCATGCTAACATTTGCTAATTAACAATGACATTGGTGATCAGGGGATCACCAATGTCATTAGAATTAATCCAGAGAACCATGAATGTTTGTACAAACGTTTGTGACAATTAATAAGCCACAGTGTTACACGGGGTGACATGTTCCTTCATCAAGATGAACATGGGCACTGCTGTTGCAAATGCGCAGCTGAAAATAGTCCCCAGTAGTTTACTCCTGATTGAGTAATAAAAACTACAGAGCCCGGCTGTTTTAGTAAATTATTTACAAAATTAACGTATACAGTATATTAGTTACCTGTTTTTTAAGATTTACATCTTTAATTAGAACAAATAGGCTTGAGTAGGGAAGTCATTGAGAGACTAATGCATTGTTGATTTTGGTCTTTTCATGTCATTAAAAGACAATAAAATATGGAAAATCGCCAGCCTTACCCTTTAACAATTTTTGTAAACCGATACTTCCAAAGACAGATACAAAATATTTTCTGTCTCTTTGACTTATTAATGAAATTAAACTCAAATGTTTGGAGAAACTTGAATTTTCATCTTCCCCAATAGAAACCAGGGAAAATTACAGATATCTTTGTAGAGATAGTATAGAAACTATTATCTGACAAAGGCAACGTGACTTACAGGAAACACTATGTCACTCCATTTCTTAACATTTTAAGCACGATGTAAGGGTAGTGTTTTAGTCTTGGCAATTTGGCGCCCCAACAGTTTCAGAGTGTAATTCATAGTCCTCCTGCATTTGTTATGATTACATTACTTATGATAAAAAAAACTAGCATGTCGACAACTTTGCTAACACAGCGTAACATCAAGTAAACACAACAACCCAAGACACAGCAATATTACCTACTACTCCAACAGCTAGAAGGCCAGTGCTCGTCGTCTGACCCGCATTTTTATTTTTTTTTAGCTCTTTTATCTCAAGCCAACAAGCAAAAGCCAGTCTGTTATCCGCTCTTGTCCGGTCTCTTGCTCGCTTCCTCAGACAGCGTCTTCTTCAGTGTTTTTGCAGCATTTACCATGATATCCATACTGAGAATATCTAGCTAGTGTCTTCATTTAGCTAATGTTAGCTTGCCGAAGAGTTGTTCTCACGATAGGTTTCCTGGCCAGGATTACAATGCTACATAGTGTAAAACCAGGCTCTCCAGGCCTGAAGGGAGAGTCGTCATTCTCCCTACTACAAGTCAGTGTATCATGAAAATGATTTTGAAGCTGTTTGAAGGTACAATTTGTACATAATGTTGCTTTAAACAAAGGCAACCAGTGATATTTTCAAAAAGTTTTAATATCAAATAGTCTCCTTTAATACTCCTGCACCATTTTACAAAAGCCCTGGCAGTATCCAAACAAACAACTTAGCTGCTCATCTTCTTGTCACATTTCACTGTGATTTCTTAAGATATTTCTTAAGTCCATTTTGAGATGAAAAAAAATAAATAAATCCAACATATAGAAAAACTGCACAATTCAGAAGAATGTGGAAGACAGTGGGAGAGTTTTTTTTATGAAGACAGAGTTGAGGTTCAAAGCACATGTAGGTGATTGTTGCAGCCAAAGACAAGAAACCAGTTGATGTCAAACATGAAATGTTTACATTTGGATTTGGATTTTCGAGCACTGTTGGGTAAATAATCATAGAAAGTGTGTACTGTATCTAATTGTGGATACAAAAAGACGCTTTAACTTAATTAAGTCTCTAAGCTGTATGGCTTCACTGTAGTTCTTGTAGATCCTAAACCATCTGTCATCACTTGATATCTTTCCCGTTGAACAGTGTGTGTTCAAGTATTGAATCCTCTTTGTCAAACTGTACTGACACTTGCATCCTTCAGGCACTTCGTATCAAAAGCTGGCACAGACCTGAAATTATATTCATCAGCCGTGAGTATGAAATGAGTTGTGACTGTGACATTGGAATTGATTATTTCATTTCTGTCATAAATGGGGCTCACTGTGTGTGATATTTGGAATGAAAATTCACTTAGTGTCACTTATTATAGTTCGAGGACCAAGGCTTTATAAAAGGCACTTTGCATTTTCATTCAGCAAGTCCCGTTTTTGTTCTTAAAAGCCCAAAACGTGTGTTATAACAGGGACATGCGGTTCAACAGGAACGCTACCAGCATCAGCCTTTATGAGGTGTTGCAAAATGGCAGCACAAGAGTTATGGCAGAACATTTTGTTTAGCTTAAGGCAGTAAGGTTTGTAACTGGTAGTATCAAAATAAGAGTAAACTTTGGTCCGAGACCTTTCACAGGAGCACGATTAGGACTAAAACTATCTTCTGTGATACAAAGAAATCAGTAAATATTTCTCTTTTGAAAAGCAGGACTCCACAGTTCTTTAAAGAAACAGGAGGTGTGGTTCTGCCTGCCTTTTCAAATTTAACAGTCTACTAACTCAGCACCTTAGTGGGATCAAAAAACAACTTTAAAAACGTGCTTTTTAGAAGATTAGTGTGTTTAGTTTTTTAAAAGAAAAATATGAGCATGTATCACTGCATTGCATCTACCCAAGCATCCGTCTTACTAGCTGCGTAGCAAGACAACATTCACACATTTAGCACAGCAATAAAGTCATTTTGCAAATGCACACAAAATATAGATAAACTGTGTCCTGAACTGTTAATACCATTTCAGCTCTCTCTGTGACAGTTTCATTGAATTGAAATCAGTCTTTCTGCAGTACTCACACAGGTACCATATTCAAACTTGATTTTAGAAAAATAATGGTCTCTTGAACAATGTCAGTCATTTGTCAGCACACAAGTCAGTGTGATAGAAGGATAAAACCTCACATTGGGTTCTTTTAGTCTATAATTTTTTTTTACAAATAACATGTTTGTTTTCATGTTTTTTCAGAACGGCAGAGTATCCAAAAAGATTTTCTCCACTATAGGTGGAGGGGGCACCAAATCCTCCAGTTTCAGGTAGAAGATGCGCTGTAGGCCTTGTGTGCAGAGAGTCCTCAGTTCGGGGAGTTTGCCCAGAAGGCGAGAAAGATAGTTGGGCTGGGTCTGGCTCGGTTCTGATCCATTTCCACTCACATGTTCCCTTAAAGAAGTGATGAGATGATTCTGAAAGTCCTCTACCCGTTTGGGCTCTTTTAGGCCATGGCGATCTAGATGCAAAAGGTGTTCTCATGAGAAACACAGTCCTAAATATAAACATTAAATTCAAAAGCAGTCAGATCCACTGTAATGAAAAGCAAACAGAAGCTCTCACCAGTGATGATAACTAGAGCTGAGAGGCAGGCGAACAAGGAGATATCTAAGTTCATGCGGTGAAGGTTCTGGGAGAAATCCATAATGGAGTCAATCCAGTCACCAAAACTGCGAACGCACTGCAGTCGGTGGAGGACCACGCCATTACAGAAGATCAACTTGTTCTTCTCAGGATTTGACCTGCACAGTTTCAAACCAATAGTACAATCAGCACATTGAAAGGTGCACATTCTTCACTCAGGGTAAAATATTAGTGGCTTAAAAAAAAGAGGCCAACCTGTATGCCAGTCGCAGAATGAAGAGCTCAACAAAGGAAGATTCGAGGAGCAGCTCCTGGTCCTCTGTGCAGAAATCTGTGAACCCTGGGATGGTTTCAGCCCAGTTTCTTATTACATCCAAAGTACTGGTCAGCAAGTCATAAAACTGCTGGATATCGCCGGCATCCTCCTTTTCTTTCAGGTTGTCCACTGTTTCCTGGTACTGAGGAGGAAGAGAAGGGAAGGGTCACTGCTACTGAAAAGAACTGCATAAACCATCAGTGAGCTGTTCTCTGTCTGTGCATCCTGTAGTGAGCTAACTGTAACTGATAAGTACAAAGGACACGCTGCAAGTCTTGAGATTTACCTTGGAGTAGTCAAGTTTTCCAAGGGTTGGGTTTGAGTCCAAATGAGCTCTGACAAGAGAGGCTATGATGTTGACACTGGGGGTCGTGGATGAAGCCTCGGCCACAGTCTTGGGTTTGGATGGCAGGCGACCCCGGCGACCTTTGAGGCTGTCTGTTCGTACAACTAAGAGACAGGCAGAAAAGAGGAGAGGAACATTTAAAGCAAACGTTTGTGACTCTAACCCTGCCGTCAATGCACCCCGCAATTTAAAAAAAACTATCAGTATCAGTTTCAGTTTCCCTTTTCCTGCAGCTGGCACTATATGGCTCTGGTTTCATATGTCTGTCATTCCTAGCTTTGGTTTCACAAGACTGTCATTACAAACCCCAGTTTCAAGCCGTCATTCTTTAGTCACCGAAAGCTTTAAGAGAGCCTGACATTGCATTACCTTCTTTCACCATTCCCACTGCGAGACATTTCTGGAAACGGCAGAACTGGCAGCGGTTCCTCCTCCTCTTGTCCACTGGACAGTCTTTATTGGCGAGGCACACATACTTTGCATTTTTCTGTACAGTTCGCTGTAAAACAACAGAAATAATTACATTGCTATAGGTTTATAATGCTGGATCCAGGATTTCTGTATTATTGTCCAAAAACCGTCACCCGTTTTGCAGATGCATTTCTATTGGGTCTCTCCAAAGACAAAATTACATAACTCAGTAGTACAGTGCAAAACAATACTGGATTTTTCTAAACTGATATCAATTTTTAGAGAACGCAATTACAATACTTTTTTAGACAAACACATAATATGAGGAAACACTTTTGATAAGGATATCTTCAATTTGTCTTCTGAGCAAGATATGCACTTGTACACACAGTACAGTTAAACCTGTTAGTTCTTTCTGGTTGACAAACATTATATGTTACTGTTCTAAAAAAAAACACTATTTCTACTACTTCTACTACTACTACAACTACTACAACTCAAAATTTTCTGTGGCATTTCAATACTTCAGTTACTTACTGGCCAACATGTACACATCTGCAATTTGCAGTAAGATATTATCAACCAATATGTTTCCCCAGCCTCTGTAGAATAAACCTGCAAAGTGCTGTTCAGCTATTCACCTTGAAGAAACCTTTGCAGCCCTCACAGGTGCGAACTCCATAGTGCTGACAGGATGCATTGTCACCACAAACTGCACATCGGCCCTCATTGGATCCTGGGCTGTGGGTTTTAGGAGACGTCATGGCTCCCTCGAGCATCCTGGGGCTTTCCAGTGGTCCGTGTTCTAGGGACATGGGAGGACAATGAAGAGGAGAGACATGCTGCTGAGGAGGCAGGAAGAAAGGGTCATCGTGGCCTGGCTGAGCATCCTGATGCTGCCCAAGGGGAGAGAGCTGCCCCGGTGCCGAGCTGAAGGTGAAAAAGGAGAGCTGCTGGGCCATGGCGGCCTTATCAGCCACAGAGGACAGGGGGGCTGAGGGGTAGGAGCTGAAAGGGGAATCCCAGACATGTGCAGACTGGGACTGAAAGCCCGGCGTTGGAGGAGAAGCAGCGGCATAAACTGGGCTGCCATAGTTGTCAGAGCCGCATGATGACAGTGTTTCATCAAAGAAGCTGAGCGCCAAGGATCCTGGGTAACAGCCATACACCTGGAGATCATCCAGCTTGAAGGCTTGGCTCTGCATCTGAGGGCAGGAGCTTTCAGCTACCGCATCATGGCTGAATGAAACTGTAGAGGCGGGGGACGAGGTGGTAATCTTGCAGGAATAAGCATCAAACTCCCCCATGTAGCCATTTCCCACCAAGGTGTTGATGCTGGGCAACGAAGACGTAGACAGCTGGTCCTTTTGGTCACTTATGTCCATCATCAGCTTGGCACTGAGATCAGCGTTCAAGAACTCAGAGCTGAAGTAGGTGTCATGGGGCAGGGATGCATACTGGGTTTGTACACAGGGCATCTCTAGGACAGAGGACAGCAACAATTACTACTGATGGAAGTAAACCCCAAAATTTGTCCATGTAAGATAAATATTGTTTACATTTAAATATACTAAATATGTGTCATTAAAATTTAGCAAATGTTTTGATAATTCAAAGAAGAGTTTCTTTTACTTTTTATGTTTACTTTTCCCATCAAAATAAAGTTAAATCACTGGGGATAACTAGGAATGATAGGGAGTTGTTTGTTTAAACATATGTATATGGTAATGCATGCAATGAAGTTCAGACATCCCAGCAAATTAGATATTGCTTAAATAATGTAGGTCAGCATTATTTTATCCACCCACTGTAACCATCCAAACAGTATTCTACTTCAAAACCTTGAACACGCACGGTCTCATTTCCCCTACAAGCCATGTCTCTAGCTTTCAGGCCAATCAGTACTCTTAAGAAAATGTAGCGGGTGGTCCAGTGGAGCAGTCAGATATTGTCAGATATTGAGTTACTGGCTGTTAATGCTCTGAAAACCCCTTTCAGTGGAGGGCAACCCTCTCACAGGGACTGTATCAGGGAGTGTTGCAGATTATATTTCAGGGTGGGCTGAAAGCCAGCCGAAATGGGAAGGTGGTAAAGCCTGTTTGTGTGTGTGTGTGTGTGTCTATGTGTGTGGGGGCTGAATGGGCGTGTATCCACAAGTGCAAACTTCCTCATTCAATGGAGTTTTTCAGTACAAAAAAATGAAGAACACCTGAGCATTATTTGAAAATTGTTCAAACTTCAACCAATTGTTTCAATTGTTATATTATTTTTCTGAAACTTACAATAAAGATCAACACGTGAGGAGGCCACACTGCGCCAACCTGTGTTTTATGTCCTATAGATACACCTTACGTCTTCTATTAAAGCAACTGTAATAGAGCCACACATAAAACATGCAAAATTATGAGAGTCGTTTAGTTTGGAATGTGGACCAGGCAGTTGATAAAACTTTTAGGAAATTACTCATAGTAGGTTGCAGCAGTAGTATTATTACTTGCTGGAGTCACTTAATCACTAATGACAAAATGTACTGTAACAACTATTTATCATAAACCAATTGCTGTCTCCATAATAACTCTATTACTCTTACATGCCAGGTTTAATAGGTACACCTGGCTGAGTGTGTTAGTTCAACTTTATCGTCATTTTGAAGAGTCTAGTTTGTTGTGCTGATATGGTGTTTGTATTATTTCATCCACCCTATTTATATCACTGAGGGTCGTCTAGTTGAATCAACATCTCTCTAAAATTGTTTTTCTTTTCTTTTTTTTACTCAATAACACGCAGGTAGGATTTGGTAGTGCTGTTGAATTAGACTGTTAGTTTTAGTTAGGTATTCCAAACTTGCAACCGAGTGTAACTTATAGCTCTGACTGCTATACAAGAGAGGGAAGCTGAGGCACATAGGACATTTTTAAACATTAAGGTTGAATTGTTGTATTAAAAGTCCAATCAGTTTTGTCCCATGAGCTTAAATTATTATGGAAATTATAATTAAGCATAAAGGTAAGTATATACATCTCACACCAGCATTAATGTGGCACCCCGAATAAATCAAACTCAACATAATGAAAACAAACAGTGCTCTTTCACTTACCTGGTTCATGTAAATATCCAGATTTTGTAGATTTTCATTTATTCCAAACGAGTGAAACTGATGAATGTCACCTCGACCAGCTGCTGTCAGCCACACACTCATTCAAACACATTCACACACACACACTGGGTCAGACCAACGCAGGAGGCACCATACACTCCTGCTTTATTTTGGCTGCATCGACAAAAAGGCGGGTCGATGCCCAAAAAAGGCGAACGGGGCGGTGGAACGTTCCGGGTCGGGAGCCAATCAGAGCCGGGTTCGACACAGACGTTCTTCCGTGTGACGCACGCACGGGATTCCATTGACGCAAGAGCCGGGGGAGCGTGCGTTCTAAATATAAACCGACAACGACAGCGGCGCTCACGTGGGGCTATTACAGGAGAAAAAATGCTAAAAATAGCCGTAGTTTGGAGGTGCAGACGATTTGCGACTGGAAATATAGATATTACACACGGTTACAACGGGGAGGAGTGTTATCACCTGACAGACCACGAAACACCTGTGTGTTTTTTTCATAAAATATGTTTTTTGTTTTCACAGAACAGCCAGAAACTCCCCTACCCTTCTCCACCAAACTCGTAGAGGAAAATGTAAATACTTGATTAGTGATGATGCAGAGACCCAAAAGTGTTCAGTAGTAGCCTACAGTTTAAATGAATGAAATAAAAACATTATATTTCTGCTCTTACTAGTATGTATTGTCAGTTGTAGATCTGTATTTGATGCTCTGTTGATAGTTGTTCCTCAAATGTAAGTCGCTTTGGATAAAAGCGTCTGCCAAATGAGTAAATGTAATATTTATATTTCATACAAATCCCATATGCATTAAACTCGGGTATAGTAGGAATACAGATGAAATAAAATTATGAATGTGAATGAAATCAATAAAAAAATATCATGGAATGATTTTCTCTGTTTTATTAATATATTTTTTAATGTTTTATTATTTGTTTGATATTGAACACTTTGGATCTTCACAATAATTGAGCTTATACTTTTACATTTGACTAAACAATCGTGTTTCAAGGTCCATTAAATCAAATCAAATCAAGTTCATTGTCACATAATCAATGTCTAGTGAAATTCATTCTCCGTGTGTAGATACTCTAAAATTAATTTCTGGGCTGATACCCCAATCTTAGAGATGTTTACTGATCCAGTTTACACTGGCCTTAATTAGACAGGGTATCATTTTTTGAAAGGTTATTAATGGACGCTTCAACATAATTTACCATCTAAGCACTGAGAACAAATTCTGACACACAAAATATGACTAACAACAATTTACACTTTGAGATGTGAAATCACAAACCATTTCACTTTGTAATGACATCATCAGGCAGTTTGCACTTTGGATGTCACGGGCACAGCTGCAGGTGTCCATTTGTTAGCATCAATTTAAGCATCACCCAATACCCCTTATGTCATAACCTTCTCCACAACAACCAGAAAAAAACAACACACACTAACAACCAACACTTGATCCCTCTCTGGGGATCTTTGGGTGTGATCTAGTTTATTTTTTTACGCATGAAGAAAGTGAGAAGGATCAAGGGTGGGAAGAGATTATTTACGAAGAGGGAATGTGACCGCACAGGCCATCCTGGAGTTAATGAAGTTAATCACAAGTTAGAGCGCGACAGGCTGTTGTGTAAAGTATGGATATAAAATAACAAACTTGACTGGACGTATCATCTCTGTCTCTGTCAATCAGGCATGAAAGGACAAACACACGGTGGCGTGGTACACATACATTATTATTATTAACACAAAATATAATCAATAAATACATAATGGTGTATTATTATAGATTAAACTACCCAGAAGTATATGCAATAAATAGAATATCAGCCCAATCTTTACCAGCTGAAACACAATAATGTATCAATGATCCTATAATATAAATGTAATATAAAATGTATTAATCTGAAAGGGTCAAGCATGCATACTGAAACTACTGTCATTTAAGTGCTGTTGTTTAGACGATAGTAGGCCATTTATGACTACAAGGATCTTGTTTAATCTTGTTTTGGGAATATTCTTGAAACAAATCAGTTTGTATATAAAATTAGTTTATATAGACTTTGTTAACATATTATGTCAGCCCTGGCAATTATTTCATGTGAAAAAAAGAAAGCTTTTCTGACTTCACAACAGACAACTTGACTTGTAAAATGAGAATTCAGTGACTTTACAGACAGATGTCCTGTTTGCCTTTAAATGAATTACCCAAACAAAGATAAAAACCTCCGGACAAAGAAAGTGACATTCACCAGAATGAATTCAGTGTTGCTTCATTGGCACCGGATAACCCTTTTATACTCAAAACAAGTCCAACTAGATTTCACTTATTTTTTTAGATTAGCATTTTGATTTTCAATCGCCATGTATATTAAAAGATATTTATTTAATCTTTCATTTCCACCAACTCTCCTCTTTGCTCTTTCCTCCATCGTCCCCAACCATCAGTGATAGTTCTCATGTCTGATGCCTTCTTCCTTGACAGTGCAGACACACAAACACTGATCCGAACTTCTGTTATTGTCTCATTCAATTTGAACAAACCTTTAAGAGCTTCATATTCAGCTGCAACAAACACTAAGATCTCCACATATATTTAAAAGGTCAGACAATATATTACAAAGAGAAAAAAGAAAGTCTTAAATCCAAATAATCCCTTTGTAAACAAAAACTTGAAGTTGTCTGAATTTCCTCTATCTGCTCATTCAGCTTTATAAACCTCCCCGAAACTGAGTATATAATACAGACACACATGCAAGTGACAACTACACAATGTGACATTATGACAAGATATTAAATTACTTCATAAGCATGTTACATGACAACAAGTGCACTGATAATACAACACACGACTGACTTACAATATATTTATATTATATTTTGCAGGATTTCATAATCAGTAATATTTTATTAGATTTCCCAGGTTTCTGTGCATTTGGTGGCTGTTTTTAAGAAGCCAAATCAATGGGAGAATCACATACTCTGCAAAGTTACAGGACGACAAAACAGAGGAAACTAACATTACCCTTGTCGAGTACACCTTAACTATGAAATGTGTTGGTTTTTAATACTTAACTTGGTAAATTTGGCAGAACTATAACCAAGCTGCCCACATTCAGTGGTAACTGTAGTAGAAACCACATTCAGTCACATCCAATTAAGTGTTTCACCTATTAAAGAAACTGCAAAGAAAAACCACACACACTGATATAAATACATTGCATTATGTTTCTTTCAGTTGAATGAAGACTGACAGTGAAAGACAGGATGGTGTTGTTGAACAAGGTGAGCTGCTGTGAGCGTCTGAAGGCTGAACAAAGCCAGTTCATCACCAGCTGCATTAGGTAAAACTCAACAAGACACAGTTTGATTAACCACAAAAAAAGCTATCATGACATAAAATAAAGAAATATGTTCTATCCCTATACACAATGTGCTCTGCTCGTTTATTTACAAAAACAAAAACAAAAACAAGAATGCATTACATTTAAGTTGGCACACAACAGCAGCGATCAGACTGAGTATAGTGACTGCAAACACTGAGGCCAGTCAGTGTGGTCTCTGCCTAAGTGCTGAAATAATTTGAAATGATTAAGTGCATAAGACACACAATAATGCTTATAATAAAAACACACACAGTTGTACACTCGGCGATGGACATACTCTTTTGAATTGTCATCGTGCATCATTTTCACAATGATTCGGGGGAGTGTTCTGACCCTCGGCAGACTGGAGGATGCAGTGGAAACGTTAATCTACTTGAGGTGAAAGAAGCCGGATGGTTTTGTTGGTGCAGCCATCAGCATGTTAGCTTGGTTCTTGTGTGTTATGTGGATCTGTCATAAATATTAAAACAACAGCAACAACACAATTTTGGACAACTATTTAATTATTTGTGAAAAAATGCATCCTTCCAAATAGCCTGGTAAAACAAATATTCTGTCTTCTTCAAATAAATCAAGATAGCTCCCTATTGTTTTTCACTGGTACTGTATATGTCTCCAAAAATATACTTAGATACTTCACTTCCTGTATAGTTCAGCTCTCTGTGGCACAGTACAAATATCCACCCTGGATAGCACTGACTTTAAATTAAGTCAAAAGCATGATCAGTGTGTATGAGAGGGTACAAGAGCTCCAAACACTCAGTTGCCAGTTTATTAGGTACACCTGGTTAAAATAAACTCAATTTAATACAACATTGTAATAAATCCTATCTTCATGAGGTTATAATGTTCAGTTTTTGGTGAAACTGTTTAAGAGAGGTGTTGATTCAACTGTGTGGTCATTTTGGAGGCTGTAATTTGTATGATGGCATACTGAAAGGTGTTTCTAATACATTGCCTGTCCCTTATAAATCAATCACTTATCAGTGAGGGCAAATATTAGAAATATATGTGCTGGGTGTTTTTTGTTTGTGGACCTTATATTTTTCTGATTTCAGATTTCCCCTTCTGCAATTTTTAACAATACAGCGCTATGAATTATGAGTAAATGGACGGATCCTCAGTTGGTTGTTTGCTATTGATCACAAAGCTGGTGGATCAATTCTCAAGCTTCACCTGACCACATTATCAAGGCAAGCGGGAATGTTGTTGCTCTTATCTGTGCTGTGGTAGTAACGTATCTCTGCCACAGTAATCACAATAAATCTATGAATAACTGTAACTACTTTGCACACTACAACACTGTCACCTCTGTCTTTAATTAATCTAAAATGTGATGTCTAAGTCTTGACTCTTGTCACTGAATTACATTGATTAATAACACTTACAGTACATGGAGGCTGCATCCAGGGCTCCCCATCGATTTGCATTGGCAGGGCTTTGATTGTCCTGCACACAGGGAGGACAGGAAGTGAGATTTAATTATACTGTTCTCTTTATACAGTGTGTGAGAATTATCTCAAAAGTCTCTGTTTATGCCAGACTGCGCAGAGCAGGACGTTAGAGTATAATGCTATCAAAAACAGGCACAAACAACCTTATTTATCTTATTATGTTCAATTCTAGTAAAGACTGTTTTGATGCCACTCTGTGGTTATTTTTGAGCCTGCAGTATGTGGTGTTAGCATATGCAGCTGTCTTATATTGCCAGGTGTTATTATTGTCATCGCCCTGTAGGTAAAAGTACACAACCTGATGGTAATTTGGGAAGTCTGTGCAAGTCTGTGCCCGGCACTCTTCAGCCCAGTGTAGATCTGTCCCATCTCTATGGCTCCTTCCAGCCCCACCACCTCCAATCGCTTATCGCTCATATCTGTGGAGTAACGACATACACACACACACACACACATACACACACAGATCAAGCGTTCTGTAGCATCTGTACGCAAGAGCGAAGGCAGGGCTTATTGACAAGAGTTGGAACCTAAAGATGATGTGATTTAGGAGAGTACAGAAATGAATATCCAACCAGACAAGTCTCACCTTGTGAGATTGTTTTAAGAAGTTCAGGGTCAGTTATAACCTCACTGTGCTCCACCTCTGGCACACTATCAGGCTTCTTGGACTCGCCCCACAGGTTGGAGCCTCCGTGCATGCTGGGTATGTTGAGGACAGCTATGCCTTCCAGAGATAGGCTGCTCAAGTCCAAAGATCTCCCACAGCACTGTTGGAGGCGAAGCAACATGTGGTTTTGTGTTTATGCAACTAGACAGATGCGAGACATTAAAAAATGAGCAATCATGTGAATTACAAATGATTACTTTTGGTACAACAGCTCACCTCAATCATGAGACACTCCTTCAGCTTCTTGCAGGAGGCAGAGATGGTCTCAGAAGTGGCAAATTCAAAATACCAAAGTTTGTTCTTCATTCTTAAAATAACCGAGAACCGTAAGAACTTATTGATTAAAAAAATCAAAGCTCTGCTACACTCTTCACTAGAAAACACTCATTGTTCATCCAGTTAGTGTGAATCCTCACCTGCTGTTGAACCTCTGGGGGTGTTTCTCTCTCATGGAGTGGAAACGATGAGCGATAGAGGCATCCTGCTCACATGGACACAAATCAATCAAAAATCATATATGGTCATATTTTAGGCAGTGTATTCATGTTTCTATGTACGTCAATAGAAAATGTTATTTTTTGCATTTTTTCTTGTTAAAGAAATTACTCAATAATCATGTGTGATGTAATTCCTTCCAGCTAAGGCAGTGACTCACCACTCCAATAGAGAAGTAGTTGTTGATGATCTCGTAGGGGACGGGGTCTCCTGCCTCTTGGGGGTCATTTGGTATCACCTGGATGCTCCAGCGGTCCATCACAATCAACTCACTGGCTTCGATCTCTTTCAGGATCTCTCTCAAGTCTGTCCCCTCATAGCCTTTCGTGGGATGGCAGAAGGAGCAGAAGAAGTGCATAACATAAGGCATAATGTCGGTCAATAACTCTGTGACAGTTTAGAGATAATGTGTCAATGGTCTTACCTCCTCCCCAGCGCAGACAGCGAGCCAGGTCGTTCCCAGTACCCAGAGGGAGGACACATACTGGAGGATGCACCTGGAGGTCTGCTTTGTCTGAAACCACAGGTTCAGTATTTAACATCCATCCATCGTCAACCGCTTATCCTGTGTACAGGGTCGCGGGCGGCTGGAGCCTATCCTAGCTGACACTGGGCGAAAGGCGGGGTACACCCTCGCTTCCTCCCACCTTTGGATGGTGGGAGGAAGCCGAAGCACCCGGAGAGAACCCAAGCAGACACAGGGAGAACATGCAAACTCCACACAGAAAGGCCGGGGTCGCTTGCTGTGAGGCGACAGTGCTAACCACTGCACACAGTATCCTAATGACCTGTCTGAAACCCAAAAGGACTGTCAGTACCTATAGCATCCAGGAGCCACCCGACGGTGCCGTCTCCCCCACACACCAAGATCCTGTAGTTATGCAGATTGCGGAAAAAGTGCAGTCTGAGGAAAGAAACACAACATTAATGTGAAGAAACTAATAAAGTGTGCAGTCCAAAAGTGTCATAGTGGTGAAAGTATATTGTACCCAGGTGCAGGACCTCCACTGGACAGGTTGTACACTTGACGTGGGTTCAGCAGGTACTGAAACTTCCTGAGCACTCTGTGGAAAATATACAATGAATAGATTACTTTAACACTAGAAGTAAAAGAAACATATATAAAGATATTAAGACTTTAGGCTGTGTACCGTTCACCCTGCTTTCCTCCACTTTTCGGGTTCACAAACACCAGCAGAGGGTGGGTATCTGGAACTGGAACAATCTGAAAAAAAATACAGGACAGATTGAGATCCGATGGATTATGTAACTCATCTGAAAAGCACACACATAATATGTAAGGACACATGGTGTGAGTCAGGCTAGTGTGCAGTTCATATATATAAAGCAAATCTCATATATACAATAACTTTGAGGCAGCATCGCTCAAACTTCTGCTACTGTCGAATAAAGAGAAAGACTTGGTTTATACACCAAAGACCCAGGTTTGAGTCCGGTCTTGCACTAAAAAGGTTTGCTTTCTTTAACATTCATTCAACATTATGATGATAAAGTTTAATTGCCACTTTAGATATTTTTAGGAATATTTGTTAATTATTTAACTAAAAATGTTGGCAGTAAATATTCAAAAACATACTTAAATGTACATACATAAGAAATCCAAGCTAATCAAACCCAGCATAATCCACTAAGGATATATCTATAGTGGATTATGCTGCAGGAAAAAAATACTCTGCAGGTTTTGGTACTTTTTCTCAGCCATTAAACCAACATTAATTTTCAGTTCCTGACAGCTGCTGTTCTTTATGAAGGAAGTAACAAACCAACAGCTATGTTTCTAGCTTACAGGAGGTGAGTGTCTGGTACTTTAAACTCAAATACAGTGTTTGCGGGCTTGTCCCTGCAAAAGCAGACATAACCATGACAGATGTCTTTGTCCATGCCTTTATCCAACAAACTGAACTGAACCAAACAGACTACAAAAACAATGGTACAGTCCTTTTAAACATGAAAATCAAAAACAAATAACATGACAAATCACTAAAACTGGAGATTCTCCCAAACGCAGTGATATGCAGATGGTAGTTTGAGCAGACTAGAACTAGAAAGAGACCTCACAGAGAAAACACATGGGTGTACAGTTGGAAAAGGAATAAGAAGAGTGTAGGAAGATTTGATAACAGCAGACCTGCAGGATGTGGCCATCAGGGGTGACATTTAACAAGCTGGTGTCCTCCTCCTGCAGGAAGCAAATACAAACAGACAAGTAACTAACAATAATCAAAAAATCGAAAATCTGCTTACCCCCATTTATGGTGTTGGATTTATTTGCGGGGGGTAAGCTTCTCATTTTACCTTTGAGATGGTGTATATGGCCCATGGTGGCAGTATATGGTCTCTCAGTGGCCCGCAATCACAGGACGATGTGCCAGAGAAAACACACTCATCATGACGCTTAAAAAACAAAGAGATAAGACTCGGTGAACACAGACCAAAGAGATCATCTCTAGTTCATTCCTTAATGTCCACTGAAGCAGTCCTCACCATCTCCTGGCACCAAACACAACGCCTCCCAACTAAGGTTTTGATCTTCTTGTGGCAAACCTGACACTTGGTGGAGTTACAGTCAGCTCTGATCCAGTCATGAGCCGCTACCTGAGGCACAGACAGAGGAGAAGAAAACCAGAGGTTGAAGAAATGGTGTAATTCACTACTGCTAGTTATTTTGTTTTATTCAAATGAACCACGGCTAGACAAGTCTTAAGATGCTATCCAACTTCAGTTCAAGGAACACTGTTCATTTTTACTACAGCGGTGCCAAAAAACAGACCAGCCCTAAATGACTGCAGGAAAAATGATGAGATAGTTGACTTTAAAAGAATCAGCTCAGAACACACCGTCCCTGGAGCAGCTGTGGGAGCTATAGATGGCTTAAGATTTATGACTTTTTGGATAACCACTGACATGCAGGTCACCAGATCAAATATCCCTAAAGCACACTGGCACCTCGAACCTCCAAAAGCAACTAAGGAAATTTGGCCAGTTCACTGTTGTGTTGCATTACAGATAATGTGAATCAGGGATGTGTTGCTGTGACGCTGCACAGGAAAAAGTCAGTGAACAGATCATGGTCCACTTGTGCAAAATCAGGACGTTTAACAGATGTACAGAGCAGGCGGCTGTAATCCGCACATAAAAAAAACTCTGATGGGCTGCACTTATTCACGACTAATGCATGTTCCCTGTTGTTGGTGTGTTTAATGTTGCCGCCATTTGGCTTTTGGTCAGTAAAAGAGAACTCATACATTAACATGTCAAATCTGAGCCTTCAGTTCTTTCTTGACCTTGACAACACCAGTCAAAGTCTCCCTGGCTTTTTCCACAGATTTTTCAGTCACAAAAAGACGTTACAGGATATTTCTGCTCCTATTCTATGTTTTTTCTTATTGACAGCAAATCTCATGAAAAGACCAAAACCAACATGAATTAATCATTAACAGCTATTTTATGTATAACAGCAGCCTGATGACTCATTCCTCGGTGCCACAGAGCTTCATTGTTGTCCAAAAACTATTAAAAACACATCTTTGAGCTACACTGTTGCACTGGGTGACATGTTGCTTTGTTATGATGAACACAGGCAGTGTAGTTTATTTTGAGTCAACTGTCCTCTTGCCGGATATACTAACTAGAGCAGCAAATATGTATTAATCCACAGCTGAAAATAGTCCCCAACAAGTGCCCTATTTATTCCTTTTGAGTGATGTTTGCCAAAAACTACTGTGCCCAACTCTGTTAGAATATTGCTGAGCCTTTTTAAAAATAAAACGATATATTTGTGACTAGTTTTTGTGATATCTTCAGTAGGAACATTCGCGTGGGACCAGCTGTTACAGACAGAGAAGGGAATTCGGAAAATACTGAGCGAAGGACTACTGCATTGTTGGTTTTGGTTGGTTGATTTTCAGGGGATTTGTTGACAATAACAATACAGAATATCACCGTTCATATTCTTCAACTTATTCTTCAAAACTCCTGTATAAGTTTGAAAAACAGAAATAAAACCAAACAGACAGTAAGGAACTGAAAAGGAAGTGGGGTTGTTGTGCTCCTTACATTAATTTCCTTTTTTGATTTGACAAAGGTACGAGCACAGGGTTCGGGATTCTTGTTGGCACACTGACTGTGAACTGTGTACTTGCAACCTGAAGAAGAAAAACAACTATTACAGGCGAGTTGAAGACACAGTGTTCTGCACTAAAACATTTATAATTCCATAGCAAAATATATGCATACTTGCTCATATGAAACTGCAGTGACACTGATAAATTATAATACAGTACAGGTAAACTAGAAAAGGTGTGACTCCTCCACCTCAGTTGTACTGTGTGAGGTGCGTGTCTGCCCCCTGATGGCGGCTGTAAGCTCTTACAGGTGCAGCAGAGTCCCTGTTTCCCGAGGCCGAGCAGCATGCTCTGGCACACACTGCAGTAGGTCGGTTTATTAAAGTGCTTCATCCTCCAAATATGCTGCCCGTCCCTCTCGGTCATCTGTGGATGAGGGAAAAGACAAAAAGATGTCAAACAGGACAAAATAAAAAGAAAGACAAAAAGGCGGGCTGTGTCCTTCACATATCATTTAAAATTGGTTTATTACTAGAAAAATTAACAAAAAAGATGATGTTGAATATGAAAGTGTTGTATGTGCAGTTATTATTTTAACCTTCAGTCCAAGCAGAACAAGCAAAGGAACGTTGTTCATGCCTCCCTTCACCCATTCCTCCAGAGTGACAGTCCCACTATCATCCACATCAATTGCTGTCATCATGTCTTTGAGGACCTGTCCAATTACAAAACATCTGCTTGTTATTTATTAACTAACTCCTGTGCTGTAAACATGCTTTTACATCTGTCAGCTGTTGTAATTAATCTGCCCTTGTCTGACAAGTATTTCATGACTGAATTAAAAATCACAGAAGCTTAAAACTGAAAAAAGTCATTGAAAAACAGATTCATACTGGTCTGAGTTCAGTCACGTCCCAGCCCAGGTAATCAGCAGCTCGCATCATCTGGGTGATTATACGATCCACCTCCTGATGGAGAGACAGCAGGGTTTACATTCACAGACAATTTGGGTCTATAAACATCCAAATCAATGCTCAAAATATAGCCACTCAGTATATATTCAACTCCCCACAAGTGAAAATCCTGTAAGGTACTGAAAAACATCATTCGAATTGTGAGGACCTTTTCTATTTATTTAATCATTACTTGTTTGTTTTTGTGATATAAGGTTGGCTTAAGAACGGTTTCCCTTTGTATAAGAAGAAGAATAAGAAGTTTTAATTTTGCAAATGGCCTGGTTTATGATTACTGGACCGAAAAGACTTAAATAAGGCTTTTCAAATATGCAGCGGAGCAGCATTAGCCTTTATTTGTAGTTTAGACAAATGTGTAGGGGTGGTGCTCATACCGGCTGTGGCAAGCAACCAAGATATGGATGGAGGCATTTTCTGTGCTAATCGTTCACCTTTCAACATTTCAGATCACAAATAAAGATTATAGTACAGATCTACATTCTTTTTTTTTTTTTTTTACAAACCCCAATATTTTCACATTTTAGAAGGTCTCTTGTGTTTGTTAAGGCGTCCAAGATCGTCTGACACCCCTCATATTTTACACACTGATCTTAATTTTCTGTACAATAATGACAAATGAATAAAATATACTGAACAGAGCCATGCGACAAAACAAATAAATGTGCACATGTCTACAGTTGTAAGTGAATACAAAAATACCCCAAATATTTTGTTAATTTAAACATACATCATAATCACAGAGCAGTTAGAGAAACTTGTCAGTGATTCTGAGTAACTCACAGAGCTGTCCAGGAGTCCGTTGACATCTTTATCATAAAGTTTGAAAGTAACTAGAAACAAAACAAAGTCAGTCAGTGATCCAGAAGTTGTTTTCACTTTCTCCCACCTCCAAAATCATCACTCTTAACCATTCAACAGTGGTAAGGGTACATAAAATGCACTATAGAAAACATGAAACCAACATTCAAGCTTCTCCCTGGGCTGTCCTTCTTCCAGCACTGAGAAGTAACAGGACACGTCACGAAGAAAGACCCCACCTGAAAATAAAGACTTGTAAAGAACCTTATGACCAAACTGGGAACCTTTAACACATTACAGAGATCTAAAACAGCATTTTTATTTTAATTATGAAAAACACATAGAACAGCAGAATAAAAGCAAATATTCAATCATAGGTTGGTTATTGGAACAGGGGCACTAATCTCCAAAGCTAAGCCTACGGCCTCGTTCCTATGACGCAGCACTCGAAGAATAATTTACCTCCTTTAGGCAGAGGGCTCTTTGAGGAGCCATTTTGCTCTACATGTTGAAAATAGCGAAAAAGACGTTGGCAGAAGTCTGCAGGGAAGTCATCCACTTCTAGGTAGGTCTTGAGAAATAAAGAGAAGCCCACTGCATCGACACACTGTGCAAAGAAACAAAATTCAGTCAGGAGACTGAGGGTCCCAACAATAATGAGTTAGTTTAACTTTTACATTTATTATTTACTAGGATTGGTCTTTCCTAATATTTTCCTAGGGGAAAAACTGTGTAATCTGTAAGTGATTACAGGAAAAAACACAATGTTAATTCACTTCAAATTCCAAATAATGGCTAGCATAACTGAAAGCATAAAAATAGGAGATTTAGCTACAAATTCAACATACATTTAAGTTGTATAGTTCAATAATAAATGACTTAATAAATGATGGTTTAATGAAGTTATTTTTGTTGAGGAAATTCTAATTTTCTAAAAATTAACACTTAATGACTTAATGACATTGTTCTTTTCATGAACTTTCTACAAAATAGATTTGAAGAAATGTTATCCAACGACGGTTGAGGTGAAGGGCAACTGGACTTACTGGACTGGTCTGGTAGAAGTCCAGTAGTTTCCTCTACCAAGTCCAGTTGTCCTTGAACTCAACCTTCGTTGGATAACTATGACCTGGATGACTGAGAACTTTCACAGACATCAGTGTTATCACATCTATCATTGTCCAGAAAACTCACTTCTCCAAAGCTGTGCTGGGCCAGCCGACCTCCAGGGTGAAACTCCTTGATCACATCTTTCACCCTCAAACTGCTGTCTGTGAAGAGGGCATTGGAGAGGTCACAAAGTGAGCGAATTAACAAAAGAACATTTTTCTCATATGAGTCTGTGTTGTCTGTCTTAGTAACCAGTTTAGTTGTTTGTTTATTTGCCATTTGTCCCACACATTAACTACATGGCTCCTGACTGCTAAAACAGAAAACAAATGTGAGCTCATCACTAACTGTGGACATGGACATACTGTGTGTATCCCACATTACATCTGGGTCCTGCTGTCAGAGGTAACACACAGCGATGTTTTTCTCAGGTCCAGAGAGGAGCTTGTGCAATTATCCATTCATCCATTATCCAAAAGGGCAAATGTCCCCCCCCCATCCCCGACACTAAAAGCCTACACACTCATTTCATTTCTTTCAAAGCCTCTGAGTGTACGGAAGAATATTTTTAGCCTCGCACCCCTTTTTGTTTCCTGTCAACAGGTCAATCAAATTCTGTATCAGCTCTAAACCCGACACAAAAGCATGCACTTACATTTTGGAGTTGTTGTTTGTGACTTTGTGTTGATGCTGAATGATCCTCCAGATAAACACTGCACAGGGTTTTTTGTGTTGATGGCTAGTGAATATGAGGAACTTCCTCAGTCATTTATTTTACGATGCTGATGTCCGGTGCTTAGTGACTACTGCTTTCACTGTTTGTGAAAAGTGATTGATCTCCCGAAGGAGAGATTCTCAAGTTTGAAAGTAACTGTAAGCACATTAAAGTAAGTCACTGATCCATTAGGCTTGTGAAAGGTTTGCACACTCATATCACTCAGAATGCACTTTTAAATCTAATCTTTCAGTTTATGTGCTAAACAGCACAAAGGTGTGAAATGTGCAGATGTTTCAGGAGTTTCATAACAGAGAATAACATTAAAATAGCATTCTGATTGATTTAAGTGTGTGAGCTTTTCTTGTTCTTGTAAAATATTTTTCCCTTTGCCATCACAAATACGTTATCAAACCACTGTGTTCACTTTGTTACAACTTCCAAATCATCAGTGTTGGAAGAATCAGATATTTTTACTTTAGTAAAAGTAGCACAAAACAGTGTAAAGATACCATTACAAGTAAATTTAGCAATCAGAGTATCAAAAGTAAAAAAACGCTATATGTATTTAACTATCGTTACTGACACATTAATGTGGAAGTCAGTGATGCAGTTGTTCTTTCTGCAATTCATTTTAATTAGATGGTGGTTTAATCTGTAACAATGTGTCACATTTTATAAGCTGATTATATGTTTTGTATTTAAAATCTTAATCAGCTAAGTAACTGGTAGTTGTCAGATAAATTTAGTGCAGTAAAAGTACAATATTTCCCTTTGAAATGTAGTGGAGTAGAAGTATAAATGAGGTTTAAATGGAAACACTTCAAAAAAGTGCCTCAAAACTGTTCTTACGCACAGTACTTGAGTTAATGTACTTTGTTTCATTTCACCACTGCAAATTATTATTCCTTATATTCATCCGTAAGTAGATATTAAGGCATCTGTGCAATGTAATAAATATTTCAACGCCACTGATCTTTGATTTCCCAAAAAGGAGACTCTCTTTTGCCCTTATTCCACAGCAAGGAGAACCTGAGCGTCAGAAAAACCCTCTTTAACTGGTCTCTTTGTGTTTTACATGCCATTAATAGTGATAACTGTTAAATTGATGTTGAGTGAGGAGGTGGAACCTACATTCCATGTAATGCTGCAGCTGGATAAAATCCACAGGAGTCGGAGACCCTTCTGCATCGTCAGAGGAGGCCATGCCGATCAACTGAATGAGCAAAGAGAAAACAATGACCGGTCAGTGGCGTCGTTCTGAGAAATCCCAAGAATCACTGGAGCAAATTAGACCTATGTACCACATTCAGTGTGTTTAGGAAATGTTTATCATGCAGATATTAGTTCACATGATTAGAAACAATGAAATGGATTAATGGTTTGAAACAAGATCTGACCAGATGAGGATTGTGCACACAGGCAGCTCTAAGTAATAACATTATTTAACATTACTAGAGTTTCACTCTCCAATGATGGACATTTAGCTGTCAGTGGAAAATAAAAATTAAATAATAAATTAATGTAATTTAAAATAAATAAATTTCACTTAAAGTTGCAAAGAGATAACTTCTGTTAGGAATTGGCACTATACAAATAAACCTGAATTGAACTCTGAGCAGTCTGTACTGATATTGATTGTGCAGCTTTATTCTTTGCATAAGTTTCCCATCACACACAAAAAAAGCACTGTAATATCCCATCAGC
Source organism: Lepomis macrochirus (assembly GCA_024633595.2). NCBI lineage: Eukaryota > Metazoa > Chordata > Actinopteri > Centrarchiformes > Centrarchidae > Lepomis > Lepomis macrochirus. The sequence goes on along the minus strand of JALXJV020000004.1, from coordinate 27,554,104 downwards.
TTAATCAGCAACGTATTGTACAACCAGCTAAGCAAATCAGAAGTCATCACTCAGGATGCCCTTTTAAAAGGGCCATCGAACATGTTCATAATCTGACGCCAGGGTGTCTGGCTAAGTGACAGGCACGCGTTTTCATTTATTCTGCTCTGTAAGAGCCACACAGGTGAGAGGACTAAACTCTCCTTACCTTTCTCCCTCCTCACACTTCTGCAGAGGTAAATACAAACTGTCCCAAACACGCAGCTCCACAACACGGAGTCCTGGTACGTTAGTTGACGGCAGCTGGTGCTTGTGGGTAAATGTCTGCCTCGGTATTAGAGGATATAAGGGATTAAGAATGGGCGGAGGAGGAGCTTTTAGCGACATAATTACAGTTAGTGGCGCCGCCTCGCGCGTGTACGCACACACACACAAACGCGAATAGGCACGCGCACTTGTTTGATTTATTGTACCCTCCCAACAAGTCAACACATTCCCTAAACACTGCGGCTTTAAGCCTGAAAATCAGAATGAGGTTCAGGCTATCTGGTTCCCAGCGTCAGCAGAGTGAATGAGCACATAAATGAAGGAAATATTACATGAAAACTCACATGCACGAACTGTCGTCTTTGCAGAAAAGCATAGACTGGGCCTTAAAATTCAAAATGAACTGTGGGATTTTGCCAGTTTCCATTATGTAATTTTGCAGTTTAGAGAAACAGTGAGTTGTTTACTTCAGCTGTTATTTGAGGACATGTCTGAGGCTTAGAGAAGGACTATACAATCTGACTGTGAGCTCATTTTGTTTCAAGGGAGGCTGAGGTCCCTAACCCGAGTCAAAAATATGTAAATAAGACATGCAGAGGCAGAGTAATGCACTGGAGATAAAATCCCACAAACTGAAAGTGCAGGACCTGTTGGCAGGTCAAAGGTTTCCCAGTGAGTCAGTGACACTGTAGGCAGCCTATCTGTCATTAAATAAGCAGAAAGGCAAGAGACTGGATGATGTGTTGAATGCTCCAAATACCTGAGTCCAACAAGCAAGGGGGAAACACATAACACTTATTCAAGAATTTCCCCTCAGGGATCAATAAAGTATTTCTGATTTCTGATTCTGATGAATATAAAGGAACATTAGAGTGTATTTCAAAGCAATTTAGACACAAATAAAACAAGGAGGGGGTCATACAAAGATGCAGGACCATCTTTGTATGTATGAATTCCTTCTTCCTTATTGAAACCATAGTTGTTAAACCTTTAGATACAGGTCTCCTACTTCATTGAAAAGCCTATTCTCAGTTTCAGGTCACAAAACCAAGCACATACGTATGCCTACACATCTTAAAAAGAGATTTAAGCAGAACACAGTTAGAACACAGGGATGCCGTTATTTATTTATGTGGGCCTTTCTGTCTGTAGCTGGTCTGTAGAGACCGTCTCCTCGCCGAGGCAGTGGGCGGCGGTAGCGGGTCTCAGTCACTCAGTTGACAGCCGCAGGAAATGAGCTGTAGAAGAAGAAGCAGTCTACGCAGGTGTTTACGTTTTCCTACTTCCGTAGCTGCCTAAAGCGGAAACCCGTTCCTAATCTAACGTTGAACCCAAACATTAAGAAGAAACGCTCGGTCATGTCTCACATTTTTAACTTAAGTATTAGAGATGCTTGACAGATAAATATTTATAAAGTCGTTTGATGTCCACTGTAGACGCTGTATCGCGAGTTTTCTTCATCCATCGCAGGCAAAGCTAAAGCTAGCGGTGTGTTAGCGGCAGGTCAGCGGCAGTGGACGAAATTTAATAAATCATCGCCTGATCCGCACTTTGTCCAGTGTTAATTTAGATATCAAACAAGGCAGTCATGGCCACTAGGCGTCTGACCGATGCCTTCTTGTTAATGCGGAACAATGCAATCCAAAACCGGCAGATATTGGCTGAGCAAGTGAGTACATACGACCCCCGTCTGAGTACACGTAGCAATGCTGCGGTGAGTGGTCTGCATCGTTTTGACATTTTACTGTGTGTGTTTGCATATAGCCAGTCACTGAGTTAGCTAGACACAAACGTGTGTGTGTGTGTGCGTTAGTAGCTGCTAATCATTAACTACTCAGGAAGATTTAGACGCCGGCAGTGTTTCACCTCAGGACTCATTAATGAGACTCAGTGAGGTGATGGAGGAGGAAGATGGAGAGGAGGTGCAGGCAGGTTTTTCAACTCATAATAGGTAAATGTCTATAGTAAAACAATGGAAATAAAAATTACTAAATATTTGCCTGCATTTCCTCATTCCTAACACAAAAGCTAAGTTAAATGGGTAGGGTAAGTTAAAGCATGTGTGTCCACATAGTGCTCCTCTCTAGTAATTAATGTGCTATGGCCACTATAATTTGATCTAGTGCAGATCAAATTCAGATCAGATCTAGACTGGATCAAATTGTGCCTGTAGCATGTAATTGATTGTCCCTAGAATGTACTTTTCTCCTGTATTTATAAAATTGTGTTACACAAACCGAGGAATATTTCTGTTTAAGACTACTGAAAACTACTGCTTGTAATTCAGAAATATTTTTAATCCTTGAGTTGGGTTAATCTCTAGTGGAGCCATTATGAAAACCAAGAAAGGTCTCCATCAGTTTTCTGCTGGTTCACAGTACAAACTGTCTCCATTTGCTCCCTCTCACTAGTTCTTCTGTGACAAAAAATTAGGGATGCACTTGCTCTTCCTGATACTGATTTCAGTATCTCATCTCAGGGCGATATTGAATACAAAGTCTGTCTGTCTGTCACTGCGTGGAACTCATTGGGGTAAATAAGAGAAAATTCTGCACCAGAGACGTTTGTGCCAGGTGTAGGGTGCGTGTGACCGTTCACACTCTGTTGTGAACATTTTAACCAGTGAACTGCTCGAGTTAGATTCACTTTTGCCAGCCTGCACACCCAGAGCCTTTGAATATGTAAGGATGTCCCATCAGTTGAGAATGCAGTATTTATGTACTGCATTTCCCAAAATATGCCACAGAAGTTCAGCTACTGACCATGGTGATCAATGACTTCTGCTAACTCACATTATTTTTTCCTCTGATAAACTTGGGCAGTATTAAAAACCTCCTACTATACTAGCAGTATGTACTAATTTGGCCTAAATGTAACATGCAGGATGCAAAACAAAAGCAAGATCCACAGTATGCTAAAATACCCAGATGTTGTTCTTTAAAAAGAATTTAATATTTATTTAATCAGGCAGCTTTTATAACCGGTCATTGTTGAAATGGCAGACAGCAGCATCCATGCGTCAGTGTTGGACAAGGAGGAACATAACTGCTCTGTCCCTGATAACAAGAAATATAACTAAAGCGTTATATATAAGCTATGTTTGTCATGTTGTTGTCTTATTGACAGCTCACTAAGGTTAACATTGCTGTCTTTGTGATATCAAAACTTGTCTTACCAGGCTTTGTTATGGGCAGTAGGACAAATGCAGCTATTTATAACGTTATGTTCTTTGCAGACCGGCTGCAGAACATTTCTCCTTGCATAAGATTAAATTAGAAAAAAATGTGTAAGTGGTACTTATTGTTTACTTCCACATTTCAAAACAGGAAACCGGCTAAGTCTGTCCTAGCATACTGCAAAATAAATCGAGTAACAGTTTCGTACTGCACACTACTATGAAATACAGTATGGAGTATGTAGTATAAGCTGCAGGTATACGTAGTAGGCGGTTCCAAACACAGCCTTGGTTTTCTCTGCTAATCGGCTGTATGTCTTGGGAAGGCTGATCTTTCAATGACATGAACAAATCAGCACAGCCAAACCTGCTGAGTGGAGACGTTTAAATGGCCGAGGCTGTCTGTTAGTGCATCTCTGGTCTGGTCTTGCACCTTGTCTGTTTAGTGTGTGTCTGGTACTGTTGTCCTTTGGTGCTGCAAATAATGATTATTTTCATTGTTGACTAATCTGTTGATTGTTTTCTCGATTAATTGATTAGTTGTTTGGTCTATAAAATTAGAAAATAGAAAATTGTAAAAACTGTCAATCAGTGTTTCCCAAAGCCTAAAATGATGTCATTAACCCAAAGATATTTACTTCACTGTCATAGAAGAAAAAAGAAACCAGAACATATTTACAAATTGTCTGAACAGGACATGAATTGCTTATTTATTTTTAGAGCAGTCAACCACAGTTAAGCTAACAAAGGGAAAACTTTTTTGCTCTAAGTCACTTTGTTCCCCAGCGGTCTGCTGCTTTCATTTCATTTTACTTTAGTGCAATTATGGACATAACATATATTTCCACAGGCTGAAATATATTTGCACTGACTAAAAGGCAATGGCTCAACTAAAAGTACGCTGTTGCCATTAGAAGATGCACATTCAGCTTACTGAACCTGCTGTACTCCCAGGTTTAAAATAACAAATAGCTTACTTTGCCAGAAGGCAGCAGGGCCTTTGTCAGGTCTCTCAAGACACGAGAGAAAGAAAACAAGTCATATCTGTAAGGTTTTAGTGTCCAGTCAGTCATGACGATGATAATAAATACATCATTTCTTTTTGCTAAACTCAGCCATCTGAGTTTAAGGCTCAACCATTTCTGCTCTCTCTTTTATCTCACTTGTTTCTTACATTTAATGATTGGTTTAAAAGTGGAATTATTGTGCAGGTAGTTTCTGAAAAAGTATGCTTTATTTTTTAATTGAACACTGTATATACAAAAGTGTAAAACTAAACACAAATTCGGGACACATGTAAAGCAAAAGTGAAAATGGTTCTTTCCAACAGCCAGACTCTATATGTCTTTGCTGTATAGTAGTAATCATTCTCATTTCAAAGCCATTAATGGTTGGTGGGAGTGGTATTAACTGATTAACTGATTTTCTGGGGCTCACTTTCTGTCACTTCTGTCTTTCTCTCCTTTTCCTTGTTCTCTATTGGATGGGACCATTCTGCTATCTGCCAATCACATTAGGAGCTTGATGAGGTACTGCTGCTTCCCTCTGTGGTAGAATTACTTAAAACGCATAAAATATTTCTACATCATCATCATCATCATCATCATCATCATCATCATCATCATCATATTTTAATTATATTTAGTGTTCTAAGAGAATCAATTATTTTTTGTGTTGTTAAGTTGGCTGATGATCGAATGGCGCTGGTGTCAGGAATCAGTTTGGACCCTGAAGCCGCCATCGGAGTCACCAAGAAACTGCCCCCCAAATGGATAGAGGGGGTCGATGAGGTAAAACAGACACAACGGAAATGTAGAGACCTACCCGACCCGTAGGAATACATTATCCCTACTCAACAGACCTAAAGCTCACACTTGCATCTGTTTGTTGGTGACATTCTCTGTATGAGCCCAGTAATTTGTGTACGAAGTGAAATCACATGGCCTTAAACCATCAAGTATTTCCTTTCAGATCCAGTATGAGATCACACGGGTTCGGCAGAAGATGAAGGATCTGGCCTTACTTCATGACAAGCATATGAATCGTCCCACACTTGATGACAGTAGTGAGGAAGAGCATGCCATAGAAATCACGACGCAGGAGATTACACAGGTACAATCTTTTACCTGACTCATAAAGCAGATAATACTAATAACTCAAAGCTTTTTTCTACACTGCCTGAAAGGTATTTGCATATGTTCAGTCATTTTTAACAGGCAGCTGTTTCTACTTGAGCACGTCATAAAAGCATGATACAGTACCGACAGTCTGTCATCTGATCATGTTAGGGACCGGAGATGGACACATCTGACAAAAAGAGCTTGAAATGACGCATGCTCTGCTCGCTCACTACTTTTCATTGCAGATGTTTCACCGATGCCAGCGAGCTGTGACGGGTCTGCAGTCTCGCTGTGGCCACTGCACCGAGCAGGAGGAGAGGCTACTGAGGAACGTTGTCTCGTCCCTGGCACAGAGCCTGCAGGAGCTGTCCACCAATTTCAGACACACACAGTCCAGCTACCTAAAACGTAAGGAGCACAGTAAAGCTGCAATTGGTCTTCCTGAATTCTCATAACGAATCTCTTTTCTCCTCAATTTGTTTGTGTTTCATGCCATCTAAGCATCATGTCACTGGTTAATATTCCAGGCATGAAGAACCGCGAGGAGAGATCAAAGCACTTTTTTGACTCTGGACCCCTAATGGAAGAGGATGAAGATTTAGCTGTGTATGACAAGGTGACTGGCTTTTTAAAATTCATTGCAAGTTCCACCGCCACTTGTTTTGCTCAGGCGTCCTGCATACTGTACGTACAGTAAAATCATAAATACTTAATACTTCAAGTATGAGTACAGACAAGACAAGAAAAACAAATTGTCATTAAAAGTCTGGATGTTCATTTACTTATCAGTACAAATTTTCACTGTGTTGGTACATATGTGTTTAGCTTTTTTAAGCTTTTTTCAAGTGAAATTGAAATTGGGGGGGGATTAAATTAGTATAATTAAGCCATTTTAAAATGTATTAAAGCTGTTACACATATTTTGACTTAATGAGTCTCCTATAGTGATTTTTAAATCTTAAGAAATTGCCACTGTATTATTATAATTTTTTTTGATTTTGTATTTGCACTGTTAAAAATACATGTATACAATGACAACATTAATAATAATAATAATAAACACAAAAAACAAATATTAACAAATTATATAAAGTGCAGGAAGAGGCAAAAAAACCCAAATGGGCTTATTTAACGCCTCCACCTATAGATATAATAAAAGTAAAACCCAAACAAAAAAATATATATATAGTTGTAGAAATCGGTCATGAACGTGATCATGAGATGGTTTAAAACCATGCTGCTGATGTAGTTTGTGAACAAAGTCTGCAGCTTGTTAAGGGCAACATTGGTGGATATGCAGATAGTTGTTTTTGCCTTTTTTTATCAGGGCGGATGCCAAAAGTGAAATCCATCATTACTACTACTCAAATGAGATTGGTCTGAGCAGTGTCTGCTGTGCTTACATGTGTAGTTGCATTTGTAGTAACAATTTTATTCTTATAAAATCTATTTTTATTCTTTTTCTCTCGTTTCAGGGGTTCACAGCCGACCAGCTGATGCTAGTGGAGGAGAACACAGTTATGGTTGAAGAACGAGAGAGGGAGATCCGGCAGATAGTGCAGTCCATCTCAGATCTGAATGAGATTTTCCGGGACTTGGCCGGAATGGTGGTGGAACAGGTATTTGAGGCAGTCCTGACATACTGACATTTCATAATTGTATCAACAAAACTTGAATTTAAATTATCTGTCAAAGCAAACTCAAGGTTAGAGGGTGTTTGGCACAAACTACTAACAACACAGCCAAAATACATTTCCTCTGTTTAAAATAAAGAATCTACAACTATAATTGTTTTCATCTGCTAACAAACTTCCCTCTTTTTCTTCCTCAAGGGCACCGTTCTTGACCGAATTGACTTCAATGTGGAGCAGGCTTGTGTTAAAACAGAAGATGGATTGAAACAGTTACAAAAGGTGAACACAAAATTCTCATGTATACATACACATTTTGACTATTTTGATTAGGTGACAGTTACAGTCCAGATAAAATTTAAAGATTTATTGTCTGGGCTATTTTTTTAGATACATTTTACTTTTGCTTTGAAGCTAATAATGATATAATGAAATAATAATGTTAACAACGACCAGGGAAAACGAAAAGGCAACATTCACCAGGCTAAGGACACGATTGTGATATAATTGACCATAATAATAACAAACTGGATCCACAAACCGATAAACACTGTGAAGTGAAATGTGTGGAGACCCTGATTTCATTCAATTAAAGCTTATCAAATATTTGACTTTTGTTTTCTTTCTGCAGGCGGAACAGTATCAGAAGAAAAACAGAAAGATGCTGGTCATTTTGATCCTCTTTATCATAGTCATTGTTCTAATTATTATTCTTTTTGGAACAAAGTTTTAATTATTCATTCCTCTGGCTTTTGTTTTCTGTGTGGGTTTTTTGTTGTGCATATGTGTGGCCTTGGACTCAGGGTCTCGGTTCTACTCAAAACAAAGCTGACTGCCTTTCATACCCGCCAGGAAACGAAGAAGAAGGTGAATTCCACATCTCTTTGCAGGTGCACTTCGGGCTATGTGGAGATGTTTTGTGGTTGATTTTTAATGAAAGAAACTATGAACGATTGTTTGAGCCGTGGCTATTTTATCAATGACTCACACCCAGATAGCCAAGACTCTGTGACAGAGGTTTGTCAAACCCGATTATGTTGACATGTGTCTTAACAAAAGAAAACACTATGTGGTGTGAAAAAATGGACTACCAATGTTTCACTGATAAAGCAGAGAATCCGCTGCTTGAACTCAAAGCACGAATCGTGACGTTTGTTGTGTGACAATGCATTTCTGTCCAGTATCATTGTAAACGCTTTGTTTCCCAGAGGAAGATGTAATGAGAATGAATGTTTGTGAAAGAAAAATATGCAGTAGATTTCATTTTACTGTAAATTCATACATTACCTTCTTCCTGGCTCAGTATTTTACCTTGACAGACTAAAAGAAAATATTATGTATTAGGACAGTACCAGATATTATTAGCATAGGCATTCAGTACCAAAAATATTCCTTTGGTTTAAGGACCACATGGTTTTATTTTTTAATTTGTTATTACTTACTACACCCCAATTTATAACTGAGATTGTGTTACTCCACTGTTGGCCTGAGGAGGGTGTAGACAGCTATGAGCTTCAACCTTTAATTTTAAAATCATACCTGTGTCACACCTGCCGCACTTTTTATGAGGTGATCATTTTAAAACACTTCCTTGTTTTTGTTTGGTCATGGTCCTTGCATAAAGTGCTACCTTTTTAAACTCTTGCAGTTTGCACATGTTGAGGCCTGGATGAGGGGGAGGGATGAGAGGGTGGTTGTGTTATGGATGTAATACTACTGTCATCTGTGTGATGAAAATAATTATTTATTTTTTAAGAACTTCAAATAATCAAGAGGTTGGGAGGTGTTCTGTCTCAGGCAGAATTACTGTATATTGAGTAAAGTGTATCTGTAGTCTACACCCAACAGTTATTGTCCTCTCCGCTGAAAACTGTGATGTAGTCCGACACAAGCAGACATATGAAGACAGCGTTATGATTATTGTTTTTCTTTCAGATTGGACATGTTACATTTTAGTTGGCTATGCTGGAGATTCTTAAGTTGTTCTTGTGTTCTGACTGAAAAGCCGAAACGACGAAGAGCTTTATTTGACATATCTGTACTCGACTCTTATACACCTGTTAAATCATCTTTGTCATTGATGTGAAGTTGTGTGTGTGTGTGGGAAAAAAGAAAAAAAAAAGCGGTTATGTCGTAGTGGTACTCAACTTGATCGTTTTGTTTTCCACACAAAACGGGTGAGAAAATATCAACTTGTTTTTTTTAAATAAACCTGGAACATGAGTGTGTTTTTTGTGCGTTTTGAACTGCAGCACTGATGCACAAATACAGCTAAAATAATCAATTACCATACATTATTTTAACTATTTAATTGATTTAACCATGTAAATCACTTTTCAATGAAAAATGCCAAACATTTATGGTTTCTGCTTCTCACATGAGGATTTGCTGCCTTTCTTAGTTTTGTATCATTGTAAAAGAAATATTGTTTGCTTGACTAACAAAATAAGTAATTTAAACTGTCAGATCTCATTGAGGGCAGACACTTGTCTGGTAGAACAAAAAACTGCTGGCTGGCTGGTTAATAAAGAAGATAGAGATGTCATTTTGTTATGTACAAATTGAGGGGTGTTACGGGTACTTATTGTCACTGACTGCAGGCAGGAGGGATCTAAACTCTAAATACCAAGATCGCATGTAGCCCCTCCCCCAATAATATCAGAAATATGTGATGTACAAAGGTGAAGCATAAAATGTATTCAGAGCATTACATACTATCGTGTGTGTGTGTCTGTTGAGTGATGTATAAGTGTGAGTGCATGCTCTGTATGCTGCAGGGTTCACTGGGTGAAAGGTGCGGTTCCTGTTTTCTGCACAAGCTCTATGATTAATTATATGCTGATTAGCATGATGCTAGACATTTTGTTCCTTTCTTATCTCTACGTCAATCTTAAGCAAGTCACACTTCTAAGTATACTAAAGAGCAAAAGCAAACCCTTAATAAATGTATAATACCACAATGGACAGTATCATTGATAGGCAGGTTAAACAGCCAAAACTGAAACCCAGCTAGCAACAGGTCCTCTGTTTTTTTGCTCTCTTAATATTAAAGTGTGTTAGACATTTCAGGTAAAACCTTAAATCTGTCTGAAACCCAGTTTCAAATTTTTAAAACCTTTATTGTAGTTATGAAAAAAATCAACAAGTAGATTTCAAGACTAGACCACACTGGACCAGGTCCAGCTCAAAAACCACTACACGTAGACCTGTCAAATCTGGACTACATTATCTCAGAGAGGCCTAACCTGTTGGTGTTCCTGCTGACAATGTAAACTGTTTTTAATGCTGCTGCTTTAATTGTGCCCAAATCCAGAGCCTTGCACACAATCATGCACAAACACACTTGCCCTGTATATGTAAACATTGTACACAGTGATTGAATATAAGTAAACAGAATAAAGGTTTCACCAATCTGAAAAAATCTTGAGTCCCTCTGGGATAATATAGTCCATCTTTCGCCAGGCTAGGAAGTGATTTTTGTCCAGTGTGGTCTAGATGTGAAAAAAAAACAGTGAAACCTCCCTTTTTCATTTTGTCAAATAAGGTAACGTTACAATAAAGGTTTTATAAATATGTACGTGAAAGACTCGGACAGCATTAAGGCTTTAACTACAATATCTAACACGCTTTCACAACAGTAACAGAGTTCGCTCTGCAATGTAAGTAAAGTTTCCCTGAACTTTGTCCTTAACTTCCGAATCGGAAGTTGCGAATGGGAAGCTAACTTCAGTGTGATGCTAGCTCATCCGGTAACACGTGGTAGCCAACGTTAACATACAGACCACGTTAAATGGCTTTTTAATCATCCTCATTCTTTACATATTTCGGGACGACTTCACATAAAAGCGTTTTACATTCCTCATCTAACTAAACGCTATTTCTCTTGCTAATTGAGATAAGCTAACAGAACCTAGCTGATGCTAACGTTAACGGTCCTGATCTGAAGGCGAGCAGCCGTATGCCTGGGCGCTCCTGACCCTTTTGATTTTATCACCAGCCATGATTTGTGCAGGAGACGAAGACGACCCGTTCCCTGTTGACGACTGTCTGTTCGCCGACACATATTCCCAAGATACTGTTTACAGTTTAGTTGGCGAAGAGCTGAAGATAAATCAGGTGTTCGGTGCCAACCTCGGCGTGGCTGCTCCGGTCTGGGAAGCAGTAAGAGCCAACTTCGTTTGGTTATGTCGAGGTTAAGAAAATATACCTGCTATATCTGTGTGCCTATCTGCCTAACTGTGTGTGTGTGTGTGTGTACACACACAGGCGTTAAACCTTTGTAGTTACTTCGAAGAGCAGCCGGTGGAGCTACGAGGAAAGCGCATCATAGAGCTGGGAGCAGGGACTGGTGTGGTCGGTATTTTGGCAGCACGCCTCGGTATGTTGTTAGATACTTAAATTTAGTATACATGTTAAAGATTTAGTGGCACTACAGTTGCTCCATCCACACTTTCCGTCCTTTATCCAGATATGCAACTTGTTTCTTCCTGTAGACCTGCAGCTTCTACACTGTCAATGTTGAAAATTCATCACTGTCTTTTATTCATCCTTATTAAAATATCCTGACTGTTCTTACAAATGTACAGTCTCTGAATACGTGTGTTATATTGTGCATCCATCTGTAATATCTTGAAGTGCATACAGCATCTTTTGAGTTTCATCATTTTGGTTTCATCTACAGTAAACTGATTGTGTCCTTTCAGGTGCAGCTGTGACCCTCACAGACCTCCCTCTGGCTCTCTCACAGCTTCAGGCCAATGTCTCTGCTAACATGCCATCCAGCGGTTGGCCTACCGCCCTCCCCACCATCCTCCCTCTGTCCTGGGGTGAAGACCACATGAACTTCTCTTCTGACTGGGATCTAGTGCTTGGCGCAGATATAGTTTACCTCCCAGAGACTTACCCACTGCTGTTGGAGACACTAGCTCATTTGTGCAAGAACGGAGCCGTGGTATATCTGTCGTCAAAAATGCGAAAAGAGCACGGGACTCCAGGTTTCTTTGAGGAATGTCTGCCAAGCAGATTTAATGTGGAGCTTGTACACCGTGATGACAAACAAAACATTAATATATACAGAGCGTGTCTGAGGAAAGACCAGTGACTGCAGATGTAAACTCCTGCAGGACTGGAACTTGATCAGTAATGACTCTGGTTTCTTTTGTGCCTTTTCAAACGACAGCTCAATGTTCTTGGATAATCCAATGTTTGCCTTCTAAGTAGTGATTGGAAAAAATCACTTTAAAGTTTCAAAAAGTTTCAGATCTTTTTTAATCATTTGTTTAACATTAAGCTGCATTTTTGTATTTTGTAATGCAACTATTATTTTTGAGGTTGTAAACAAAGTAGTTTGTTTTCTTCTCATGCATTGACAAATGTTTTATTCAATCAATAAATTGTATGTAGAGTCTAAACAAAATAAATGTTGGTGCTAGGTTTAAATACAGAAATCAGGTCAGAGTTGTAATACACTGAACAACTACTTGTTTACTTAGTTGTGCCATTGGTTTGTTTTAATGAAGTGGTACTTTTATTAATGGCTATTATATTGACCATTTTCTATCACTGTGATATCCTATTATTTCTCTTGTGACAATTGAGATTGTTTTTGTTTGCTTTAATGTTATTAAAAGTGAAAAAATAAAACTTGTCACTTGTTGTATATTCTGGTGATTTGAGGTACTGTATATATTTTAGGTGAGAAATGTAATCATCCAAAATCATAAAATTTAGCATGCACATTTTTTAATACTGTTTGTGACCAGTAATTATGACAAGTACAAGTTCTTATTGTGATTTGATATAAAACAGCATTAGTATTCTGATATTATGTTTATATAATGAACTCTGAATGTCAGTCTGCAGTCCAGAGGACATATTCTCATGTCAGGACTTGTTTTCACTGAGACAGGGATCAGCTCTGCCTTCAGGCTGTGGTGCAGGTCTCATCATAATCACCTGACTGGACATTTTCTTTTATCACTTGTCTATTTTCTTCATTTTGAGTCCATTTTATCATTATCATGCACAACATCATTTCAGAGAAGAGCTTGTCAACTGCTCCTCTCAGGCACCTTCTGGCACAGCATCCTGTTCACACATGCTCACATATGCCTGTTTAGTTTCTGCAAGGATGTTGAGCATGTTACAAAAAGGTCTAAGCTGCATTACCTTCAGATTAGAGTGAAAACAAGTCACATGATCACAGCTTTAAAGGCCTTGAAAACCAGTGTTGTATAAGATGCATTCTTACAGGGTCCTGCATGAATACAAACTTATAACAATTGTGTTTATTTTATGAAACACAGTTGTATTTATGTTTTTGTTTATGGTCTTCTGTATAGTTTGTAAGTTAGTGGTGATGTTACATACTGCATGTACTCATCAGGGTTCAACCATTTTAATTAAAATGTGAAAAAAAATTTGGGATCTTTTGCTTATGTTGCCAGGCCACTCAATCAAATCTGACCAAACCACACCCACCTACTCCTGATGCAGCAGATCATCGGCTTTGAGAGTTCAACTCAAATCTTAATACCGTAGATGTATTATTTTTCAACTTTGTCTGATTCATACCAGCCCTCCCTACCCACAAGGTGATGGAGACTAAACATCTTCATCATCATCATCATCTCTGGGCTGAAACGATTTTCTACAAGCAGCATCGAAGCTCAGACGGATGCAAAAGCGGATTATTTTCTCAGAAAAAAATGGATACTTCCATGAAGTTAGTGTCATACTGTCATTGTGATCACAAGTCAGACCTCTGTCATGTGTGTAGTTCTACATTTGCTCAGTCTGGACCTATGGTCCGTAAATTTGAAAGTTGGGTCCAGTATATCCAAATATAACTGTCAAAACTTAGTCGCAAACAACTAATATACTGTTTCTTCCTGGGTCCTGCTCTCACCTGAAATTATTCCTAGTAATAATAAAGCTGAACATACTGTGACTGCTAAGGAAATATTGACCTTTGAGTCTAGGGGCTGTTGATATCCAATACGATATTATTCATCCTATCACCAACTATTCTGTCAACATCAACAGATTGCCCTCCCTGCAGCCTGCTGTCTGTACGTACTTCATCCCCTCTCTCCTGCTCTCTGCTGATGTACAGACTTTCTGTTCAGAGAAGGAAAGCCTGTTTGTTACGCTGGAGAGTTTCAAAGAAAGGGAGACAACCCGTCTCTCCCTCTGCTACAATTCAGCCGACAAAACAACAGATCCCTATCACCATGCAGAGTCTGCTCTCCATCACGCCGAGCACCTCCCACGCGAGTGTCATGCAAAGTGCAGATCGTTGGTTTTGTTGTTGTTCATGATTATTTAGGTGAATTTATGAGTCATTTTTTAATTAAAAGTAGTATGTGCAGCTGTGTTTGCAGTGACGTTCCTGTAATTTAAGTGTGAAACATTCTAGTATAATGATCCAACTGACTAGAAAATTACCATTAATCCCAATACAAGGTTGTCAAAAAGCATCTCAAGCTGTAGAGCATAAAACTCTAGTGGCAACCTCATGTGTTGTTTTTATCTGCATTTTATATTTGACTGTGTCTCTATCTGAACTATTTCCATGTTGGTTTTACACATGTATAAATATTCCAACTCCCAAGATGCCTTCACATTAGTTTTGTATGACTTTAAAGGGGAACGATGCAGCTAAAGATAGTATTTCTAAAAACATGATTAAAAAATTCCTGAGTGGTATTTAAACTGGGCATGTTGGCTGGATGAGAGGAGGATGGGCTTACAGCGACAAGGGGAGTGTGTGTGTGTGTGTGTGTGTGTAGAGTGGGAGGGGGACTGAATACCACCATCCCTTTAAAACAAGTTGTCCTGTTTGGACTTCATTAGACCTCTTATCACTTCATGAGCAGCAAGGACAATAATCTGGAAGCAGCTATTAGAGGTATGTGTTGCGTGTGTACCTGTCTCTCCGTTTCCGTAACATTATCAAAATTGCATTGCATTTTGAATGAGTTTTTATTTAGTAAATCATTTATTGTTCAATATTAGAATATTTATATAGTTTTTGAGTCTGCTCTTAATTCTATGCACCTGAAGAACATACTGAAACAGTTTAATATCCTTTCTTCCATGATTCAGATTTGTGTATTGGACCAAAATATGGACTTCTGGCCCGAGAATCAGGGGCAATCTTCTCTATACTCCAAATTTGGTACTGTTCCTGGGAGAAACTATACACATAAGTGAGTTTAGTATTATGATTGCCTTTTAAATCAGTATAATCCTTGAATGATTTTGAATGTTTCCTATTTTCTATGTTTGACTGGCAAACTTAAACTTGATCTGTATTCCCATTTTGATACCAAACATTTAGGTGACAAATTGCTCAACAAAGAGTCAGTTGCTTTATTTACTGCATTTCTGCCGACTATGTAATCTCTGACTAACTTCACGTTACTGCAAAACAGTAACTACAATTCTACAATTCCACATTGCTTTTATTACCATGACAAACTGCATGATTTTTAAACTAACACATTATTTTCATTTGTTAGATATCTGCATTGGACCATATTTAAACACTAAAGTGATGGCAAAGGCAAAATTAGTCTTCTTACAAATGAGCCACTTGTCATGGGGAGATTTTCTAAAAACACGGCATAGCAAGAAATAAAATGTGATATGGAAGATGGCTTTGGTTAAAAATTTTTGACTTTACTCATCTCCTAACATTTTTCCCACAGCTACCATGAGAGACATCAGGCAACCAATTATCCATTGTACTATGGTGAGCAGCAGGATCAAGGCAGGGAGTCCAGTTACTGGTCTTTACCAGGATCAAGAACGGGAGGGGCTCCACAGGAGTACACTAACTGGACGGACCAAGAGCTGACCGCACCTTCTTCTCACTTCCCTTTTATTCTAAACCGTCACTCTCAGCAGCACCAGGACCTGGGAGAATATCAGACGCATGAAGCCAGAGACAGAGAGTGGACAGCATCTCAACGAGCAGCCAGGGATTACGAGAGGGGATTTCTGAGAGAGGCATGGCAGAGGAGGTGGGAGCCCTGTAGTCCTGTCCGCTACAACAGGGAAGTTTCTACTAAGAGGAGTGACAGCAGCTACCGGGAGCTGGAGGCTTGGGCAGCTCGATATAGCCACTCACTTCCAAGGAGGAGACGTATTGAGGCAGAGTTGAGGGGTGCCTCTCAGGGGTTGGTGGAGAGCAGCAGGGCTCCAGAAAGGGACAGCAGGAGTGGGACAGATCCTCGAGTGGCAGCACTGCAACAAGTCTTACAATCTGCAAACATCAGAGAGTCAGGACTGTGGGATAGAGGGGCCAGACAGCAAGCTCTGGCCTATTATCCATCACACAGTCCTGCCACAGACACAAGCCACATGTTAGACATTAAAGAAAAGACCGGCTACCAAAGGGGGATGTTCAGCCAACCTCCTGGCTATATTGCTCCTCCTCCTTATAACAGCCCACATAAAAATTTACATGTATTGCACCACTTTGACACCAATTGGGAGCAGGAAGGTAAAAGACAAACCTACTGGTCACAGCCCACACTTAGAAAGCAGGATATCTCTGTAGATCAGCAGGATCACAGACAAGCAGAGGAAGAGAACGTTACAAACCCAGATAGAAATCAAAAAACCTTCCCAGAGCTGGAAGGACTAAAGCACCGAAGACAGGAAACAGATGCTTTACAGGCAAGCAGTCCTACTAGTGTCCCTGAAACACACATACAGGATGCGGGGATGTTGTCTCCGCAACAGCAACAAGTGTTAGAAGCAGCTCAGATTAAAATGATAAATGAGGAAGCATCCTCAAAAGTCATTGAAGGAAGGAAGTTCAGATTAAGCAAAAAGACAGGTGGTATGACCATATTCTGCTTGGTGTCTCGAATGGCAGGCACCACTGAAACCCCATCTTTGCCACTTTGTACCTTGAACACAAACATTCAAAACACAGGAGGGATTTCTAAAGGACTAAAGGACAGTAGTGACATTAATCCAACACACAAACTTGCAGATGAGATAGACTTCACAGCGGCAACACTCACAGAGCAGTCAAATACTTCTGATGCGAGAAATCTCAAAGCCAAACAGGAGACATCAATCTGCGTAGGAAGTGAGATGGTTGAGGATGATCGATCAACCAAAGCAGAGACAGACGATGTTTCCCCAGAAAGAGCAAATACAAATGTTGCTGATTCTACATCTGGGAGACAAGTTGCTCAGTCAGTGCAGCATGTGTCAGCCAAATATCCTTTGTGGAGGGAGCCTAGTTTCACAAGCAGGGCTGAAAGTGAGAGTTTATCCACATGTTTGAAAGCAAACAATGAAGAAGGAGAATCGGATGTTCTGCAAAGTCAAGAGGACGCTGTTCACCCAATTGATGTTGAAGTTAGAAGACTGGACATCAAGAAAGAATCTGAGGACAGTAAGGGTCTACTGGTTATCGACACAACCTGTGTTGTTGTTAAAATGGAGCTGATTCAATCACCCAAGAAAGACCATGTTCACTATTTTGGATCCACACCACACACTGAACACAATCCACTTGATATTAAATCAACGATCTCTCCTGAATATGTCCAATCAAGCAGTCAGCTGGATCAGGAAGTGACCACTGAACAAAATGCAGAAACAATCCCCTTAAACATTAATGAAAGGCCTGAGATTGAACTAGACTCAGATCTTATGGACAAAAAGGCATCTGGGGGAGAAGGGGAAATCTCTTTCTCCTCATCTTCGGTTCCTAAAAGGGAAACCTTGGAGGAGCGCGCTGAAAGAATCCTAGGAATCCCTCTACATGACAGCATCACTGAGCAGCAACCTGAAGAAAGTGCAACGTCACTTCTTGACTTATTTGTGGACGACCAGGAGGTTGAACCTTCACCAATAAAACATAACAACGGTGATGATGAAGTTGAACAAATCCCAAAGAACCCAACAGAGGAGGAACAGTCACAGAATCAGTTAGAGGTTGGCAGAAAGGAGGATGCTGTGTGTTTGCAAGATGACGCCAAAGGTCATGTGATGAATGAAGGTGCGGAGGATTTTGTAGGACCTTCAGAGCAAGTGTCTAATATGTCTAAAGAGAATGACATTGACTCCCAGCTCAAAACAGATACAAAGCCTCTCCTGAAATTGAAATGGGCAAGGAACCCCTGCTTACATTTACTAGTGAAGAGGATACAACTGAGCAGAGTCGAGAAGGAAACCAGCCTGTTGAAAATTATACCTCTTCTCAGCATCCCTCTCAGTGTTTCAGTCCACTGACCCTCTCTAATTCTTCTTCACTTTCACCCTCCATAGGCTGTGAAACACCCAACCCTACTCTTTCTCTCATGCAGTCATCCTCCGATCTTACATCACTCCTGTATATCTCAGAATCCAACACAGAGGAAGGTCCTGATCCTGAGTTGACTGCCCTCAATTCCACAGAAAACCTAGGTCCTTATCCTGAAACCTTATCTCTTCCTCACACACCACCCCAGCAACTGTCATCTCCTCTTCCCCTTGTATCTACTGACTTCTCCACAAGCTCCACACAGCCCCACACAGTCCACTCTCCAAGCCCTTCACATCTTGATTTAATAGCTCAAACTGCAAAAGCAGGCACTGAAGACCAGGACGAAAACCGTGAAACACTACAGCTAATAAACAGTGAGACCAGTGATGTTGTTGAGGGCCTTGCCAAAGATATGACAGAAGAGCTGGTTTCGCAGCAACAATTTGAAT
This sequence comes from Lepomis macrochirus, assembly GCA_024633595.2. Taxonomy (NCBI): domain Eukaryota; kingdom Metazoa; phylum Chordata; class Actinopteri; order Centrarchiformes; family Centrarchidae; genus Lepomis; species Lepomis macrochirus. The sequence continues at coordinate 27,535,211 of JALXJV020000004.1, read as the reverse complement.
TTGACCGACCAGACGATGTCGCTTGTGTGAAAGAGAGCAACATTGGTGGTGAACAACAAAAGAAAGCTGATGAGGATCATACAGACCAGATTCTGGAGCAGGCACTTCAAATATCCCAAGAAAATGCTGTAGAGGTGAACATTTTGCAGCTGCAACTTCAATGTGTCCAAGCAGAGGATGTTGCCAAGGATCCTATTGGTTTTTTAGAACAGACAATGTCGCAAGAAAATGGGCCTGACAGTCAAATTCAAACGGAGGTCAATATTTTGCAGCAACAATTTGACAATTGCCAAGAGGAGGATTCCTGTCTAAAAGAGAGTTATATGACTGAAGAAGAAGAAGAAGAAGAGCAACAACAAAAAGAAGCCGATGAGGATCCTACTGGTCTTTTAGCACAGACAATGTCCCAAGAAAACGATCCAAACAGTCAAACTCAAACAGTGGTCAACATTTTGCAGCAACAATTTGACGACAGTCAAGAAGATGTTTCCTGTATAAAAGAGAGATATATGACTGAAGAACAATCACAAAAAGAAAATGATGAGGATCCTACAGGTCTTTTGGAAGAGACAACATCCAAACAAAAGGCTACAGACTCTAAAACTCAAATAAAGAATGCAGTTTTGCAGGACATTGAACCACAGGTTCAATGTCACCCTTCTCCTCCCACACCTTCAGACTCAGACTATGAGGGGTCTCAACCGCCTTTGGATGTGCCGTCACCTGTTAAGCTTCCTTCTCCTCCAAGTACAACATACAAGTCAGACACAGAATATGTTTCTCTCTTCTGTCCCTCAGCTCTAAATCCTGATACTGCTCTTGCTGCCGGCATCGCAGAAACTGTCCCTCCTCTTCATCTGGACTCTTGTGAAGAATCTCTTCAGTTCTCATCTTCTTCTTCCTTTGATTCACCCCCAGCCCTGCTTCCCAGCTGTTCAACTCCTTCTCCACAAGAGGGAAGTGGAAGTGTTTACCCTGACTTACCCTTGAAAGACCCAGAGCCCCAGTATCCCAAGTCCCTGTGGGATGCAGTAAATCGCATTAGAAAACACACAGCGCCTGACTCTGAGAATGAGGAGGAGGAACTGAGTGAGATGTGGGATCCAGAGAGCGTGGGGGAGGACTCAGATTTCCCAGATGTCGTAGTGGACATGAATTCTGAGACGATTGTCTTTGACGAAGCAATGCAACAGGAGATTTCAACAGAAGGAAGTATTGAGGGAGTAGACGTAGGACAAATCCAGCAGTATCCATGTCACGAAGAGCTAAGTGGACATGCTGAAGAGGACACACTGTCATGCAGCAGCACCAGCAGCCACAGCTCTGGAGACACTGTTATTGTAGCAGACGAGGACGAGCTTGAGGAAACGCCACCTGATGCTGGGACAGAAAGCAAGTCAGAGAATGAAGAGGACTTTCAGATGGCTGAAGGAGAGCGATTCTGCTCTGGTGAAGTAAAAGATGAGACTTCCGCTAAGGAAGAGGAACATGATGGAAATGAGAGCATCAGAAATGAGTCTAGTCAGAGCGAGGGGTGCCCGGTTGAGATGGCGAATTTAACAACCAAGGTAGTGGAAATGTCACAAACAGAACAAAAGGAAAATGAGAAGGAGAGTTTTGTGCGCTCAGAGATTACAGATGAATGAAGATATTGACAATCAATCTGTTAAAAACTGAAATAACAAGAAACACCGGTTAAACACAATTAAACATCTAACAATGTATCATCTAAATTTGTATTGTGCCTTATGATTAAGTAATTTCCTCAGTTAACATTTTGTAGCAGATATCTTCACAAAGGCTAATGGATTTTTTAGTGTCAGTGTAATCTTGTAGCTTTCATTTTTGATTGATACATGGTGATGCATTTACGGTTACTGAAATGTAGGAATTTGACATTAGGGAGATCTAAAATAGTTGATCATAGTTTTTCCCCACGTCTTATTTATTATTATTTACTATTACTATCTGCTATTTCTACAGAGTAGAGTGTTTTGTAGCTGTGAGATTATTAAAGTGGATTTGATAAAAGCTTTGATTATTTCGAATGATTTTATGGTATAGTGATATTTCTGGGAAAAATCAAGCCATTGTTCTGTATTGTAAGTAAATAAAATGGAGTGCATAAACAAAATGCTGTGGAAAGTTCATATTGTGTCCTTAAAAGACATCTCGTCTTACGGTGAATGTAGTCTGTCAGCTGCTGTTTTCCAGGTCAAGAATGAACTTTCAAGGTGCACTGATGAGTTCAAAATGGTGAGTTCAAATGATTTAACAAATGTTAACTCTCATGACAATTGGATAAACTCCACCTGCTGAGGAAGACTGTTTGATAACTGAAAGCTCCGGAAGAGGAACTACAATATATGACACATTGTGTAACCTAGCTGATCTTGATTATTATCAGACTGACAGCTCATTTTTGCTTTTTTAAATAATTAGGGTAGTATAAGTACAGGCAACAAGAGGCATAGCCATTTAAAATATTCTATGGAGCAACTGAGTTCAGATCATTACAGGTTATGATTATATCACTTTTATATGGCACAGCAAACATCAGGATATACTGGTATCAAATATTTTAGTGACGCCAATGCATGATTTGACAGATTGTTGACTGAGACTCTTTATAGCTTAGAAATTAGAAGGTAAACTTGTATTGATGTTGTACAAATATATTTCTATTGATTAAAGACAAAAAAGATGCAGAAATCTTACAAAATTTAAATATATAAAAATGATCAGAAGGATGTTGACATGAGACAGCAAGGTCTTTTTTCCCCACACACTGAGAAATATGAGACCAAAAATACTTTACTGACCTTTATATGTTGAAAGTACAGCAGGAGGACTTTTCAGCTGAGTGTGATTCTATCCGACTATGGACTACAGCACACTCTGCTGGTGTGACATTAGACTTCAGTTTTACAAGACTGAAAAAACAGAACTTTACTCTTCATGCTCAAAAGTAAAACATAAAACTCTTAATATCATAGTTACATCATAATTCAAAGGGAGTGCTGCAGGTTTTTGTAGTGTTAGATGAAATGCAGCTATGTCATTTGTCTGCTTGTGAAGCTACAACTGAACTAACGTTTATGTAAACTAAACTATATTTATTTTTCTGCACTGGATAGGAAGGGCAGCAGGGAGGGAAAGTAGATCATACACACATAATTACTGTTAACATTAAATCATACATACTTACATACTCAGAATTTAATTTAATTTTATCAAAACAGATTCAAAGAGTTTATGTATCAATGTCTCAGTGTGTGTGAATTAACTAGGGAGTGTTTAGGCCACTGAAAGGTATAAAGTTGAGTTTGAATAGTTGATAGGTTTCCCCCATCTTTCCTGACTTTACTGCAACTTTCATTTAATCTTCAGTTACAACTTTCTCTATTGGTAAATGTGTGATCAGTTCTTGAAAAGCACTTCATGAATGCTTCAGCTCATGAAGACACTTCAAGTATTAACCCTGCTCCCCAAACAGCACCATTTAATGTGTTGGACCAGTTTAACTATTAACTATAATAAATGTCACATCAACAGTAACAATATCAAGGCTGAAGGTGAAGGATAATCAATCTTTCAAGAGTGTGATGTTACTCGGAAAACATTTGTACAAGCACATTTTCTCATTTGGACAACGGTGAAACTAATTCCACTCAAATCTAAAATCATTTTCAATTCTCATCTCACGTAATGCACCGTTTTGTAGTTTTGCCTAAAGGGAAAATTCATCCAAAAAAAGAACAGCACTGACATCTGTTATTCCTGTGATCTTTGAGGTTCAATAAATATTGGTGAGCATTATAAACACTCTACTAAAGGTAGAACTAAAAATGTAATTTAGAATCAAATGACACTTTAAAACGTGAGTAAAGGTGTCCATTTATTGCAAAGAAAGACTAATGGCATCAATGTTCTTCTTCCTAACCTTTGGAGATTATTTTTCTATGTGCATGAATAAGGACTTAAGGACCACTTGGCCAAACGTCAACCTGATCTCCATGTACTTGTCTTAAATAAAAATGTTTACTGTATATACACACTTAATTCTGTAAGAAACCCCCTATGCACTGGGAAGACTGACTTAACTTTCACAGCTTTATCTTGTAAATAACATTTGACTGAAAGACAGGAGCCTTCATATGAAACACAGAATACTGATAAGTCAACAGCTTCCAGTTTATAAATAAACGACATTATAGTCCAAAGAGACCCGGCTAAAAAAATGGTAAATTTGTCCTTAAATTCTCACAGATCACAGGAATAACACTTTTATTTTCAGGTGGATTTTCTATTATTTTACATAATAATTTGTGTACATCTTCCACCGCTGCCATGGCATAAACCGGCGATAAGTGACAACTGAAAACACTACAGCACCCAACGTCTCCATTTCAGCTGAGGAGCGACAGCAGGGCCGGAGAGATGATATCAAAGTTCGTCATGGGGCGTTTTTAGAGCGTGGTCACAGAGGTCTGCAGAGCACACAGGACAGGAAAACAATCAAAATATAGTCGCTGCAGTGGAACATTACAGAAATGTGTAAGGGGGTGAAAAACACTGCATTATAATCAAATACTTAAGGCATGCTGAATGAAAAACATACCTGTTCTCTTGCTGCAGAGTTTGTCTTTCACGTTTTCTGTCTCATGAGAGAAGAATTCAATGACTTCATCTTCATGCTGCTCAACAATTGTTTCACACTGGGGAAATAAGTCAAAAAAACTGTAACACACTGCACGATTCAAAGGATAAATCACAAGATTGGGGGGTATAGGTTTCATAAAAATACTTGTACAGTTTTTTACTCTGTGTTATTAAAAATAAAAACATAGCACTGCAAGGTCATTAAAACATATGATGATGCATTTAATAATTATTTAGGATTATTCTATAGAAGACTGTACTCACTGCAAATTTTAAGCCGGCTGTAACTCTTGAATCCAGCGTGGCCTCAGAGAGGTCCATGGCCTCACCGCTCCGAGATTTTATCCTAATGTAGGACTTCCTGTTTGTGGAAGGATCTGTGTGCTCGCCGTAGTCCTCCATCCTGTCACACACACTCTCCATCAGCTCGAGGAGGTTTCCCTCTGAGCGAGCCAGAGGAACCTGGAGACATCACAGGTCATAAAAAGCTCTGAATTAAAGAGGATGTGAGGTTTCTCTTCACACCAACCCACCTAAACAGAGGAAATGTGATTTTATTGCAGCAATACTTTATTGTTCAATTCATACTATTTTTACTTCTGATTCGATTCCTGAAAACTTTGTGTATATATATCAGTCAATACCTGATTAAAGAGTATGTTCAGCACATGACACAATCAATCAAATTAGCACTCAGAAAGTACTTAGGTTTTGTACCCAGCCAGAACTGTAAAATATTGTTGAGACTGTTTTCCTTATTGATACATTTTTAATTCAATTTTTTTTAATTAAATGACTACAATTATCGATTTATCTACAGATTATTTCCTCAATGAATCATTTGGCCTATGAAACATTTGAAAACTGTGAAAGTGCCCATCACAATATCTTAGAGCACAGGGGAAGTCGTCAGATATTTTGTTTTCAGCTATGATTCAGTTTACTGTCATATAAGATAAATTATAATAGCAGAAACTCAAATTCGAGGCGCTCGTGGAAGATGCTGGTAACAATGTTTTAACATGTTGTCTTTAAAATCAATAAAACTATCTAATTAGTTAGTAGTAGCATCTCATCCCAGTGAGAAACCAAACAGTTGTTATCTACGCTTTAAAAATCCATGTAATCACCACTTGCCAGTAAAGTGCTTCAGCCCTCACATTACTACGTGGACGTGCTGCTGCAGCCTCACCTCTCTGATGGACTGGCTGCCGTCCGGGTTGATCCTGAAGGATCCTGTCTGGATCATTTTCTTTGGATCTATCTGGGAGATGGCCCACTCCATCTCGTCTACCAGAGCCCTGCAGGCTGCGGGGAGCAGAGAGGGAGGACACGCATTAAGACTTTTCACGGTATCTGTGAGAGAGTGAGGCGGAGACGGGCACATACCTCCACATCTCATGTCCTGTCCTTGTCTGGCGGCCTGGCTTGAGCTCAGAAGGAGACACAGGAGCACGCACGGTGTGAACAGGAGAGCCGCGTCCCTCATCTTGCCTCTAAAACAAGGATTTGAAAACAACAGTCTGACACATCAACCGGCAACAAAAGCTGTAACAAAAGTTGGCCGGGAACCTCTCAGTTGCCAAGCACCAGATAGAGACGCGGACACGAAAAACACACATTTTATCAACTTTTCATTGGACTTACAAGTTCCTTCAGTGTTTCTCGAGACCACCTTCACGCTTCTCCACGCTGTTCCATCGCATTCGGCGAAATGTGGTGACGTAGGCAGGACAGGATGGAGGCGCGCTTGAGACAGCGCCCTCGCGTGGCCAGGAAGAAGCCAACGGCTCCATGACAACCCAACACTTACAAAGGCAACCTCTCAGTGTCGGTCGGTCCCACATAGCGGTGCTGTGCTGCTTCACTTAAAAGGGCCATTCCGCCGAATGGGTGCCATTTGGCTGTTGTCACCATTCCAAAATAAACTTCACTTTTGACATTTTGTCAAGACTGAATCTAATAACACACATGTTAAACTATTTAAAATATTTAATGGTCACTCTCAGGCAAATGTATTTAAACTTTTACAAGGTTTCTAAGCAGAAGATGGCTGCATTTTTCTCAGTCCTGTTACCAAAACTTGTGTCATTTTGAAACCATGTTTAAAAGCAGGTCAAATAATTCCTTTGATTTTCCATAAAGAAAGTGTTTATTTTAAATAAATTGTTGGTTACATGTTCAAAAAAATGAATATTTTTTGACAAAAAATGTAATTTATATGCATGGAAGTTGTATTTTTCAAAAAACTGCAACACCTTTTTTTTGTTTTAAAGGAGACCGAAACCTCAGGTTTATCACTGTTTTTATCATGTCATTTATTAAACAATGGGATAAATGATTGACCAATCATAAGAGAAAAAAATAGTGGTTTATCTTATTTTTTATGAAAAAACTAAACAATTTAGTAACAGGAATGAGCACAAAGTAACAGGAATGAGCATAAAGTAACAGGAATGAGCGCTGGCTGACAGTATGCAGAAATATTCAAATACACCAGGGGAAAAAACCCTTTATACCAAATGCAAAGAAATGCACAGTACCAATGGATGCATTAGGTCATCTAGTTTCATATGATATTAGTATCTTCACTCTGGATTTAGAATAGAGCCCATGAAAAATCTGAAACATCCCCTCTGGACACGCCTCTAAGGAGGTGAAGAGAGTGTATTTGAGTAACAGGACTGAAAGTAACAGGAATGAGTTTTTAGCATAGAATTAGCAAATACATGAAATATAGGGACATGGTGTCCAAGGCAATAGCACAAGGACACTCAGCACTTTCTAGTGATTCACCACAAATTTCAATTTTTAAAATAAACAATAAAGTCTAAGAAATAATTTAGGTAACAGGAATGAATATTGTAATTGACCTGCTCCGTCATAGTTACAATATCATTAAATAAAAAGGAAAAGAAAAGAGAGAGAACTTAGTTTTTTTCTTCCCATGACCTTCAGAAGATGCAGATGATGCAACTTTCTCTTAAACATGGGACTTGTGGAATGTTCCAATTTTTTTAGAGGGGGGAATGTATTAGGGTAACAGGACTGAGTGAAGACCTGGGGACACAACTAAAATGTGCATTTTAACTCAAATATTACAAACATTTTATGAAGAGAATATGTTTAAAGCAAAGTTGGGATATGGAGTCACTCATAAATGCAAAAAAACTAGATTCCTGAAGTTTTTTAATTATGATATTACATTGTAGAATGTAGTTTTAGGAACTGAGGACAGGCAACAAATGCTATTTTTCAGTGTTCTAGGTCATTTTTTATTAATATTTAAATTGCTTTATCTTAAATTTGCTATTAGATTAATGTGCAGGGCACTTTGTTTAATAATAAAAAGTATTTTAAAATTAATTTGTATGCATATTTATACATTTTATGTCCTGGGGACGGAAATGGCACCCATTCGTCGGAATGACCCAAAAGCCATATTGTTGTTTACTGATAATGCAGTATTTTCTTTACTTCACGTACATTTATTGGTTTAGTTAACTTATTGTCTACGTTAGAAAAAAGTAACCTCAATATAACCTCAGTAAAAGAATAAATACAATAACAAAAAAGATTTTAGGCACATTATTCAAAGGTATTTTAACTATTTTTAATCAAGAAACAAAAAACTATTCAAAAATATAACAGATGGCAGATCATTTAAAACAACAGATCTGATGACAAAAAAAATATATATCAGAAAACCACCCTTTTAGTAGGGTCCCAATACTGTATCATACTGTACAATTACATCAAACAGAAATAACACATTTAATCTAATTTACAGTACAATACAATACAGTACCAAATTCCTGTTTGGCCATGGAAATGGTCTCTGACAATTCTAACAGGTGTTCCCAAATTCAGACACTTTATAATACTTTAAAATGCAACAAATGATGCAGTAATCAATAAAAACCAGGGTATAACCGAGGTCATTAACATGTTTTTCATTGATTTCACTAGGGGTTTCACTAGGCAGGTTATGCTAGAAGGTCCTATGGAGACGTACTGACAGTCCAAAAGCACATGTCCCGCAGTGACAAATGTTCAGTGAATGTAGAATCCACCCACAATCATTTGTTCTTTTTCTGTGATCCCATTAAAGATATTTTATCATATAGCTTACAATGTCAACGTTTAAACTCTCCGTTACACCGTGGCTCATTTCTTGCTGGTTCATTTATTTTAAGAATGTGCTATTTGCATGAGCATAATTACTAAAAAGGTGTATATTTGATTTTTATTTGGCACTACATGTCATTTCAATTCTTCCAGAAAGTATGGCAAATGCAGAATACAATGGCAAAAAGAAAACAAATTAGACAATATGTTAAACTCTCAAAGCTACTGTCAGCCCCTCTAAACTAAATAGACATCCCTACAACACATATTCTTGATGAAGGATTCTAATTAGACCGTTTTACTCAATGTAATACATGTTGTTCCACATGTAACAATGTGAGTTTCTTGTATTAGTTTGTTTTTGACTGACCAGTGAATAGGCACAGTGGTGAACACAGGAGGCACTTAGTCGTCTGCACAATAAGCACAGCATACAAGTGCAGTTCAATATTTGGTCCAAGAAAAGGTGGTTTGGTGTATATATCACCCCAAACCAGTAGTGCACAACCAACATTGTCTTTTTATGATGAATCCTATTGTTGTATGGTCATATTTTATATCCTCTTCTTGTCTAGTGTCTTCTCTGTACTTTTTTTTACTTGTTAAAATCCCTGTAAAAAACAGTTTTTAAAGGCGCTACACTAATCAAGTTATTTAAATGCATAAGAAGACATGTTCAAGTATCACAATCACAATACAACACCTCACACATCATATTTTTATCATTTACTGACCTCACCTCTTTTCACCACAGTGCCAACTGCCAACTTCTTCATCCATAAAAAATTCTGAGTTAAATGCTATTTTGTTCTGTAACAGAGTGCACTTTGCATACATCATACCTCTGCGTAAATTTTGCTTCATAAAAAAAAGCTAGCTGCTGCTATAAATTCCCAAAAAGCTGAAAAACAAAATAACATTTTAAACCAAACTAAACATCCACTAAAACTACATACAAGCCAAAATAGCATTCATAATGTACACAAACTACACATAAGTAAACAAATATTAAAACAAAAGGATGAAAGCCTAAGAGGAAAATCTAAGAGAGAAAATGTAATAAATTTTGCATTCAGCACTGATCACTCATATTACACCACTACTGCAAATGTATGATCTAAAATTCACAAATTAATTACACGGGAATGTATACATTTTCTGAAAAACATACACATCAGAATCAGAAATAGTTAATTACTAATTAATTAATCCCAGAGAGGAAATTCTTGTATTATCATAAGCTTCCATTTCTAATCTTACAAATGGTGCCTTTTTTTAATAATAATTCACAATTAGCATTTAGAAGAACGTTTTATGACTGGTCTTCCAAATGCGTGGAGACAGGAAGGATGTACAGAACTTATCTCCAAGAACAGAAATCCCCAAAATCTAAAATAGACAGCATGAATGTACATAAAAATGACATAAAACTGTCATTCTTTCTTATATAGTGTAAAACTCAGCAAGAAATGTGACTAGTCACACATAAATAACTTTTATCATTTTCAAGTGTTCATTAAATATATGAATTATAACAATTTGTCTAATATTAACATCTACATGAATGTTTTAAATCACTTAATCGAAATATAAAATAGAATAGAAGGAAAGCACCAAATAAATTGTTAACATCATGCTGCAGCCTTGATGTTTTGACGTTTTATGAAGGATTCACGTCAGACCTTTTAGTACCATTTTGTTCTTTTGACTCTGTGGGGATTTGTGACAATGGCAAAATCAGATTTTTAGGTCATAAACCAGCTGAAAGTTATAACCAACCAAGTGAAACACAGGCCTGTCTGAATTGTAGCCTGGTGGCCATAATGGGGGTACAGAGTCTTTAGTGCAACACTGGCTGTAACAGCCAACTGTGTCTCATGACCCCAGCGTCTCAATGATGTGGAACAGGGAGTTTATGATTGTGCGATTTCAAAATGGAAATGGATCATTTCATCACAGAAGTGTCTGGTTGGCAACCAGCACTGTCTTTGTCACTGACACAGCGTTACTAACTTGTGGTGGTTCAATCATTAAAAATTAGTTATCTGAAAAAGCCGACAGGAACAAACATGATAGGTTCAACCAAAATATTTGAGACATGACCCAGATATGTAACCATTATTTGCATAAATATTATTTAGCCAAGGTTGCTGAGATGTTTGTGATTCACTGTTGTTTTAAACAGGATTAGACATCTGTGTACTGTAAGGACACTTTGAACATGTGAGAGGTGAAGACTAACATACTGGCCGAGCTTTAGTGGTCTCACGCTGCAGTCGGGTCATCACAGCCACAGTCCAACATCCATCCACTGTGTGTCCTCCTATCTCTCAACCAGAGCATCAGTGTCCATGTCATTCAGTAAGTAGATGTCTGTGTGCCGTGACGGTCCCATTTCCATCTGAAAGAGAGAAGAGGTGGAGGTTTTATCAATGAGGAGGGTGTTGTGACGACCTGACTTATAAAAGAAAAACATGTGTCATATGGTTTTGCAATGATTTGTATTGTTCACGACTGATTCATCATGGAGTTTTTTATTGAAAATGTAAACAATCAGTTATATGGTCATGAAAATACACTGACCCTACTCCGCTTTCAAGGGAAAACCCTCACACTCTACATATAGATTTATTATTATTTGTTCCCAGGGAATATAAATCTTTGCACTGCAGCTGCAGAGTGTCAAGAAAAAAATATATATATATATATATATATATATATATATATATATATATATATATATATATATATATATATATATATATATATATATATATATATATATATATATATATATACACATATGCAAAATAAAATATATAACACTTAATAAGAGGAACACGATCAATGCTGTGTTTTGATCAGTGGTAAATCAGTCCAATCCAATCAGTTCACAATTTTGAGTTTGATTGTTTTACGATTACAGATTAATTAAGGATGCTCACCTTGGGTCCAAACTCAAATTTCCTCATTTATTCCAGTAAAGCTCTGCAAAACAGCATTTCTACTGCCTAGCATGATCTTCTATCAACCCTGGGTATGTAAAAGTGAAAAAATTAAATTTGGCCCTTTGACCCCTTGATCTGGGAATGAGGAATGCATTTAGTCATATTTTTAAAAGTTTGTGGGACATATTTTACATTATTCTCACAGGTCAATACAGTTTATACTAATTATTAGCAGGTTTCACATTTTATTTACTGCGCTACGCACCTTGTTACAAAACTGCCACTGTTTTGTAGAATCATTGCTGTATTTTAACATTGATGTTATGAGATAACCTCCAGCATAAAATATTTATCTAGTCTTTTCTAAAACATGGGGTTTGATTAAATCCTAATTAATATTCAGGATGTGTTTTCAATATGTATCCAACTAAAACACATAATTCAAGAATCCTTCTTTAGACATTCAGACAGAAGACGCCGACAAATGTCCATATATCCATTATTTCCCATTTATTTGGAACACATGTTGTGCTTTATTCAGTAGCAAGGACAAACACTTATTCATCCAATTGCAAAGAGCAGAAATGAGTGATAACTTCAGGTTACACATTTCTACATTGAGGTGTTCTCTGTAACAGTACAAATATGCATTTGCTATGAGTTTTTGTTTGTTTTTTTTGGCCAGAGAGGTATTTATATGAAACTGTATGAATTCACAGTAGCCTGAAAAATGTCATGTTACATTTGTTTCACTTCTATGAACCTTGGAAAAGTTTTCAGAACTCTGAACCACAGACCTGCAACTGTACCTGGTCCACCTTGATAAAGTGAACATTTAATGCAACAACAGTGATTACGGTGATTACCAAACAAACACAATGCTACACAACTCATTTCCAATGCTCTTATTGCTTAATACGTTCATCTTGCTTGAACTCTGCTCCAGTTAGGTGCTTCAGATTTGACAGATTTGTCTTCACTGATCTTCTTGATTTAATTTACAAATTGAAAAAGCAGACAAACACTGGTACGAATCGATGTTTTTCATCTCTGCACCGCCAGTGAAACTGATGATAGCATTAAAATCGACCCCATTAAATAAAGAAGCCAAGTAAAACTTATTTCAAGTCCCTTACAGGGCCAACAGGAAACCTGTTTCCCACATAACAATTTCTACATCAAACTCCTGCTGCTCAAGTTATCCTGTGTTTAGCCGTGTTAGATAGACGGAGCTGTGTGAAGGCAGACTGGACGCTGACTTCAGTCTCAGCTGTAATCTACTGAGTCTGAGAGGAAAGGATGGCACTTGGCTGATATTAAAGCTAGCATGGGAAATTGATTTCAGAAGCATGTTGTTTGCTATAGGCCTATTTGTTGAAATTCTGTTAACATTCTGACAGCAATCAATAAATGAAATGCTCCTACAAAATTGAAATAAATCCTGTATACTGGTAATGGTAATAATAATTTACTCTTGCATCCTTTGCACTCTGCTCATTGCACTATTGTATCAATCTGTCTTTTTTGTTTTGTTTTAGTGTGTATATACATGTTCTCTATACTGTAGCCTGTGTTTGATTTTAGTACTCTATTATTGTGTTTTTGTATTATTGTATAAGTAAGCACATCATGATCATTGTACAATCCTGAGTAAAATTCCTTGTATGTGTACACCTGGCGAATAAAGCTGATTCTGATATCTGTTGACTGTTGCAGGACTATAATAAGGACGGGCCTCTGCGGTGTGTCTACCTGCACTCGCAGCATGTGAAAATGTGTTTGGGTCACTTTGGAGGGAGACTTGTAGGGAGGAGTGGGATTTTATCGATTAAATAAAATAGATTTCAAAATCTAGCTGTTGCTGGCTAGTTTCTCCAACGTTGCCCACCCTAGCTTTACACCCCAGGCGGGCCCAGCTTTAAAAACGAAACAGAAATTTTTCCTAAAAAAGTTCTAATTCTCTTTTCGTTGCTTTATCAAATGTGTCTGTTGTTTTAGTGAAACAGTCTTTATTCAGACCTGCAAACTAGTCTGCAGCCCAGTGGACTTCTACAGTAAATATGAATAGTTTTATTTTTGGTAAAAAGAAACAGATGTACACTTAAAAAATAAACCAACCCTGTTTAGAAGGGAGAACAAACATTTCTGAAGGAAACAGAACAAACTTTTTCACCCCCATTAGGACATCCTAAATGAATCAGGGTAGAGCGCTGGACACACCGTAGCTTAATTAACATTTAAATACATCTGATGGGGCTATATTTTATTCTGAGATAGTTTTGGACTTTAATTCACAAAATGACTGCTTTTGAGGGTCTAAAGATACTACAAAGATGTACAACAAACATCTGATTTGGATTGATATAAATAAACTTCCTCTGTACTTGTTCTGACTCTTTTTTTAAAAAAACTTTTGATTCCAGTTGCCCTTTAAACACAGCTTTGTCATGATAATTACAACATTATTCTTAAGCTGCCCCATGAGCAGTTCTTTTCTTTCTCTGCATAGCAGTATAAATAAGTCTGTTTTCATTTCTAAAATTAACCACATGTATTGTAATGAAATTATACATTTATATTACAATACATTTCTATAACCCTTATCTGCTGAAGCATTCACCAACAGACAAACAAAACTGAATTTAAATGTGGGAGAGAGGTTTTCCTGGTATCAAAAAACATAATATTTCTACAGATGATATTTTTATCCAACCCCTAAATCTCACAGCCAAGAAGGATTGAAACAACTCCTGCACAGTGCCGCAAACTTATTTACTTTCAGTTTACTGAATTCAATGATACGCTCACTGTAGTGTGTTGATTACCTCGAGTCACTCGCATCCTGATTATTTAGGACCTAAAAGAGGCTCTGAAGTTGAGGCTGCAGTCATATAAAGCTTCACTTGTTTGAATGCAGAAGTTTTGAACAGACACTGCAATGCATATCTGAATCATGAGTAAAATATTAAAAGTGCAGTGTAGTACTACAGTCAGCTAATATATCCAGGTCCAAGAGCACTCTGGAATTAATTTTAAGAACCTGTTGGCTCTTGATAACATTAAAACTGTGGTTTTCATCAAGCAGCCCCAGACCAATTTGTAAATGAACAAGTGGACTTCCTCCATTCAAGCCAGTTTTCAGTCAAGTCTGATTTTACAATCCAAGGCTCATATTTACAGAAAAACAAACAAAAAATCTAATAAACCCCCGTCCACTCTGAACTCACACAGACAAAGTACAGTATACGCATCATTTATGCACGATACTGAAACTTGCCACTCAAGCTTCTTATGTGGCTCTGGGTTTTCTTTTTCCTCACACAATTGGGGCTGGATATCATTTGGTGATTTTTGATAAAGGTAGTATCATTGAACAAATTTGTCAATGAATTATGTCACAACTATATTCTTTTAAAAATAGTCATCGGAAATGAAATGTTGTGAATAATACTGCTACAGAGACGGTACACTGAGATGAGATAATGGAGGATGATGAGGTAGACTGAGTGGAAATCACGACGGAATATGTTGCTTCTTCTTCCATCAGGACACTGGAGGTTGACACTATCAAGGTAAGAGGGCTCACAGAGAGCAGAGTGTATGAGGCAGCTAGCATTGGTACATATCAAGTCTTGTTAGAGAACGAGGAAATCAATCAATACTTAATTCTTTTGGTAGCTAATTAGATCAGCTCTTATTTAACGGAAACAAGGCAGAAATACGTCAGTGATGCCTATATTTGTTTGATTTTTGAGAACATATAACACTGTAACCTCAACAGAACATTGGGCAGAAAAACATCAGCCATTCTTGTTGTATTACCTCCTTACCTATATTTCTGTGAACAGAATGTGAAAATTATTATTTGAATTGTGTCAATTCTGTAATTTTGAGGTTATTTAGTCCAAAATAAAACTGGGTTTTACTGTGCAATATTAGAGGCTTCCTCTGTGCTGCATTGCTCCTTCCACAGGCAGCAAAACGGCGAGTTTGTTTTTTAACAAATTTCAACAACTATAGTTTACATAAAAGCAACATGTGCTCTTGTTGGTGAAGCCTAAAATCATCAGAACTCCTGTGTAGAAACTTTAACTTCGTCTGCCAGCCTCCTCATGGCATTTAAAGTATATTAAAACACAGAGGCTGTTGATAATGTCTGTTCACGAAGATGGGGTGAAAATACAACAGGAGCTGCTATTTTTTAAGGCTAGATTACATTTTGTAAAAAGAAGATAAAGATAATTGGGCAAATCATCATGTCACAGTCACTTTGAGGATCTTAACAATTACTGATTTGCCAACAGATGTACAAATATTTCTTGAAACACTGGCATTGAATTTTGTGTGCTGGTGTAGTATTAATCTGGTTCACTGAATACCGAAAAAGCACCAAATTCTGATACCCAGCCCAACACAAAACAAACATGTGACATTAGCAGAACATGTTCTATAAAAGTCCTGGTGATGTAAAGGGCTCAGTGTCTCCAAGAGGAAAGAGGAATGCTGGTGGTTACTGCTCCTGTTCAGCTCTAGGAGTCGTACTCAGACGGCTCCTCTATGAACACAGCAGGTGGATAGCTTACCCTGCTGCCAAAGTCCAGGCAGGAAACCCCCAAGGCTACCAAACAGTGCCATGCCTGCAGACAACAACAGAGGAGAGAGAAGTCACGACACGACCGGGTTTCTGCACACTTCTGCATGAAATAGTAGGTTATTTCACTAAAGCAATGGTGAGACAGAAGACCTAAATACTAACTCTGAACATAGTACAATTTCTGATTTAAACCAAATTTTTCTCTAACATCGAAATCATGCATACAAGGAACATTTGATGCATCTGAATCCAGGAAACTGACCAATAAAAACACGATTAATAAAAAGCTGGGATTTTTTAAAACATATTTTTTGTAATTTTATTGATTATACTCGTCAGATAAAAAAAGCTTAAAATCTGATTAACTATGCTTATTGTAGCACTGACTTTGCTACAAAGCTGAATTGCGCCTTTAACCTTGGATCACTTGGACCCTTCTAAGTATGAATATCAAAAATTGAAGATTTGTGAAACTGGTTTATCAGTTTGATTTTTGATTTGATTGTGTCTGCACCTTGCTATGTATGTGTTCTGACAATTTGAACATGAAGAATAACATTTAAAGTATAAGTTACTAGTTAAAACATATTTAAATTCCTATTGATTAATTTTCTTGCATTGTGGTTATTGGTAAAATCAGGTAAAAAGAAAGCAAGATATTAAAGAGAAATTCATCCATAGACAGACTGAGCCAAATACATTAAACGAGATTTAAACTTAGTAACAATTTTAAACAAACATTGTCCACATTAAAAAAAGGTTACAAAATGTCAAATCACTAAAGCCAAAAAAGTGTCTGAGGAGTGTGCGTAATGTTGCAGTGACCAAACTCACCAGGTAGCCTACAAAGCACAGATAGGCTACAGAGAGCAGAGCAGCGAGAACGTAGAGCAGCACACTGTTCAGCGACGTCACGTAAACCACCACAAAGTACATGTTGATTGCGCAAACCATCAGGATGACGATACCACCGGAAATCTTCCACACCCTAAAGAAACAAAATGTTTTTTAGACCATTGAGAAATAATATCTGTTCCTGAAAATTCTGTCTTCTAACAGTCACACTACTGAGAAAATCCCTAGTTTGCGTAACTCAGTCTTGCCTTGGACTGTTGCGTTCATAAACAACTAAATGGCCTCTCTATGTGTCGGAAAAATATTCAGTAAACATTGCAGTTTAAAGTAACCTCATGTGGAACAGAGTGACTGTGATAACCTTGAGCAAACATGTATTTGATTGCATTTGATTTGTCAATGAATAACTAAACACAAACCAAACCACGTTAACAAAATCACCAACTGGCTGTCAACACTAAAAGAAATCATGCCTTTCGCTTCCTCAGTTTCAAGTTGAATCGACTTTGATCCTAAAACCTGAAAAATGAGTCACGATTCTGTCAGTTAGTTTCATATTTGGCTGAGCAAAATGTCAGACGGTGGACTTGTTCCTCTGCCTTAGTCTAATCTGTCTCCTATATTTTGAGCTATCTTGCAGTGGAAGTAGAAGCTGTGGCTTTGAAGACTACGCTGCTAATGAAAGTGTTTTATCTCTTTTTGCTTGACATGTGCTAGTTATTTGTGTCTCAGACACACTGCTGACAGACAGACAAAGGCTGACAGGGATGAAAGCCTCACTGATTTAGGTAATTATCCTGTCAATAAACAATAGAATACTTACCATTTGAGGAATACAACTAAGTATTAGAAATTACTGCAGATAGAAGAAATGAATGATAAAAAAAAAATTTCACTCACAATCCGTTTGCAAAGTCATTCATTATGGACGTCAGACTGGTGAAGGTCAGAATAGGGATCAAAGCAAAAGGAAGCTGTTGATCGGAAAGAGAAGACATACTGAATTTTGGACAGGATTATGTACTACACAGGAACAGCAATTGCACCTGAGTGGGTTAACGTTAAAGATTTATTTTGACAGAATTAATTGTGATGGCTTTCTTAAATAATTTGACCTGACCTGCATGCTTTGAAGCACATTGAGGAAGTCGTTCATCCCCGTCAGATGCTGAACATCCTGAAAAATGGCTACCAGCAGTGTAGGCGTGATGGCGATGGAGCGAGTCAGCAGCACCCGGGCAAAGCGGGACCACCGTAGGTTCAGGAAACCCTTAGCAAACATGAAAGTATAAACTTCAGCATGTATTCCTTTTTTTAAGCCATTTCCAGATATATAACCAACAGGTTTCCTTACCTCCATAACAAATTGCCCAGAGTAAGTGCCTGTCATGGTGGAACTCTGTCCAGCAGCCAGGATCCCTATTGCCCAGATGTAGAGAGCTGCAGGGCCAAAGAAACAGCCCAGGACCACTCCCTGAACAAACAGACATAACAGAAATTATATATTAAAAGAAACAGCGATGTTTATTTAATAATTGAGAATTGAATCTTCTTCTTGATCGTTTTATAAGCATCATAAATGTCCTTTGTTGTTGTAATGACGACCATACATACTCCTTTGTAGATGTCCACCTCCAGTGTGCCGTTGTTTAGAGGGAAGAGATCTGTGTGAGGGATGCCGGTTGCATTGCACAAGGTATTCTGCAACCAGGAACGCAAACACATGGTGAGCCATAACTTACACTGTAAACTGTGTGTTATTATTCCACTGTTTTTCAATCTGAACATCAGCTTCAGCAGTACTCAGAAAAGAGGAAAGGATTCTTAATGTAAACGCACCACTTCCATGTTGGTTTTATTGTAGAAGGCCTGAGCGAAGACCGCTACGACAAAGACGTTGATGAGGAAGGAAACGAAAAGAGCGATAGATGACTCGATGAAGTAGTACTTGTTGGCTTCCTTTATTTCCTTCTTATTTTTGCGATCAATGTCCCGAGACTGGTACATAAGATTAAAAAAACAGAATAACACTCAATTACCATCAAAACACCCAAGATCTGCTTTAAGAATATTTTAAAATGGCCTTGATATTGCTTTGTAGTGTGTGAAACACTGACAAATATGCAACAATTAACTGTAACATTTCAAAACTGTATAAGAAATATGGCTGAGACAATTGAAGAAAAAATGATTGATAAGAGTAAGCAGTACAGTCCACATAAACATTTATTCAGAAATGTTCTGCAGGCCAATAAATCACATATCTAAACCCATATCTTCTCCTAGGTTCACTGTCATAAAATTTATGTTCCACATTGGTAATTAAAAGCCTTCACTAACTATATTACATTTAACAAAAAAATAAATTAACATTACACTAGAAAATTCTCATTCCAACATGTTGTTTCTTTTAGGCTTCTATTTTTAGTCTTCCTAATCTGAGTATGACAACACACTCTAACCTTGCTCTAAACATGCTCTAACCTTGACCAGCGCTGAGTGCAAGTAGATGTTGTGGGGCATGATGACAGCGCCTATGATCCCCACTGCCTGCTCCATCTGCACCGGCCCACAGTCGGAACAGTAAGGCATGAACATCCCCTTCAGCAGTTCCCCTTGGTTTGGCTTTACCACCACATACTACAGACGGGCAGCACAGAGTCAAACATGGTCATGGTGCCATGAACATCTTGGCAAAACAGTTGTCAACAAGCACAATTATATTGGAAACAAAATGACTTTTACCTCGTAACCAAAGCTAAGAGCCATTACAGTGATAAGAAAGCCAAAGAAAGCTTCAAGTTTCCTCAGGCCTGCAAGGAAATACAAACTGTATCAACACAGGGATACACAGCGTTTTAGACGTGGATTGAAAAGTAAGCTATGGAGTATCCATACCGTATTTATCTAGAAAGAGGAACACAAATGTGTCTGTGATGGTGATGATGACTCCTGCCCACAGTGGAATCCTGGAGGAGAAAGACAACAATTCCTCACCATTACAGATTATATACTCTTGGTAAATCATGTTTGCAGTCACTTTTCACAGACAAGCAGTGAAGATGCTACCTGCCCACAGAGAGAAGGTTGAGGGCTATGGCACAGCCAATGACCTCCTGCATGTCTGACCCAATAATTGCCAGTTCCACCATGAACCAAAGGATGATCCGAGGAACCTGAAAAGGAAAGACATTAAAGAGAAAATCAAACAGAAGCAGATTATATCAGTGAGCAGACTTTAATCGTTGCTTCAGAAACTTTACTGAATCTCATATCTAATGTTGGCTTCTCATCTTTGACCACAGCGTACCTGTTATTTTTCCCTGGACCCTATTTTCCATGTTTTTGTGTCTATGTGACGAATTGGGAACACATTTTTGAAACTGGTCACTAGGCAGCAGCAAAACAGGGCTGCATCATAATCCTTGTGGCAGTTGCGCCTCTTCGAAGTGCGTCCACTAAAGTGCTTGATTTTCCACTGACAGGCTCAGATTGTTATTATAAGTTTCTGACAACATTGTAGAAATGATCCCTACAGAGGCAAACCTTTTTTAAAAGACTAAAATTCTTTTTGTTTATCCAGAAACAGTTGCTATATTGCTCCTGTCAAAGCCACCAGACAAAAACAGTTATTTTACCTCTCTGGTCTACGGATACTTCAACTGATTTAGTTTGTTTGTGTTGTTGTGCGACTTCAGTGTTTTAAATGTACGCTTTAAAACACCTTAATGTATAACAAGAAGAGGGAAGTTGAGATGTGTAACGAGAGTGGATAATGCTTACTGTGGGATATTGGCGGTTGCAGACTTCAGCCAGGTGCATCCCAGTGACGACCCCGAGGCGTGCAGCTAACCTTTGCAACAACAGCCCAATGATGGTGGCTCCAAGGAGCACCCATAGGAGCTGAGAAGGAAAGACAAAATGAGCATAAGTCGCTTCTTCTTGTATGGAGGTCTTACAGGAGCAGACCGACAAATTAAAACAGAAGCTCAAAAGTGGTATTTCTTCTTAATAATACATTGACAATTAATGCCCATAACTCATTGCATTTATGATGCAGTAGATGCCATTGCTTGGAGAAATGTATTGATGCAGCTCATCATGTGTTACTGCCACAAAGAGAAGCTGCATTGAGCATGAAACAAACAAAATATGACCAGCCGGTTGGCCACTTTGCCTTCAAAATATAATAATGACACTTACCAAAAAAAAGGAAGAAAGCAAGTATTTGAGTGAAGAGAACAACAGAAACCTGTGGAATCACTTCCTCAAATACAGAGTGAAAAAATAAAAAAGCAAAAAAACACATACCGCTCAAAATGATACTGTATTATGGTCACATTTTGTCCTAAATCTACACCCGTTACCCAGTAAACTGCCAGGCCACGGCAGAACAAGCATATTTTACTTGGTTGTAAAGATAAATAATTTTATATATCACCTTAAAGCCAGCTTTAGCTCCAGACTGCAGGTCAGACTCGATGTTCCCTGGATCCAAGTAGGCAATGCTCATCAAAAAACCTGGTCCAGTGAAGGCCCAGAGTTTACGGAAACTGAATATCTGAATAGAAGGACAGTTATATATAATATTACTACTAATAGTGATGTTGTAATTTGATTAATAAGAATAAAATAGGTTTTGCTTCCCACAATCTAACACATGGTAATAAACTGTCCAACAAGGGAAAAGTATATTTGGAAAAACAATGCATAATCTTTCAAATTGATAATCGAGCTTTGGTTTTGCTGCTTATTTTACATGAAATGGTGTCTCTGAGACAGTACCTGGTTGCCAGTCTCAGGAATGGCCACCTTATCTTCAAAGTATGTGGAGAAGGGTTCGTCCTGGGCCAAAGGTGAGGACGGAGGAGAGATGGCGCTGTACTGGTTTGTCTGGACTCCATCCTCCTGAGCGGAGTCCTCTAACAAGGCCACAGGGAAGACAAACGGAGGGACAAGAGAAGAGTGAGACTAACATAGACAAAGAAGACGTTACCATGCTGTAACACTATGGCATCTTTCCATCAGCTGTTAACACGTTTCATGATAAACCTGAAACTCATTTTTGTAGCTCTGATTGGTTGCAACTTTTCACTCACCAGTTTAGTTGCTGAGATTTGGGGATGTGGCACAATTTCAACAACAATGTGCGGTTGGGCATGCAACATGATTTGAGTGATCTTTTCTATTAAGGCACCTTAAATGTATGTATGTTGATGGGAGAATTGAAAGTGCAAAAATGGAAAAAAAAATAGTTTGCCCCATAAAACTCTTTGATCTCATGCAAATAAAGAATGATTTCTAGGAATCTGCTGTGCTACAAGCATAATAATTTTCAACAGCATTTGTGCCACTTGATGCTTTTCAAAAAATCCCTAACCAAACTCTCCACTTAAAAAGGAAAAAAGAGAAACATATTTCTTCTGAGCTAAAACACCCAACATGATTCAATGATATTTAAGTTTTACTAGTTTGGGCTTTTTAAAATAATTTTACAGCAACATTCAAACTTAATTTGCAAACCAGGTAAAAGTGGACTGTTTTATATCATTCTTCACTGAGGAAAATGTTTAAGTCAGAGTATAGACTTCACATGAGCTTTACTAAAGAAGCTACATACACTTAATATTAAGCCATTTGTACCAGAAACAATAACTGTAAACACCTAAAAGGTCATAACCTAAAAGCAATTCAGTGATTTCAATGCTTCTAGATAAGTGATTTAGTTTAGGACTTTTAATTACACGTATATAAATACCATGTAATAGAAAAAAGGATTAAGGTAAGGATTACATGCAAAAGACCAGTCAGTATCTAAACAAAACTGAAATCTCACACAAAAACTGTAGCAACACTAATCTGTGGTATTTATTAAGTATCCCAGTAAACAATGTGTACTACTCACTGAGTTTGGATGTTTCATTCATCCCTCCCTTCATCTCCAACTCACTGCAGGTCCTAAAGTCCACTACTCCCTCACAGGGACTACGTTTTTATATGACTCGGCCTTTACCATCCCTTTTTTTTGTCACTAGATGTCACAACGAATTTCTGACATCATGCTTCTAAAAGTGACACGCAAAGACAGAGAAGTAAAGAACACACACCCAAGCAAACATTTTGCCAAACTTGTGCTTGGACATAAATAATATGCACAGTGACCTGCCCTTTAGCCCTTCAACAAATCACACAGCATCACACAAGCAGTAATAAAGTCCACAAATGAAGAAATGAGAATTAACAGCATTTAGATTTTCAAATTGGCAGCAAAATGATTAAACTAAACATATTCCAGGATCAAGACTAGAAAAAATATTTTGATAGCATGCTGTCAAGAGCATGACTTTCCAAATGCAACACTATGGGACTGGGGTTCATGTGCACACATGAAGAAATGTACTTAAGTAAAAAATTGTTTTACTGCCCACTGACAGAGACTATGTATTGCAGCCTTAACCAAATGCCCAGGGTGTTTCACGTAGGATAACATGGTGGGTTTGTCTGTAACAGGAAGGTCGTGTTTCTGTTATATAAGGCAGTTACCTTCAAGGAGGTCTCCATCTCGCTCGGCTTTCATCCCTGGGAACTTGAGGGATGAATATCAGCCTCCCTGGAAAAAGACAACAACAGTTACTTAATCTGAGGGAGCATGAAAGACATCACTGTTGAGAGTAAAACAGTAATTATCATACTAAGTATTGAGCTAACAAGACTGGTGGTTTTGTGTTCCTTGGTTGGATTGCCAAAAAGGTTTCACACTTTTCCACAACAACCTCAACACGAGGGGTGACTGTGCAACATTTTGTTCTCCGTTCCTCTTTAATAGAAATCAACAACATGAAAATTCCCGAGTCATAATAATGACTAAGCATATTATGAAAAGCTCACTATATTATTGAGAACATTTTACAGGAAATCTTGAGTTGACCACTAGCACAGCGTTTCACTTCCACTTCCTCCATGCACACTCCACAACACTAGTACTTCTTAGCTTCACCAAGAAAATAAAATACAAAACATCAGCCCAGCCAAACCACTGTGTTTTATAACACCCTGTTCCCTGACACAGAGAGTGTCGGGTTAACGCTGTGAAAGCACATGACTATGGGATCATATGAGGCAAAAGTCAAGCTGAGGCAGCAGAGTACCATTCCCACTAGTCAAGGTTTCCATCCGAGGGCCACTTCCTCTGGCTGAACACGTGCTCGGAGTAATTAGCACTGACAGAGTGATAAGCTCCTTGGTACTTTGCTCGACAACAACAATTTACTTAATGTTAGACGTTAGTAATAATACAAGTTACCAGCTGAATGTTAGTTATTTCTTACAACCACATATACGCCAAAACATCATGTCTAACTGAATCAACCTTTACACATGAGGTTTACTGCTTTGGATATCATTTAAATATAACTGAATATGTTGTTTTTCCTTTCCATTGTCTAGTGGAGCAATTCTGCTTGTGCTTGTATTCCTAAATGGCAGCTTTCCCACTGCAGACGAGAGGAAGCAGCAGCATTAAATTACACTTTGGACATCAAACTTCAAACCGTCTGTGCTCCTTCTTTAGTTTTAGACACAAACATTTTGGCTTCAGACAAGTCACTGTTATTTGTCATAGCTGAAATGCTTATGTTAACAAATTGCACAGTTAGGAGCTGCTTGC
This sequence comes from Lepomis macrochirus, assembly GCA_024633595.2. NCBI lineage: Eukaryota > Metazoa > Chordata > Actinopteri > Centrarchiformes > Centrarchidae > Lepomis > Lepomis macrochirus. Next base: position 27,510,358 of record JALXJV020000004.1, on the reverse strand, counting down.
TAAATACTTTTAATTTACTTCTTTAAACATTTTTTGTTTCTGACATTGTCTTGGGGGCCAGATCTTACTTGTTACTTGGCTGCAGGATGATTCAGTTTTCTGCATCTTTTAAGACATTGACCTATTTGTCATGTGTACTCACGTGGCTACAGTCAGCAGTCAAATTATTTCTGCCACTAATGTATTATTGTGTCCACTTCACAGCAATAACAAGACAGCTACAATCAAACGATACAAATCTAATACCACTGACATGTTTGCAGGCACACATGATGATGTGTGCATCGGTTTGCTCCAATCATTTTCCCCAAAATCAATCAAGTCCAAACAACTCTCTGAAATCTCCAAACAATCATGTGCTCTCTCACACCACCGTGACTGTCTCATCCCTGTGACCCTTCTATTAATAGCAGTTTATTCAGTCGGCCTTCTACTGTGTTGCAGGGTTCAACACAGAGACATAATTCATCTTTCCCTGCGAGGCCATGAGGTTTGCTTCCCCCTAGTATAATCTTACAAGCCAGGCATGAAAAAATAATACTAACATCCTTGTGGAAGACAGTGGAACTGATCTCACCTGGTCTGTGCATTCAACGTGACACTGGACTCCAGTCCAGGATTGCATTACTGTCTTTTAATGTGTCATCACTAATCTTGTCAAATTTCATGGGTAATCATGTGTATGTGCTCAAATTGAATCCATAAACAATGTTCAGTTCAGTAACAGTACCAGTATGATGTTCATATAGGAAACTTGCGTCATCAACTACATGATTCATTTGGACTTTACCAAATGTTGTGAAGTTGGACTGGACAAGCTTGGAGATCTAAAAAAAAGTGGTAAGCGTAGTTAGAAACCACATCCAATTGTCATCCATTCATCTGACTTGCCCCTAAAAGCCTCAGCCTCAACAAACAGCATAGAGCCCTAATCTGCGCAGAACAGCTTTTACAATCACTAAATCTATGACAACTCCCAAACTAACAAATGATGTTACACCCCTTGAATTAGAGCCCTTTCCTGCCCAAGGCCAAAACAACGCTGTTTAACACAATGGACATTCAGCGGCTATGTTGGTTAAAAGAAGAGTCAAGAAATCAAATATTTAAGAACCTCACACACACACAGCCTAACAACTGAATCATTAATGCCTACCTGTGTTGACATTTAGCCATGAGCTTTCTATGTTACCCAGCTTGATTTAAGTGATTGGTTTCAAAAGGTCCAACCATAAAAAATATAAGCCATAATGAGGCTTTAAAATTATGTACAAGTGAAATCCAATATTTATTTTGCTTTATGTTTATCAAAAATTTGGCATATTAGTGGCATATTTATTACAGAAGTTATTTTATTTAAAACTGACTTCACACTTAGAGCAGTCACTAGATGTAACCATTACACAGGTAACATAGGCAGATTCAAGATATTTGCGAGGTGGTTGCAAATACATGTGTAATACACAATTATGCATGTAAAGACCGTTTACTGTTGCACTCAAGGACAACACTTTTGCTCCCCAGTATAGTGAGTATTGTATAAGTATAAATTATAGGGATAAATATTACATTTTGACTCAAACATTCCTGTGATTTGTTTTCCCTCCCATCACATTTTCTGTATTCATTGCTTACTGTAGGTTGTAAATAGGCTACATTTCACCAACACCTTTAACTCCACTGACAAACTGACAGAGGAGGAAATTTAGTTAATTTAGGCTTTGGTTGTCAATTACCTTACTTTAGTAGAGTTTGGGTTTCCAGTACAATATCATCTACCTGGTAGTTGCATAAAGAAAGGGAAGCAATCTTATTGGGTCAAAACACCAGCAACACAAAAGAGTTTTGAACCTTTAGACTCCTTTTAATTTTCAAAGTAGGTGATATTGTGCCAGAAACCTAAACTCTAGTTCTTCTTTCTGACTTGCCATGGAAGAACATTACTATACCATCTGATGTGACAATACATTTTCCTATTTTACCAGCCACTGTGAAAAGTAAGCAAACATGATATCTCAGGGTCTAGTGAATTACAGTGAAGGCATGTGTAAAAACTGACTGCTAATCCGTAAAGAAAATGGTACTCTGAAATGTCATTTCTGTGATATTGTACATCTCACATATGTTTCGAATGTATATAGTGAATTTGAATAACTGTAATGCACACTCAATTACACATTCAGCAGTCATATGATCGCTTCATCTATCCAGGATGATCCAGCTTTGACACGTGAATCAAGACGTTGATTTTACTGTTCAAAACTAATTACTGAAGTATATTCTGTTAAAGGCTGGATCTTTTAAGTGCACCCGTGTGTTCAGTCAGAGTGCAGTTTGACGGCAATGAAAGATCAGTACAAGTCGCTCTTGTAATACTGAAATAATGTCAATGAATTGTACAAACTCCCAGAGGAAGTAGTAAGTAACTTAGTACTAGCAGTAAAGAGCTAACCACAACTTAAAACGTTTGACCTCTTGGCCTGACAACTTAGCTACATGGTGATGTGGCTGCAGTTTGACCAACTAGCTAAAAAGAAACAAATCCTACCGGCTAATTAACCCTTTAGATATGTGAACCAGAGCACCTTCAAACCCCGGTAACGTTACTATAAATTAAACCGCGTTTACACTGTAGCTACTGTTACTGTATCTGATCAAGCTAACAAGTTTCCATGATATGTTAGCTAGTGGAACTGCTAACGTTGCCCTTATCAAAGTATGAAAACGCTCTTACCTGGATATATTTAATGGGAGGGTAAAATGACCTCGGTTTTGACGATTAAAGCTGCTTTTAAACTGATACTGTCTGTGTAAATGTGAAGGTAGCTAAGTTGCACGTTATCAAGCTAAAATTCCGGTAAAGTCGTATCTGTCCATGTTAACTGTAAATTTTCGACTCACAGCGCATGTGCAGTAAAACTCTACCTGTTCTGATTGGTCAATGAGTGATATGCTGCCATTGATGCCCTGCATTTGGTCTGCCAGGCGGGGCGGTGCCAACGGTCTTTGTCCAATCAGAGACAGTTCAGTGTCAGCAAAATAACTTTAAAGTAAAAACTATTCAATGCAGGAAAATGGCTCTGTGAGTGTAATATTATGTTTTACTACTGAATTATTATTACTGATGCATTAATGTGTAAGTCGCAGTAAACTATGGCAAGCTGTCAATTTATTCCTTACAACGTACTAGTCACTATTTAAAAGCTACTACTACTTATTTATAGTTACTAGTAACTATTCCAGTAATTACTAGTAACTATTCTCGTTTTACAAGTAACAATGGATTAAATATTAGTACTTAATTTTTAGTTACTAGTAAGTATTCTATTTGTTACAAGTAAGTCTTTCAGTTGCTAACTAATGGCACTTTTACCATTGAAATCTACCTGTTCAGGTATCACCTACTCATTAGTTACTAACTATTCCAAAAGATACTACTAGCAACATTTTCATTCTTACTGGTACATTTTTGGTACTAGTGAATTGTTAATGAGTAGTAAAATGGTTTGTTGATAGTAACATTTTAATTCTTACAAGTAAGAACGGAACAGTTACTAGTAACTAATCAGCACTAGTAATTAGTAACTATTCCAGTAGTTACTAGTAACTAATTAAATAGTTACTAGTAACTAAACATTAAGTAATAGTATTTAATCAATTGTTACTAGTGAAATGAGAATAGTTAGGCTAACTAATGAAAAGGTGATATCTGGAAGATTTCAATAACAAAAATGTGCAATTAGTTAGGCTACTAGTTACTAGTAAAACGAGAATAGTTAGGCTAGTAACTAATAAATAAGTAGGCCTAGTAGTAGCTTATAAATAGAGACTAGTACGTCTTAAGGAATTAAGGTGAAACGGCTTGCCATAGTTTGCTGTGGGGTTAATTTAAAGGACCGGTGTATGTACACAGTTCGGTAGTTTAATCTACAAAAATGTTTTATCTTTTATATGATCATCATATGTTTTAAAATCTTCATTTGCAAGTAGCAACTGAAGCCTTCAATAAATGTACTGTAGTGAAAAGTACAATATTTCCCTTTGAGTTGTAAAGGAGTACAAGTATACGGCAGCATAAAATGAATGGTACGTACTATCACAAATTTGAACTTTTTTTTTTTTTTTTTTTTTATTTGTTCTGCACGGATATCACAAAGATACAGTACAAGGAGGGGAACGAAACCCACCTGGGTTTATACAGAGTTCCACTCCACTTAACTTGAATACAGTACTTGAGTAAATATACTTGGATACTTAGTACCACTGGCTCTAACCATATTATTTATTTATTTGTCTTTGCCATGGGTTGCCTACAACTTTTCCAGATGAGCCCGGATTGTATTTTTATGAATTAACAAACAAGTTTATTGTCTATGTGGAATTTACGAATTTATGGAGTCAGGCTCATAACAAAGTAAAATCTAGGGGCATTCAATAAGTATATTTTCAAAGTCCAAGCAAAGTACATCCATATTGATAATCATTATTACAAGTTGAAACATCTGACAAATTTGAATTACTGACATGACGTAAAGATACCGGCCTCCAAATCACGTTTCTTTCACAGCCCTCGCGATATTCTGTCTATGGTGTAACTACCATATCACAGTAGCTTACTAAGCTAAAGCTAGGATAACTAGCTGCACCAGAGTGATATGTAGTCAACTTTACAGTCTCAATGAAGGAGCTTCCAGAGTGATTGGGACATGGAGTTAAGAAATATCAAGGACCAGGTAGAAAATCAAGCTTTTGCTGTTTTCGAACTTAACGTGAACCTTGAAACTAACCGATACACCTAAACTGCCCACAGCTGGCTAGTCATGTTAGCGACATATCGAGAAAAGTTTTCTACAAGGCTGGTTAATGTCACAAATCTCTTGCCCTGCGAAACGAGACGAGGTTTCAGTTCGATGATCGATGTTTCCATTGTGAAATGCACCTAGGCTCGTTCATTAGGGTCACTGGGCTCCTTGGTAGATGAAGTCCAAACATTGCGAAACAGTCTTTAAATGGATCCACATTTCTCTAACGTTACTGCACAGATAAGTTTGCTTTCTCTTTAATCTGTGTTAGACAAATGTTGATGGGTCATTTTTAAATGTTCCAAGATAAATCCTAAACATTCACAAAAAGTGCTGAGAGTTTTGCATGATTTAAACAAGTAAAGGCTTCTTGTATTCGTCAGCCAAAATACTGCAAATACAATAAAAATGCTTTGAGTTTTACGTGATAATCTTAACCTATCAGCATATTTTTCTTAAGTGAATTTAATCATCGGCATTATTCTTTGAAATGCACAGAGACTAAATTCTAACTTACTCTTTAGTCAGACGGCTTTATTGGCATCTCAGCAAACTCATAAATGTATTTATGTCCCTGTAGATTTAAACAAGTGTACTAAAGGAAACTTTTAAACAAAAATACATATAAAATATAATCTTGGAAAACAATGAACTGCATCTAATTTAATATAATTTAACATTGTTAATTTTCATGTCTGTCTTTGTCTGCTTTCCATGTCAAATCTCTCTTTCAGTCTCCATTGGTCCAGGCGATATTCAGCCGAAATGTAGAAGAAGTGACATTTTTGTTGAACCATAATGAAGATGTCAATTCACTGGTAATGCTATCCCATATTAACTCAGTAGTCATGTTGCTTTTGTGTATCAAGTTGTGTTGTCTTGCATGCAATATATTTTGGCTTAAATGTTAAGATGTTGAGCTTGTATCTCTGCTGCATGTAAATTCAGATTGGTGTAGGATTTTGGTTTGCTCAGCAACTTTTCTGGACACATTTGATGCAAAATTTCAATTTGGTAAAGTGTTTCATATGTACATTCATAGCAGGAGTTTTAAAAAAGTCAACATTGTACATTAACTGTGTAAACATTTGAAGCCAGAATATAAGAAACAACACTGTTCAATTTTCTCTCAGGACCAAGAACAAAGCACACCACTTCATGCTGCTGCTTATTTGGGCGATGTCCATATTCTGGACCTACTTATTACTTCAGGTAGAAAAATGATTTATGTTACTTTAAAATATGTGACAGTTAATTAGAGGCCTATTATCAACTAAATGCACTATTGTACTTTTTACAAATCAACCTTCGTAGTAATTAATACAGTAAGTCCATCAAGTACAGATTAACTGAAAGTCTAACTTTGTTTTTTCTTTCTGTTACAGGGGCAAATGTCAACGCTAAGGACCATGGTTTGCTGACTCCTTTACATCGAGCAGCTGCCTCACGAAATGAAGTATGTTTGCATTTCAAAACGCAGGGAGAGAAGAACTTTTCCAAGGACCTGACCACCAGATTGTGATGTTTCATTTCCGTCTTCTTTGAATTTTGTCTTTTTCATCAGAGAGCTGTGGAGCTGCTACTAAAGCACAGAGCAGAGGTCAATGCACGGGACAAGTTCAGACATACACCTTTACACATGGCAGCTGCAAAGTGGGCTACAGGCTGCGCTTTAGCTCTGATACCACATGTGTGCAGCCTGGATGTTGCCGACAGGTATGGAAGGACGCCACTGCATCATGCAGCGCACAGCGGCCATGGAGAGGTAAACTGTAAAGTTGATGGTATTAACCAAAGTTCTCCTCCTGATCTTTTTCAATTCTCTAAACTCATATTATGTCTGTAGATGGTGAACTTGCTCCTAAGAAAAGGTGCCAACGTGAGTGCCAAAGATAAGAAGGAAAGGCAGGCAATCCACTTGGCGGCATACCTCGGTAAGTGGTGCCTAGAGACACGAATATTTTGTCACTTTTTACCCAGAATGAAAACTTTCTTGTACATGAATGTAAGTAAGAATGTCAATATATGTCTATGTCTGTCAGAAAGCAAACTAATATACAATAAGAAACAAGCAAACAACAAACTAATCAAAACCAAAATACAAATAACTGAGAACTGACTAACAACTGTGTAGGTGGTCAGTAAAGTCAGAAGTTGTTGCCAATAATTTTGCTCTAAAACATACAGTTTGACACTTTTCTGGGATATTGTTGGGAGTTTGAAAAAAAGTTATGTATATTGTGACTGAAGACAATATTGTATTGAACATCCTACCATATGCAGAAATTATTATTTTTGCAGGAAAAAGCAAACTGCTAACATGCTGTCACTGCCTTCAAATATTATTCGCACCTCTGTCTGACTGGATGGCTGTACGATTGATGTTTGATTGGTCACGCTGTGAATCTCATATGCTTGAATTTGGGAAAATGATGTTCATCCTGACTTAAAGACATAAATAGAGTAGTACAAAAATTACAGCTGTTGATCTATGACAACAATATATGTCTGGCTTGGCTCATAAACCCAGCCTAAGTTTATTAAAAGGTCTCTGCTGACAAGGTCAGAATCTGATGACTATTGTTTTAAAGTGGCATGTATGCTAACTGTGCTACAGTTTGCAAACCAGCCAGTAAGAGAGGCTAGTGTGCTGTGGTGGCAGATGCTTGTAGTAAATGTTAAGCTCTTCTTCAGGACATGTGGAGGTTGTGAAGCTGCTGGTGTCTCACAGCGGCGATGTGACGTGCAAGGACAAACGTGGTTACACTCCGCTCCACGCTGCAGCTGCCAGTGGACAGTTAGACGTGGTCAAATATCTGTTGAGACTGGCGGTGGAGGTAAAGTGGCGTGAGCACACTGCTTACGAAAACTCAAACTGTATATAAATTGTTATAGCCGCTATGTATTTTTATGCACTTTGCATTCTGTAAAGGACAATCTTACTAAATGTGCTTAATTTAATGTGGTAATATTGCCGCAGAGGGTTTGTAGAAATTTGTCTTAGCTTACAAGTGAGAAGTCGGTTATCAGGAAACATCCTGATCGATGATACTCCCAAAACACAGCAGTCTGTAGTTGTGGTTTGATAAAAGATCACCATGGTGTCCTGCAGAGCTCTAGGCTTTGTATGCTGCTGCTTCATCTGTAATGTGTCACCTCTGCTTTTTGCTGATGATACCAGGGTCATCTAATCAAATAATAAATCTGTTTTCACGTCTGATGAAAACACAATTTAGTAAAAATATACCATGTACCAGTCTGTCCCTTTGAACAAGCAAAATCTTTCTTTTCTTTAAAGATCCAGGTATCATGAACAAAGCCTCTTGTCTGTTAACAGTGATAGCACCGTCAGTATTTATTGGGCTACCAAACAAGGCTCTCATGCTTTCAGGTTTCATTTCATACTCATCAATAGTTATTCTCCTCTGTCTCTCAGATCGATGAACCCAATGTTTTTGGGAACACAGCGCTCCACATGGCCTGTCACACGGGGCAGGACTCTGTTGCTACTGAGCTGGTGAACTACGGTGCCAACATCAACCAGCCCAACCACTATGGCAGTACCCCGCTGCATCTGGCTGCTGCCTCCTCCAGCGGGGTGCTGTGTCTCGAGCTGCTCATCAACAATGGTGCTGACGTCAACATGCAGGTGAAGAGCTTGTTGTGAATAAGTGGATTGGAGATAATAACAAATGGTTAATTATGTATCACTGGATTGTCATTGGCCATTAAATGTAAAATGTAGAGCTGGACACATTAACTTATTATTATTATTATTATTATTATTATTATTATTATTATTATTATCTCGTTAATGCATTAATTTAATAATGCCAACAATTATTTTATCACACGTTAACTCAGTTTTTTATTATTGTTATTCTGAAATTCCGCTGCTCACTGGCTCTGACTACACATACAGTCAAACCATAGGTCACAGGAGGGGTGGGATGTTGATCAGCCTGCAAATCACCCCCTTCAATGATTACACATTGTACACATTATACAAAAAGTATAAAAGACAATTCAGCTTCAGCAATTCAGCAATTCAGTGTGTGTGTGTAAGGTGACTACTTTATGTCACTCTAACAGGGAGACGTGCTACTGAACTTAGACTGTTTATGCTGCTCCCTGATTAAAAAAATTTCTGCTGATACCTGTTCAGAAAAAAAACAAGAAAACAAATTCACATATGTTAACCTGTTGTTCAGAAGGTGCCTGTTATGATTTTATGAAGATATGATCATGGCTCTGGACTATAAAAGGTAATGCCCTGGCAGCGTTAAATAGCTTTGGTTATATATTCGATTTGATTGCAAGTCAAAACGTTTTCCTTGCAAATCAAAGTTTTGCAGGTTAAACAGTTTTGCAAGTTGAAAAATTTTGCGAGTCAAAAATCATGGGTTTGCATTTACCGCATGACTACGCCCACAATCCCCTCGCTCATATGGCTCCGACCAGCACTCAGCTCTAATGGAGATGGCTTTGAAACATAAGTTGACGTTGTGTCACACATTTCAATAGAAATGCTTTTAAATGTAGTATGGCATGATTTTATGCTTGTATTTACTGTTGGCAAGGTGACGGGGTCTATCGCTGTCTCCTTTTATAGAATGACATGTATAACAGTTTTTTTTTGTTTTTTTAATGTATGACAGTTAGCTAACGTTAGCCATCTGACATGACTTGCTAGGCTAAGGTTAGCTACTCGTGTTTAACGCATTGTGCATGATATCCAGCAAAACAAGTTTTGTGACTGTGGTAACTGTTTAACTGTTTGTGGTCACACCGCATAAACTTCAGACTTCAATCCGCTGATATTACATTGGAAATATAGACTGTTATCTAGATATTTTGAGGTGTTGCTGCTTTGTTACGTTTCCAGAGAGCTGCAGAGTTTAGGAAGCACCTTCACTTTCAAGTCCTCAGAGTTTGAAACATTGCAAGAAATGAAACTGCCTAGTGAAATTCATAATTACTCAGTGTGCAGGTCATTCTTATTTTTTTCACTCTAAGCCCTTTCATTCAGCACTATGCCCACAGGTTTGTTGGATGTGCACATTCTTCTGTGTTTGAACTAGACTTACAGTGTGTCAGAATGTGAAATCTAACATTTCCAGTCAGTATTAAAGACAAAAAGTGCAAATATATAAATATAATTTATTGCAATGTAAGCCATGTTTTTTTTATTTAAATGTTCACATGTAGTATTCACTCAAATAAACGCACTGGGCCTGTGCAAGTGGTAACAGCTACTGTATGTCTGGCATAGGTCCAGACACCTTGGCAGTCCACGGGGTGGTGGGGATACATGTGGGAGTGTTATTTTTTTAACAACCATTATGAGCCATTACAGTCAGCTATGTTTAGGTGCAAAAAACTGGTCCTGAAGGCCAAATTCAAAAGCAGTGACACTGACAACTGAAAGCAGTTCACTGTATTTGGAGATGGCCTTTAGGCCAATTAGCTACTGTGGTTAAAACACGCTAGTTGTGAAATAAACTATATTTTTCAAATATAGCTCAGGACTGCCATGTCTGATGCCAGTGTTCTTAATCATGGTATCATTTAAGCTACAAACAAACACAGCCATAACACTGTTCACTGATTGGCACCAGCCTTCCACCAACACTTTGGTGCTGGAAGTAAAGCTGGTGCAGGTCCTCCATCATGTTGATCAGCTTCACGCTGATGACCCCCCCCCCCCATGCTGCTGCCGCCGCAGTGGCAGATGAGTAGATCTGATGGTGCACTTATTCGCTGGGAGGGGAAAAGAAGGGAGAAGCCAGTCAGACCTAGAGACATCTGGCAGGGTGAAGATGCTTCCTAAGCTCTCTGGGCACCATGATGGACATAGCTGTCACCAATGATCCAGACTGCAACTATGACAGGAAAATAAATGAGTGTAATACATGCTTCTATTTCACCTCTAAAGGAAAAAACGTAACAAGGCAGCAACACCTCAAAATATCTAGATAACAGACAATATCAGCCATCTAAAGTATATAACAGTGCTGTGTGACCATAAACTTCACTTGCCACAGTCACAGAAAACTTGTTTTGCTGGATATCATGTACAATGTGTTAAACATGAGTAGCTAACCTTAGCCTAGCAAGTCATGTCTGATGCTCTGCCAGTGAAGCTTAATGCTAAGACGGCTATAAGACTTGACTATTATACATGTTATTCTATAAAAGGAGACAGTGATAGACTCCGTCACCATGCCAACGGTAAATATAATCAAGCATTAAATCATGCCATACTACATTTAAAAGCATTTCTATTGAAAGGTGTGACATAACATCAACTTACCTCCATCTAGTGTATACAAGTTATCATGTCTCCAGTAGAGCTGAGTGCTGGTTGGAACCTATGGTCGGAAGGAGGCGATAGTGGGCGTGGCCATGCCATAGATGCAAGCCCATGATTGGTCAGTCAAACCCACCAATAGAATCTCTTATTTTGACCATTTTTGACTTGCAAAACTCTCACTTCCAAAATGGTTTAACCAGCAAAACTTTGACTCACAAAGAAAACGTTTTGACTTGCAATCAAATAATATGATGTAATAGTAATTAAAACTTTTTTTGTGACACAAAGAAGGCCTGTTTATTTTCAATCACAAACTTGATTTTTGATTGCAGTGCAATAAATATGCTCTCAAAACATTTTTTTTTGCTTGCATTAAAAAGACACAAATACCTTCATAATACTGCTGGTAAAAAGCACCTTATTTGTTTAAAGTGTTGTTTAAACCACGTTATTGCACTTTTGTGTATATAGCAGTATATTTATATTAAAAGTGTGCAATACACTACTTGAGAATTCATTTTTCAATTTTGCACATAAATATGCAATTGACTCCGATAAATCGCAGAAAACATGAGATTAATCGTGATTTAAAAATTTAATCGTTGCCCAGCACTATTAAAATGCAAATATTGTTTTCATTTTCTCTGTTTAATAGAATAAAGAAGGGAAGAGCCCTTTGCATATGGCTGCTATGCACGGGCGCTTCACAGGCTCCCAGATTCTGATACAAAATGGTAATGTAAATTGCAAAAACTACATGATTGATCCCTCACAATATATTCTGACATAAGATATCAGAGCATGTCCTCAACTGAAACACTTAATGTCATGTTTCTTTCCCCCTCTGTGCACAGGTGGGGAGATTGACTGTGTTGATATGTATGGAAACGCTCCTCTTCACGTTGCCGCCAGATATGGTCAGGAGTTACTGATCAGCACTCTGCTGACAAATGGTGCTGAAAAGGCCAGGTAAGTCTGTGTTTTGTTCTTTTTGTTGTTTTTGTTACACTGCACTTACACTTCAAGATAAATGAATTATTTGCTTTCTTCTTGAAGTATGCTCTCACACCACTGCACTGAAACATGTCATTTCTTCTCTAATTGTTTGGAATTTACTAGGGCTGGGCACGTTAACACTTTAATAAATTAACGTGACAATTATTTTATTTCGAGTTAATACAGTTTTTTTTTTAATTATTATTTTGATAGTCTGATTCTTTCTGGCTCTGATTACACATACCGTAAAATCATGGGTCACAGTAGGGGTGGGATGTTGATCAGCCTGCCAATCACCCACCCAAACAAGCAGCGGAGGGATGTTTTGGCAGACTACGCTGGATGCAGCGTGGGAGAAGTAAGACAGCGCTCCGCAAGTAAACGTCAGGCTCTCTACTGAGAGTAACTATGGCAAAAGCTTCTGTGCGCTACACATCTGTAGCATATTTAACTTAAGTTAAAATTATACATAGCTTTACCTGATAGGCCTTCATCTAGTTTTGCGGGGATGCTATGTCATGCACATTCCCTCCAGTTGATGTCCTAATTAGTTGAATATTAATGTAGATTCTGGAAACTCACAAACAGCGATGATCAGTCTCTCTTCCAATGATTTGTGCTCCATGTCGTGTACAAAAAGTCACGACAATTCAACATTGACAATTCAACTTGGCAGCTGACGGGTGTGTGCGTGAGGTAAGCACAGCTGTGACAGTTTCACAGGAATGCACCTGCTTGTCGCTACACCTTGTGCTCGACCACTTCACCTTACTCTCACACTGACACTTGCTACTGAACATAGACTGTTTCTGCTGCTCCCTGGTAAAAGAAAAATGTTTCTGCTGATACCTGTTCAGAAAAAAACAAGAAAAATGGACTCTGATGGTTACTTGTGTTAACAAGCTAGATAAAAGGTATTTCCCTGGCAGTGGCAAATAGCTTTGGTTTTATATTTGATTTGATTACATTAATGTTTAAGTTGAGATTTACAAGAAATATTTTATTGCTACTGTATAAATGGAATACCGCTGGTAAAAAGCACCTTATTTGTTTAAAGTGTTTGCAAACCACGTTATTGTACTTTTGTGTTTATAGCAGTATATTTATATAGAAAGTGTGCAATATACTACTTCAGAATTCATTATTCAGTTTTGCGCATAACTAGAAAACCAAGCGATTAAAAATGTTATTGTTGCCCTTCACTAGAATTTACCTTCACATCCCATCATGTCAGCTGTGATACACAAAAACTCCATCAATTTTATTATGACCTTTTTATATAATAGTTGCACATACATACATACATACATACATACATACATACATACATACATACATACATACATACATACATACATACATACATACATACATACATACATACATACTCACTTAATTGTTATACATAATCCTATAATATACTGCTTCCTGACTAGGAAGCACATCAGCAGACATAAGCTGCAAAGTCACTGTTGATTCTTTAACATCAGAAAAGTTTGATTTTGTACTTCATTTCCAATTCAATGGACAAAATTGTGGCAGATACTAAAGTAAATGAAAAATATGTTTTTTATTATGTCTAAAGACAGGGGATTCATGGGATGCTTCCACTACATTTGGCGGCACTCTATGGATTTCCAGACTGTTGTCGAAAGTTACTGTCTAATGGTGAGAATATGTTACTGAGTCACTAAGCCAGGCTTATCCATTTATTATCTCCCTTGTTACAAAATAATTGCTGATACAACTCAAAATGTTTCCACGTATTAAAGTGTTTTTGCTGGTTGTGTTATGGTTCAGGCCAGTTTTACATCATGCCGTCTCAAACGTCCTCAGTTGGGTTCGATATAAACATCATAGACGATCACGGGAGGACATGCCTGCATGCAGCTGCCTCTGGAGGGTGAGTTCACGCGCACACACACAGACATACACACCCACACACTTAGAGTTATATTTATTGCTATGTTTTAATTTTTGTGATTTACATATACAGTTGGATTTTGGTCTTTATATTTATTTATATAGCTTTAATCTTGTTTTTTTTGGTCTCCGTGTCAAAAAGTATTTTTAAATTATGGATGATTTTAGTCAGTTGATATAAACAGTAAATGTCGTATGATACTGTAATGTAATACTGTTAAAAAAAGAAATAATTTAAAAAAACCCAGCAGTAATTGAGAATTGATTTCTCTTAAATCAGGATTGAATATTATATGCCAATAGCTTCCCTTCACTTAAGTGTGGTGTCAATTATTGAAACACTACTGGATAAAAGGGGAAGGTTTAAAAAAATCCTAATTCTAATAATCTATCCCTGTTGTTTACCTGGTCAGGAAGGGCTGCCAAGTAAAAAGGCAACAGAAAAGAGTGAGCCTGAATCATACATTGATGTCATACTTGTTCATAAACTGTCTGGCACAGATCGGATACACTTGCAAATTAAAATCTACCTTTTTGTCTTGTGACAGAAATGTTGAGTGCCTAAACTTGCTATTGAATAGTGCTGCTGAACTGGATGTAAAAGATAATTTGGGAAGGTAAGTAGTGCTGAATAGCCAGAGCTAAGAAGTTTAACTTGGCTTTGGTGTTAGCTGATATCACAGTTGTCCCCCGTTTTGGCTCGCAGATCTCCTTTGCACTATGCTGCAGCTAATGGGAGAAGCCAATGCACAATCGCCCTGGTGAGAGCCGGTGCCGATGTCAATGAGCTGGATCTGACCGGCTGCAGCCCTCTGCACTACGCTGCTGCGTCACACACCTTTTGTGGGTGAGAGAGGATTTACTATCATGTTTTACCCCTTCTACTCAGAGACCAACATCAGGTGGACAGTTCAGTTCTTTGTTGATAATCCTGACTCCACTCAAGCCAGTTTTAATTGTCCGTCTCTCTTTCCAGAGGGGAAACAAACTCTGCCCATAGTGAGGAAAAGCAACACGAAGCCTCTCTGTAAGTCACACATTCTTCTATCAAGTACATCAGCTTTTATCTTAATATACTCTACTGTGCAGAATCCACAGTGATCTGATAAAATCTACATAGCAAGTATTAATTACAGCCACTAATCACCATACTATCTATTTAATCCAATTTTATTTATATAGCGGCAGTTCACAACAAAAATATTTCTTTTCCTCATAGTATTACCCATTTAACCCTATTTTGAAATAATATTCAATGCAGAGATATCTGAGTGGGGAGTCTGGAAGTCCTCCCCCCGACATTTTTAAGCATTAAACACTTAATTTTCTGATTTCTGAAGAAATATTCTGCACCAATTTATGGTAGAAATGTCTTTATTTATATAAAAAGGAAACACAAAATTCAGCAAGTGACAATTCAAAATAACAAAATATAATGCAGTATCAGCAGCTTGTTTATTTAGCGTAAGTTTCTTTTTTGGACAATGTGCATGTGTTTCTTCTATGTTTGGATTGCATTGAATGTTTTCTTATTAACTTTTCTTAAAGCCTATTCAGTTATTTACCATTTTTTATTGCAAGCAACATTTTTAACAAGTACTTTTAAAAAGTGTATGCAGGTGAAACTCAAAATTAGCATATCGTGCAAAAGTTCATTTATTTCAATAATTCAACTTACAAGATGAAACTAATATATTATATAGACTCATTACATGCAAAGTGAGATATTTCAAGCCTTTGTTTGATATAATTTCGATGATGATGGCTTACAGCTTATGAAAACCCCAAATTCAAAATCTCAGAAAATTAGATTATTGTGAAAAGGTTCAGTATTGTAGGCTCAAAGTGTCACACTCTAATCAGCTAATCAATCCAAAACACCTGCAAAGGGTTCCTGAGACTTTAATTGGTCTCTGGTTCAGTGGAATTCACGATCATGGGAAAGACTGCTGACCTGACAGTTGTGCAGAAAACCATCACTGACACCCTCCACAAGGAGGGAAAGCCTCAAAAGGTAATTGCAAAAGAAGTTGGATGTTCTCAAAGTGCTCTGTCAAGGCACATTAATAGAAAGTTAAAGCCCCCCTCCAGCCAGTTTTAACTGCCGTTTTTGGCGAACGTTCTTTCTCAAACAGAGAATGGGGGTGTGGTTAATAGTCGGACGTAACATTACCATGACAACCAAAAACTGACCAGCTGAAGTGTTCATTAACGACATGCTGTGTTAACATCACTACACTGTAAAGTTTAGTACACTTTACTGTCTTGCAGGAGCAGCTGTTACTTACCCATGATAGGAACTAATGTGCGTATCAGCTGTTATCAATCACACAGTGGATGGTCCTGTCACGCACTGCACACGATAACTCCCACTACTTTTTATAGTGCTCTTACTTTACCGCGGAGGTGGGGGGTGCCGATGCATTGGTAAAACGGCCTTCAGTAAAATGCATGTTGCAGACTGTATATAAGACAATGGCAGGTAAAAGTGCGACGCGTTTTTGTAAATGACATGATAAATTGGTTAGCTAGCTCACAACTGTTTATCGGTTTGATGCTCTGACTTCAGGAGGCGTGACGGTTTTTTAACGAGGCGTGACAGTGCGCCTGCGCAAGCTTGGACAATGACGTATGACTTATGGAATTTACTATAGTCATACGTCACCACCCCGTTTTAACAACTAAGCAACTTTTGCAACTTTGAGCACAAAATTAAGCTATTTGTCAAAAAATATTTGGCGAACTATGTGGGTAATCAACATTGTAAGGAAATAACTCAGAAAAATATGAAATATCATAGAAATGTCAAAATACACTGGAGGGGGGCTTTAAGTGGAAGGGAAAAGTGTGGAAGAAAAAGGTGCACAAGCAGCAGGGATGACCGTAGCCTGGAGAGGATTGTCAGGAAAAGGCCATTCAAATGTGTGGGGGAGCTTCACAGGGAGTGGACTGAGGCTGGAGTTACTGCAGCAAGAGCCACCACACACAGACGGGTCCTGGACATGGGCTTCAAATGTCGTATCCCTCTTGTCAAGCCGCTCCTGAACAACAAACTAGGTCAGAAGCGTCTTACCTGGGCTAAAGAAAAAAAGAACGGGTCTGTTTCTCAGTGGTCCAAAGTCCTCTTTTCTCATGAGAGCAAATTTTGCATCTCATTTGGAAACCAAGGTCCCAGAGTCTGGAGGAAGAATGGAGAGGCTCACAATCCAAGATGCTTGAAGTCCAGTGTGAAGTTTCCACAGTCTGTGTTGATTTGGGGAGCCATGCCATCTGCTGATGTTGGTCCACTGTGCTTTATTAAGTCCAGAGTCAGCGCAGCCGTCTACCAGGACATTTTAGAGCACTTTATGCTTCCTTCAGCAGACGAGCCTTTATGGAGATGCTGACTTCTTTTTCCAGCAGGACTTGGCACCTGCCCACACTGCCAAAAGTACCAAAACCTGGTTCAATGGCCATGGGATTACTGTGCTTGATTGGCCAGCAAACTCGCCTGACCTGAACCTCCACAGAGAATCTAGGGGGCATTGCCAAGAGAAAGATAAAGACATGAGACCGAACAATGCAGAAGAGCTGAAGGCCGTTACTGAAGCATCCTGGTCTTCCATAACACCTCAGCAGTGCAACAGGCTGATAGCATCCATGCCACACCGCACTGAGGCAGTAATTCAGGGAAAAGGGGCCCATACCAAGTACTGAGTACATATGCGTGATTATACTTTACAGAGGGCTGACATTTCTGTATTTAAAATCCTTTTTTTATTGATTTCATGTAATATTCTAATTTTCTGAGATTTTGAATTTGGGGTTTTCATAAGCTGTACGCAATAATCATCGAAATTATATCAAATAAAGGCTTGAAATATCTCACTTTGCATGTAATGAGTCTATATAATTATTTTCACCTTTTAAGTTGAATTACTGAAATAATTTTTTTTCACTTTTTCACAATATTCTAATTTTCTGAGATGCACCTGTATATAGTAGGCTTGGCAGAGAGGCTGGAGGTTTGTCAATTTTGTGTGAAAATTGTGTACTTGTTTAGTCAATATGGATAATACATAAAAAGTAAGTGTTGTGGTGCTCATAGAAAATACTGTATATCCGTAACTTGACCCTGAGGCTGTAGTCTAACAGCCAGTCTGCCAATGTAGTAAGTATAAGCACATCCACAGGTGAACACTTCCTGCTGTGCTGTTATGTGTTTTACAAACTGTTAGATGTCTGAACTACACACACTTGAAAAAATTAACAAAATAAAAAACAGGACTTGGACTTAGATATGGAGATAAAAAGAAGCACTTAGTAAATTGGAAATTCAGCAACTACAAAGAGAAGTGATTTTTTTTTGCTTTGCTCATGTTGTTTCATGAATAAACAGTGCACAATATATTCTCCTTATTGAAGTGGGACTATGATTTGAGAGTATTATAAAATGAAATAGGAATCCTACTTAGTGTGTGTGAGTTTCTTGAGTGACATATAATGTCCTGCGCTCACTTTTAAGGCACAATATGATTATTATATATGACACATTATTATGACCGTTTCAGTTAAGAGCGTTAATATTTTTAGCTTCTCACACATTCAGTCCCACACTTTCTTTTGCTGGTTTATTGATATACCCGTGTTACTTTTTCTTTTATTTATCCTTTTTTTTGTTTTATAAGTGCTTTCATTCCACATAAACCTACTCGCTGATGGGCATTGTCTGCAAAGTATGGCGCATCTTCTCCAGTTATATAACCCCAACCTACTGTTTTAATACAGGCTACTGAAAAATATGCAAAAGACATAGGCCTACATAAGAACATGGAATGACTGAAAAAAAACACTTTGGTTTCTGATCATCGTGACCGCTGACTGACCAGATAAGGCACCATGATTAACTAATCCTGGCTGTTAGCCAGGTCTGGAGCAGGCTAGCCACACAGAATAAATTTCTGGAAAATCCCGGCTTAATCCGCTATCCTGGTTTTGTGAAACAGCCCTCGTGTAAAAGACCGTACTGTTTATTTCCAGTCTGCAGTTTCTACCTGCTGTGTCATCTCCTACACACTGACACGCAGCGGCCAGCAGAGAGAGAGAGACCGCTGCGGAGATGGTAAAGTGGAGATAACTAACGTTACTTGAGTTGACGACAGCGGCGCTCGTTGCTGTCAGCTACGTGGAATACAACCTTCGCGAGTAAAAAGACAGTACTTAAACAATACATCTGTTCAACAAGCAGAAGCGTGTAAATAGCCTTATTTTAATCTTCTCTCTCCATAGTCTCTTATCCTCTATGTTTTATATAAGCACAGCTAACGTTAGCTTGGCAGTTAGCCACTTGTACAAACCAGCTAACTTGTTAACTTGAATTGATAATAATCGGCCGAAATTAATTTCCGGTATGATTCCGATAATGAAAATATGCCCATTATCTGCAGATATTATATCGGATTGATAATAATTGTGCATCCCTAGAGATAACACTATTCAGGTTATACATCTGTGATTAATTAAGAGCCTAAATACAACTCTTGCTCCTTAATTTGCACAAAGATTATGCGGCGTTAGCTTAGTTAACTAGGTTAAGGGCCAAAAGTGGAGTTAGACGTGCTCAAAAGTAGTTGTGCCACAAACTTTAGATCATGCACTATATATTTTAAATAGGGCCCCTAGAGTTGTTGAAATGTGTGTTGACAGGGTTGACAGAGACACCCTTTAAGTTTCTTCAAAAAGTAGTTCAGAACAAAATCAGATTAGGAAAGAAGTCACAATCACAGTGATATTGCACATTTGTAAGATTAGTTTAAAAATTTGGACACTACAGAAAAAGGGTTTAATTTTGATTATATAAATCCGTCTATATAAATGTCTCTTTAGTGTACCCGTTATTTTAAAACAAATACCAGAACAGTACAGAGAAAAGCCATGTTTCATGATTCTCGTGAGAAAAATAATGTTTTGCTCTGTGTATTCAGTTGTTTAGACTACTTGCTTGACAATGGGGCGAACCCAACTCTGAAGAACTGTAAGGGTTACAGTGCCGTCCACTATGCAGCAGCTTATGGGAACAAACAGCACCTGGAACTGGTCAGTGGTATCTTTTGATGTAGAGGCTTGGAGTTTTTTTAAATCGATTACAGTCTAGACCTAAATTAAATTTTCTGTCTCTTTCTTCTCTCACTTGCAGCTCCTGGAGATATCTTTCAACTGTCTCGAGGAGGTTGAAAGTAATATACCAGTCAGTCCTTTGCACTTAGCTGTGAGTACCACACGATTACAATGAATATACTGGAGAAGAAGTGACTTTTGAAATGAATAGATCATGCTTACAAGCCTTTGACTCCGTTGTTTTTTGCTTTCTGCTGTTCAGGCATATTATGGTCACTGTGAGGCCCTGCGTTTGCTGTCTGAGACGTTAGTGAGCCTGGATGTTCGGGACATTGAAGGTAGAACGGCCCTCTACCTGGCTGCTCGGAGAGGTTTTGCCCCGTGTGTGGAAGTGCTGCTGAAACATCAAGCCTCCTACACACTGAAGGAGCACAAGCACAAGTGGACAGCTCTCCATGCTGCAGGCAAGTGTTGGATCCGGTTTAAGGAATGGGATGTTTGCTAGACAATGTTATGAGAATAAAACAGTTTTTAGTTATAATTATTCTCTTTGAAACTGATATTTTTTACTTGATATTTTCTTTTTACTCCTGCGTAGCTGCTGAGGGCCAAATGGATTGTCTGCTTTTATTAGTCAACATGGAACAAAGCGCAGATGTCATTGACAATCCAGATACGCGGGGACAGTGAGTCATATACTCTTATTTCTTATTATTGTTTAATTAGGTAAATACCTGATATGTAAAGCCTTTGCATGTCATACTGTTAATTTGAAACTTATTAAATATTGTATTGTAAATTGTATTATGACATGACAGAATCTAAAATTCCAGTTTAGGCTATTTACAACAACAACAATGTTAGAACCCTTTTATTTGCACCGAAGTTATGCCAGCAGTGACTGACCAGTTTTCATTTTCTGTGGCATGACTACTCTGGTTTCACTGTTTACCTTGACACACACTCACGTTCATAGAGCGTAGTTGAAAATATTTATTGTATCAAATGGATACTAATTTGGCAGCATCACAGATCAATTGATAACAGAGTCAGAGAGTCAATGGCTGTTTCTCAATACCGAGTTCGCCAAGTTCGGACTTCTGTACTTTAAAGCTCGGACTTGGCAAGTTGGGCTCGGGAGTACAAACTCCCAGGAACGGGAGCACGCAGTCAGTCATTCAGCAACTGGAACAGCAGCGGACTTGTTGGGGCCCGAACCGTTAGTGGGCATGACCTCACATATCCGAAAATGTTGTAGCATTTTTTTAAATTAGCTCTATCTTGAGAATTCAACCACATATTTGGAGTTTTAACAACTATATTCTCGCATAAAAACTCTTAAAACTGCGATATGTGACACAAGAACAGCAGTATTATAACTTACAGTTAAAAGTTTTCTCCTCCGACATGTCCGCTTTTTGGCAGTGAAATGCATTCGGGGAGACCTGGCGATCCGAAGTCCACAAAAGTCACCACTGATGCAGGCTCGGTAAAACGGGCAGAGCGAGAACACACCCGGGTATTTTACTGTACTCGGCTAGATGCGTACTTTTGAATTGGAACAGTACTTTGGCTGCGACTGATGACGTTTCACAAGAACATAAGTACAGACAAGAACGCATACTGAGAAACAGCCCATGTTTTTTTATTTACTGCCAGCTAATATTCAAGCACAAATAAAAAATAATGGTGGTTTATTAACATTAAAATGGTGGAGAAAACGTCTAATGCAGTGAGGTGACTTTACCCACCAAACCTTTTACTATTCTTCTGACATGATCAGAGAATTACAGCAGTGAATTCTTGTTTGTTTGCTTTTTGTCAGGACGGCTCTCATGCTGGCAGCTCTGGGATGTCACACCGACTGTGTCCACATCCTGTTGGAGAAAGGAGCGAAGGCTGATGCTGCGGACAAAAAGGGCTTCACTGCATTACACAGAGCTGTACGTGTATTTGCTCATCTCTATTTAAATGGGCGAAAATATCCCTTCACATATTCTTGGATATTTAAGCTGCATTGTTTTCCTCTCACATGATATCTTGTGTGCAGGCCATGTTGGGCAGTGAGGACTGTGTATCTGCTCTGTTGGAACATGGGGCTTCTGCTCTGTGTAGAGACTCTCGGGGAAGGACCCCGCTGCACCACGCAGCGTCACTCGGCCACACAGAGCTACTCCGAACCTTGCTAAAGGCTGCTATGAAAGCTGACCCTCTGGACTCCATATTGGACTACAGAGGCTACATGCCCACCCATTGGGCTGCCCACCACGGTGAGACATCCGAGCAAGAATTCATGTCTAAATTTATTTTTAAAAAACTGATTAGTTGAGTGTTGAATAGAGCACTTGCGTGGTGAGATACATGATTTTACAAAGTTCTGAATATTAATCATTTGTCCATTTGTTTCCTGTGTCTGTAGGGCGTGAAGGATGTTTACGCATTTTACTTGAAAACAAACTTTTTAGCTACCAGGAAGGAAATCTCTTTACCCCATTGCATTGTGCCCTGTGAGTACTTTAGTAAATGTAAATGGTCATTGTACAAATGTATACAAATGTTTACTAGTGGTTCTTCAAAATGTAACAACGTAGTTCCTCCCACGCAGAGTAAATGGACATGATGTTGCTGCTGAACTTCTAGTGAAGACTGTTGGCCCTCAAATTGTTAACGTTAGTGATGCCAAAGGAAGGTGGGTTTTCTACTTATCATCATACAAATGTATTTCATGCATGCTCAACGGATTTTGTATGCAGAGTTGTAGAATTAGGTTTCTTTTTAATTCAGGCACACATCTACAAGCAGTGGTTGTACATATGCAACTAAATCACAGCTCCACATGATAATTTCCATCCATTTGATTGAGAATATCCATCAAAATTGGCAGTATTCATACAGTAGTCATATATCATACAATTCATAATATTGTATGATATAGTCAATTTCAAGAAACTTATTGCATTAAGTGAATTTGTCTGCTCATAATGTATATTCATGTGTACGTTTGTGTGGGTGCAGGACCACGCTGCATGCGGCTGCTTATTCAGGAAATGTTGCTGGGCTCCAGCTGGTCCTGGCCCAGGGAGCAGAAGTCAACGCTGTGGACCTTTGTGGATGCTCTGCTCTAATGGTTGCTGCAGACTGTGGACAGACTATGGCTGTTGGTAGGTGAAATTCACCTGGTCGGTGTCTTTAAATGTGTATGCAATTATTCTTATCTACACCAGGGGAGACTTAAAAACACATCAAGACACAAAGTCCCGCTTTCACCCATCTTCCCTCTCAATTTGCTTTGTTCGTGATTATTTCTTATCAAGCACTCAATCACACACAATTATTCAGGAGAAAGGAATTCTTATTTCTCCTTTTAGCATGTGGTTACTGTTTTTACCCTCACAGTCCTCACTAATGGTTACCTTTAATACCCGATATAAATCATTTCCCCTGTTGCACTGATTGAAAGTTGCTCAAATGAAAACACACCAGCTAAGTGTAAATAAATTATAAAGGCCTGTGGTCAATGTGAAAGGTGTCTTATTTTTCTTTATTACAGAGTTCTTGCTGCACAAAGCCAAGCCAGACCTGACCCTGGTGGATGTCAACAATAACACTGCCCTTCACTTAGCCTGCAGCAAGGTTACATACACATACAAATGCATGTACTGTATGCATGCCTAATAACATTTACATGTGTGTAGGAACAGTTGATATCTGTCATATCAAGTGATAATCTGCCAAAAAATAATAAAATTCCTGTTAAAAATGTAATCGAACATTCAAAATTAACAGTTATACTACTTACGTCATACTAAATTGTAATATATGTTTTATTTCATATTACCTAATAACAGTAATAATGTGGTGCTATAAGTGGGAAATTCACTAAATTAATTACATGAACAATTTGATTACATTATTAGCCACAGCTTAAACACCTCATCTCCTAGTACATTGTGTTTTATTCTACAGGGTCATGAGATGTGTGCCCTGTTGATCCTGGGAGAGATCAACGACTCCTCCCTCATAAATGCTACAAACAACGCTCTCCAAATGTGAGTTGTCTTAAAGCACTGGCCGCTATACGTTGTGCATGCTGTTAATTTAACACCACAGATAAAATCAAGATGATAATAATTAGCTAATTTATGAATAAGAAAAAACTATGGATTCTGAAGTTCAGTATTAAGACACATTTGCTTATCACGCGGTGTGCATTTAAAGAGCCTATTTCAGTGAGACTATGTGTGATGATAGATTACACAGGTTAATATTGCAGGGCATTAAAATACTAGTGTTGTGCATCAGAAGATTTAGACTAGTTGAAGTTTGGCAGAGTGCAAGTTAACATGAAATGCTCCATTGAACTGTAACCTGGAAAAGGATTTAAGGGGTATGGCAGAATTTGAATATTAAGTTGTAACATTATGAGAAAAAATATTTTGAGAGTAAAGTCATCATTTAGAGAAAAGAAAACTTTATTCCCCAAATGTCTAACAGTGACTCTAATACTCTGTCACAATCAGTTGAAGGGGACTTTGTAGGTTCTTCCAAGGTGCCACAGATGTAAATGCTCTGTATTTATATAACGCCTTTCTAGTCTTTGCGACCATTCAAAGCACTTTTACACTACATTGCCTTCACCATTCACACACTGAGCTTACGTGCTCAAACATTCATACACTGGTGTAACAGCCACCAGGATCAATTTGTCGTTCAGTATCTTGCCCAAGGGCACTTCGACATGCAGCCTGGAGGAGTTAGGGATTAAAACGCTGATCTTTTGATTAACGGGCAAACCGCTCTACCTCCTGAGCCACATTCGCCTGTACAGCACCTGGTATTCCCACGCGGTCTCCCATATAACTACTAACCAGGCCCTTGCTTAGCTTCTGAGATCAGACAAGTTCAGGTGTGCCCAGTGTAGTATGGCTGTAAGCCAATGCTATCTTTTGGACTCTTTTTCAAATGTAGTACAGAAAAGGAAATTCATTGTGATGATGCTGGTGAATACTTTCTTAATTATGAAGGATTATCCATATACTATGTTTTTACCATGTACCTGCAGTGTTGTCTCACCTGCCTCTGGCCTCAGTAAATACCGCATGTGAATGTGTAAGCCGTCAGTAATGACTTGTTTTTCTTTCTTATGCAGGCCCCTCCACATTGCAGCAAGGAAAGGCCTGGCCACTGTAGTGCAGGTGTTACTAAGCAGAGGAGCAGCAGTCATGGCTGTAGATGAGGAAGGTAAGCAGGAATAATTATATTTCAGTGGTACAATTCCAAAGTGGCCCATGTTTCCTCCAAAAACAATTTACCTGAAAGACACTGTAGGATGACTCTTTGCTTGTTGACCCTCTACAGGTCACACCCCGGCTCTGGCTTGTGCTCCAAACAAGAACGTGGCGGACTGTCTGGCCATGATACTTTCCACCATGAAGCCTTATCCTCCCAGAGAGGCCAGCACCGGTACAGCCTCCCACTTCAACCCCATTCTGAAGAACTGTGTCATTGCTGCCACCTGTGGGTCAAGTGGCAACCTGTGTCATGCCTAAACCAAAGGCCACACCAGCACTAGTGGCCTGCACAAATGTTTGAGTGTTTGAATGATGGAGTGAAATTTCATCCCATGTAACCGAAAGTCTCCACACATAACCACAGACAGGAACTAGCGTGGTCATGCATAGCTCCATGACATGTACAGTGGGGAAAACAAGTATTTGATACACTGCTGATTTTGCAGGTTTTCCTACTTACAAAGCATGCAGAGGTCTGTAATTTTTATCATAGGCACACTTCAACTGTGAGAGACGGAATCTAAAACAAAAATCCAGAAAATCACATTGTATGATTTTTAAATAGTTAATTTGCATTTTATTGCACGAAGTATTTGATACATCAGAAAAGCAGAAGTTAATATTTGGTACAGAAACCTTTGTTTGCTATTACAGAGATCAAACGTTTCCTGTAGTTCTTGACCAAGTTTGCACACACTGCAGCAGGGATTTTGGCCCACTCCTCCATACAGACCTTCTCCAGATTCTAAAGGTTTCGAGGTTGTCGCTCGGCCATACAAACTTTCAGCTCCCTCCAAAGATTTTCTATTCGGTTCAGGTCTGGAGACTGGCTAGGCCTTGAGATGCTTCTTACGGAGCCACTCCTTAGTTCCCCTGGCTGTGTGTTTTGGGCTGTTGACATGCTGGAAGACCCAGCCATGACCCATCTTCAATGCTCTTACTGAGGGAAGGAGGTTGTTGGCCAAGATCTTCCGATACATGGCCCCATCCATCCTCCCCTCAATACGGTGCAGTCGTCCTGTCCCCTTTGCAGAAAAACGTCCCCAAACAGTGTTTCCACCTCCATGCTTCAAGGTTGGGATGGTGTTCTTGGGGTTGTAGTCATCCTTCTTCTTCCTCCAAACATGGCGATTGGAGTTTAGACCATAAAGCTCTATTTTTGTCTCATCAGACCACATGACCTTCCTCCCATTCCTCCTCTGGATCATCCAGACGGTCATTGGCAAACTTCAGACGGGCCTGGACATGCGCTGGATTGAGCAGTGGAACCTTGCGTGCGCTGCAGGATTTTTATCCATGACAGCGTAGTGTGTTACTAATGGTTTTCTTTGAGACTGTAGTCGCAGCTCTCTTCAGGTCATTGACCAGGTCCTGCTGTGTAGTTCTGGGCTGATCCCTCACCCTCGTCATGATCAGTGATGCCCCACGAGGTGAGATCTTGTATGGAGCCCCAAACCGACGGAGTCATCTTGAACTTCTTTCATTTTCTAATAATTGCGCCAACAGTTGCTGCCTTCTCACCAAGCTGCTTGCCTATTGTCCTGTAGCCGATCCCAGCCTTGTGCAGGTCTACAATTTTATCCCTGATACCTTGACACAGCTCTTTGGTCTTGGCCGTTGTGGAGAGGTTGGAGTCCGTTTGATAGTGTGTTGACATTCGGGGAGTCTTTTATACAGGTAATGAGTTCAAACAGGTGCAGTTAATACAGGTGATGAGTGGAGAACAGGAGGGCTTCTTAAAGAAGAACTAACAGGTCTGTGAGAGCCAGAATTCTTGCTGGTTGGTAGGTGATCAAATACTTGTGCCGTCCAATAAAATGCAAATTAATTATTTAAAAATCATACAATGTGATTTTCTGGATTTTTTTTTTAGATTCTGTCTCTCACAGTGTACCTATGATAAAAAAATTACAGACCTCTACATGCTCTGTAAGTATGAAACTCTGCAAAATCAGCAGTGTATCAAATACTTGTTCTCCCCACTGTATAGACGTGTTATCTGCAGCTGCATGTACACTAATGTGCTCATGCACCAGTAGCATTGATTTCTTCTCTAAAATCTAGTCCTACAGATCACTAACATTAGCAGACCTCTTAGATTATTTTCTGTCACACCAGTTGAGTTTAGCACATCGTATATTGTTTTCATGAAGTACTAACCATTAGAAATGAATGAAAGTTTTAACATGAGCACACTACACAAGCTTCTCCACTAGAACTCCTGGCTTGAATTTCTGAGCTCATTAACCACCAAAGCCTGAAGTCTCCTGTGTCCGTCCTCAGCTGATAAAAGTGCAAGAATACCTTGGCGATTGTGTGTTAAATCTATGTGTGTGTGTGTGTGTGGGTGTGGGTGTCTGCAGGTGTTATTTTGCATTTTAAACATTACTTCTAAATATACTTGTTTAAAATATCTAATCGGTGCTTTAAACCTTTTTATGCAATTAATAAGACTATTTTCTTATTCTATCCGAAATGTAGCAAACACTACAGTGATATAAATAACCATATTACTCTCAAAATATCTTATTATGAAATGATCAAGTTCCCTTTCGGTTAAGTAAAGTCGCAAGCATGTGTATAGTAGTAATATTAGGTTTACAGAGTTTAGTAAGTGTGTATATATAGTTATTAAAATTAAGTTAACATTTTACTTGTATTATCTTGAGAATCCCAAATTGAGAATTAACCTCAGGTTTGTGTGTACTGTACTGTGGATGCAATAAAAACACATTGTAAGCCGGATGTTACATAACAAGTATGACAGAAGTATCATATTTAAATTAAATAAGTTAGAATAAAGCAAACTATTGAAAACGTCAACAGAATAAATAAAATGTGCAACAGGAAAAAATCTTTTAGACTCGGAGCATGAAAGTCTTATGTCTTTATTAAATGTGACATTTCACCATATCTGTAATAAAATATTAATTACATTTTTTATTAATTGGTTGATCATTTGTTAATAATTTACCAAGTGCACAGTACTAGTTCCAAGAGCCCAAACTGCCATTTTCAAATTGCTCTCCTTTTCTGATCAGCAGTCTTAAACCCAAAGATATTTAACTTCCACTGATATAAGAAAACCAGCAAAGCCCTCACATTTAAGAGACTGGAACCAGAAAATATCAGTTATCAAATGGTCAGCTAATTTTCAGTCATTGACCAGTATTTATTGACATTCAGTTAATCTATCTAGTAAATACATGATAATACTTTCTGTGTGTTACCGTACAGGATATCCATTTTATGATTAAAACAAGAAAAAATTGAATCACAAAGAATTTAGTGTTTTTAACTATTAATTTTTACTTTTAAAAGAATTAGCACATTAGGACTGTACTGGTATACAGATGTGACTGCCTATCTCAATTTTTTATAAATGGAGGTCTGTATTGTATATTATTTTTTTTATAATTTGGAAGATGTAAATGCACACAGAATATTTTCCACTTTTCCTGTTTGACCCCGCTCCCTAATTAATACCTGCTGTACTATCTTAGAATGGCTTTAAACAATTTGCACTTTGGCATGAAAGTTTACATTTTACAGTAAGGTATCCTTAAGGTTATGCTAATTTGAAAGTGCATTTTGCTGATGGAACATTCATATAACGGTATAACCCAAGTAAGTATGAACATTATGCTTGTTTCATTTGGATGAAAAGATTGTAGGGAAAAGTGACCTGACATTTCTAAACACATGTTACAGTGAAATGTTTTGAATAATGTTTGTCTATAGGAAATGCTCTGTTGCAGCTTTTCATATGAACACAGGGTGTGTCTTCTGACCATCTTGCTGAGAGTTCAGGGTATCCCATCTATACTATGTGTAATTTTAGTTGTGGATGGCATTCATATGAGAGAAAACAAATAAATCCTCAGTCAAATCATATCAAAAGGGACTGTGCTGTTTTTTTCCACACCATTTCCGGTTTGAGTTCCATGACTAACACAGATTGGGTTATCATGTGCCATGAACATGTTGGCCACACAATGCTAGTGGCAGGTTTTAAGTCCCACGCACTGACTGGCAATTTTAGGAGGGCCAATCACGCCAAGACGTTATACTCCCGCAAAATTTGCAAAAGCGTGCAATTGGAATTCTGACTACAGGAATGTCCACCAGAGCTGTTGCCCGTGAATTGAATGTTCATTTCTCTACCATGAGTTATCAAAGATATGCCACACCTGTGAAGTGGATAGATTACTGACCTAGAGTGCTAGATGTCGGCATGGAGGCAGCCGATGTAGCGGTGACTGCAGCTGGTGTAGCAGGTATTGGACTCAGCCGTCTGCTGCCTCAGGATGTTCTGCTGCAGGTTGTACATCTTGCTGTTTGTGATGCACTTCACTTCTTTGACGAAGGCAGCATAACCATCAGCCCTGCTCTCCCAGATCCGCCTCCAGGTGTCCTGGGCCCTGGCTCCAAAGCCAACAATATTGTCACCCTCTAAGGCCACTGGTGGTGCAGGCTTCCTGGAGAAGAGGTACTCCCGCAGGTCCTCATTTTCCTGGAAGCTACTGGTGTAGTCCAGAAAGGACGGTCGGTCTGATACAAAATTACATTTCTTTATTCATGGCAATCAAACAACTATCTTACATGTAGACTATAAACTAGACTGTGGTATGCTGTGGTATTTACAGATTCTAAATATTCACAATGAGAATTGATGAACTTACATAACGATGGCACAAAAGGCCAGAGTCTTAATCATAGTTAAAGGTCTTTAACAAAAGTTAACGCTGACATACAGTTTATATATCTAACATTAATGTAAGTTCCTATCTAACTTGGCTGACAACAAACCGAGTTACAGCCTGTCAATGACAACATTTAACATCAGCACATTAAAATTGTCTATATAACAGTTTGATCACAAACATCTTAGAAGCCTTAACGTATCTTGCTTCATGAATAAAAACAGCTCAACTTACGTTTGATGCCTTTTAACTTTGCCGACTGAGCTCTAACTTCCAATGGAAAAGTACAGTAACTCTATTTGCCGCTGCTGCAGGTGTCTGCCACTCAAACGTACACAGGGTCTCCTCACCTTTACACAAGGGGGGAAACAGCGCCACCAAAATCCCGCTTATGGCCAAAAATATATTAAATCCGTAGTGATAAGAACTACCATAGAGAATGCAGAAAGTTAAGAGAGATAAGCTCTACAATTCCTAGTCCCCGCGCGCCAGACCGGGGTTCGATTCCCCGACGGGGAGAGTTCTCTTTTCCGCCATAATTCATTTTAACCTCATACTGTAGTCATTATTTCCGCTCAGATTTAATGCGCTGCAGTAGTGTCCGTTAATTTAAATGCTTCCCTCTATACCTATGTACAATCCTTGTGAATGCTGGAACATTCACAACAGCAGCCCAGTTACGTGGCAGTTACGTGACGCGTCAGTCCTCGTTAGTATAGGACAGTGGGATGTATCTCAGCGTGACTCTAGCCTTTCCTTGAGAAAGCAGATCGCTCCCATTGTCACCTTCCTTCCGTTGGCATGGTGCGGTCCGGTTTACTGATGATGTGACTGAGCCGTCTCATATACTGAACAAAATTCTAAACGCAACACCTTTGTTTTGGCCCCCTTTCATCATGAGCTGAACGCAAAGATCTAAGACTTTCTCTACGTACACAAAAAAGGCCCATTTCTCTCAAACATTGTTCACAAATCTGTCAAAATCTGTGTTAGTGAGCACTCCTCCTTTGCCGAGATAGTCCATCCACCTCACAGGTGTGGCATCTCAACACTGCGGTTGTGAGGCCGGTTGGCTGTACTGCCAAATTCTCTGAAATGCCCTTGGAGACAGCTCATGGTAGAGAAATGAACATTCAATTCACGGGCAACAGCTCTGGTGGACATTCCTGCAGTCAGCATGCCAATTGGACGCTCCTGCAAAAATGTGCGACACCTGTGGCATCGTTCGCGTGATGGGACTGCACATTTTCGAGTGGCCTTTATTGTGGCTCGCCTAGGGCACACCTGTGCAATACCCGTGCTGTCCTGATCAGCATCTTGATATGCCACACCTGTGAGGTGGATGGATTATGTCGGCAAAGGAGAAATGCTCACAAACGTAGATTTTGAGAGATTTCTGAACGATATTTGTGAGAAATAGACCTTCTGCGAACATAGAGAAAGTCTTCCATCTTTGAGTTCAGCTCACGTTGAATGGCGGAAAGACAAAAGTTTTGTGTTCACAATTTTGTGCAGTGCATTTCTGCCCAGAGTAGGCATGAACAAAGCTGCGTGTTTCCGCCGGTTTCAACCGGGCCCTTTCGCGGTTAGGCTTAACGTGATAACCACTACACTACGGAAACTGCTACAGCCGTCAAGAAGGTCGGGGTGCAGTTCCCCGACGGGAGAGTTCAGTTCTCTTGATGTCCCTTGATGTCTTTGATGTCCCTCAGTACATTTCTTTAGTGCCAAAGTTTCGAAAAACTGAAGAGGACTCCTAACTTTTGAGCGTATTGCTTCCGCTCTCCATTGGCCTCCAGATGTTTGCTCATTGCTGTTACAGTGTAAAACTGAAAGACGGCAAACACGTAGCAACACAGACTATGTAATCAGTAACCCGAACAGGAAGCGCGAAAACACGGGTCTGTCACAGCAATATCCTGAGAGACTGTCTACCACCCGCGATGGATGATTGATCCCACTAGCGCTGCACTTAAAAAAAAGAAAGGCGCACTAGTGTGAGGCCTTTTGCAGCCGTCCGCTTCTGTAGTGTAGTGGTTATCACGCTCAGCCTCACACGCCGAAAGGTCCCCAGTTCGAAACTGGGCAGAAACACTCCTCTTTGCTCTCTCGCCAGCTGCTAAAGTCAAACCGCATCGCCCCAACTTTCAGACAACCACACAATGTATATTAGAGTGTACCCGTAAAGCACAACTTGTTAATACAGACATGGGCTTACAACTTCGCTCGTACGCTTTGTCAAAGTCCTCTTGTTATTAGGTAAGTTAACGCCATCCTCACCCGGGCAGATGGGCGTCCTCCATGCCGCTCTATTACTTTTGCCTTTCTTGGTGAATAATCAGCAGCTGGTAGAGAACTGAACTCTCCCGTCGGGGAACTGCACCCCAACCTTCTTGACGGCTATAGCAGTTTCCGTAGTGTAGTGGTTATCACGTTCGCCTAACACGCGAAAGGGCCCCGGTTCGAAACCGGGCGGAAACACGCGGCTTTGTTCATGCCTACTCTGGGCAGAAATGCACTGCACAAAATTGTGAGCGCAAAACTTTTGTCTTTCCCGCCATTCAACGTGAGCTGAACTCAAAGATGGAAGACTTTCTCTATGTTCGCAGAAGGTCTATTTCTCACAAATATCGTTCAGAAATCTGTCAAAATCTACGTTTGTGAGCATTTCTCCTTTGCCGACATAATCCATCCACCTCACAGGTGTGGCATATCAAGATGCTGATCAGGACAGCACGGGTATTGCACAGGTGTGCCCTAGGCAGGCCACAATAAAAGGCCACTCGAAAATGTGCAGTCCCATCACACCGAACGATGCCACAGGTGTCGCACATTTTTGCGGGAGCGTCCAATTGGCATGCTGACTGCAGGAATGTCCACCAGAGCTGTTGCCCGTGAATTGAATGTTCATTTCTCTACCATGAGCTGTCTCCAAGGGCATTTCAGAGAATTTGGCAGTACAGCCAACCGCCTCACAACCGCGAGTGTTGAGATGCCACACCTGTGAGGTGGATGGACTATCTCGGCAAAGGAGGAGTGCTCACTAACACAGATTTTGACAGATTTGTGAACAATGTTTGAGAGAAATGGGCCTTTTTTGTGTACGTAGAGAAAGTCTTAGATCTTTGCGTTCAGCTCATGATGAAAGGGGCCAAAAACAAAGGTGTTGCACTTAGAGTTTTGTTCAGTATATGAGACGGCTCAGTCAGCGGAAATAATGACTACAGTATGAGGTTAAAATGAATTATGGCGGAAAAGAGAACTCTCCCCGTCGGGGAATCGAACCCCGGTCTTCCGCGGCGCGGCGACCGAGAATTGTTTAGCTAAACGGCCCTAAACCGTTTCCCATTCATTCTCTATGGTAGTGCTAAACCACTACGGACGTAATGCGCCTTTCGGCCACTAGCGCTTTGTGGCGCTGTAACCGCTGCAGCTCCGTCTCTGCTCGTCAACTGTTCATTCGGTGACTGGAGAAGAACAGAGAAGTCGACAACAACTTCGTACTGTGTAGTTTTGTACAACAAAGGTAAGTAACATTATTTATATATATTAACTATATTTTTGACAAAGAACTAGATAAACAATGATCAGATATCTGCGTTGGAAATTTCGGAGCCTTGTATATTAAATGACATCGACTTGGGCTTCTCTCTTTGCGGCACATCTGGTTAACGTCAGAGACATTTTGTTAACGTTCAACATACAGCAACATGGAGGCACCTGCTAGCTAATGTTACATAGGCTACCATCTGCTTTTATTTCAGTGGCATGTATGGATTTGTTTCATAATATTTTGATTCATTGATTTCATGCGTTTTTTCAGTTCAAATTTAAAAACTGCACATGCAAAGAACATTTTAAGTTAGATTAGATTTGCCTGTGAATAAAGTCAAGGCAAAAATAAATACATTTAATGAGCTAAAAGATATCTGATGTATTTGTAATATAGCTTCATATGGCAATGTAAGCATAGCATTTTAATAACTATTACAAATTGTGTGTGTTTGTGTGTAAATATAGCTGCTATACTAAAATGTGGAGAGGCAATACGCAAGATTCAGGTTTCTCATAATGATTAGTGAAAGTCACATGTTTTGTAAGGCAAGAGTCAACACTTTTTAGCCTCTACTGATCTGTAGACTGGATTATTCTCAGAACGCCATTATCATGCTACAGTCAAATCATATACTTAATGTCATACTGTACAAGTCAACTCTGTGGAAACATGGGTTAACTGTCTTTTATAAAACATGGCAATGTTTTATTTTTATCTTTACAGTATGTGTTGTATTTTGATTGTGTGTTGATAATAGTAATATGTTTTGTCATGTACACTGAGTCTGACATTAAAGTTGAACTGAACCTAAAAGTATGCAAAAATTAAGAACACGTAAACGTTTAATATATATAATACTGTTATTTTCCTCATGTCCCAGGTCAGCATGCAAAAAACTAGTTTTTTTCCTGGGAGGATCAAAGTTGTTTTTCGCAAGGGACCTCTGGGGTACCTTCTGCAGCATCCAACTGATGCAGCTAAGCTGCTCAAGGACAACCCTTCTCTGCAGGACATGTCTGCACCTCTGAGGGAGGACATAGTCAAACAGAATGCCCTGACTGTGGTCCGTCAGAGAGGAGGGGATGCCTCAGACAGGACAGAGGTGCTAGGGGAATACATCCTGCAGTTTGGTAAATATAAGGGAAAATCCTTCCGGTGGCTTTTGGAAAACGATGTAGGCTACACAATATACCTTATCAAGCACACAAAGAAAGAAGAGGCTGCAGGGGTGTTAATGACTGAGGGGCAGAGTAAGGCCAGCTTATTGTCCTTCGTGGGTTACGCCTGCAGCTTTGATGAAATCCAAAGCCTTCTGTCTTATGAGTCGGAAAAGCCCCCAGCTCGAGCAGCCTCGGAGGATGACCAGTTGGTTGGATTTGGCACTCGTGCTAAGAGAACCTGGCGGGAGGTGTGGGACAGCAGGGCTGATGGCTATGCAGCCTTCATCATGAGGACTAAGTGTTTTTCAGGGACTCAGATGTTCAGACTGCAGCAGTACCTGAGAAAGAAAGAGTCCGCCTCTGTCTCCTCTCCACCAGTTCTTGCCCCAAGCGCACCTGATGAAGCTATGAGTAGGTTTCTTTCAATATGCACAAAATGTATTCGTTTTTTTATACCTGTATTGATTTACATCAAAATACAACTCAGTCATGGAACATGTGCTTGTAAACAAAATAATTCAATTACAGTAGAAATACACGTTTTTACAACACTAATTGTTTCTGTCTGTGTCACAGTGATGGATGA
The DNA here is from genome assembly GCA_024633595.2 of Lepomis macrochirus. Taxonomy (NCBI): domain Eukaryota; kingdom Metazoa; phylum Chordata; class Actinopteri; order Centrarchiformes; family Centrarchidae; genus Lepomis; species Lepomis macrochirus. The sequence goes on along the minus strand of JALXJV020000004.1, from coordinate 27,474,932 downwards.
TGATGAGGAGCTGGAGAAAGCAATGCAGAGCATATCACCCACCAAGGAAATGGTACCATGTTGTAAGTGATTTATTTATTTATTGATTGATTGATTTTCTACTGACTGAACATTCAAGATGGATTTTGGCTCAAACAGTGTGATAAATGCTAGTTTGCTATACCACTGAATCTTTTTGTGTGTTGCCAGCTGCTGCTTCATCATCATCATTTGGTGTACCAGGACAAAGCACGGGAATGAAAACAGGTTTTGTAAAAGTTCACCGAGCCACAATGGATTGCTCTCCAAAACGGAACCATGAATTAATCCGTTCTTGTTTTGTTTTCTGTGTTCTGGTCACGTTCTGGCCATGTTCCACTAATGTTGTGTTTGCATGCTGATGTTCCTACTAACCAATAGGGTTCATGAATTGATTTCCTCAGTGGTGAGGGTAAGTACAATTTTTTTTTTTCATGCATGTTATTTAAAGTAAGAAAAATCATATTGCTTCACCTGCTTAGACTCATAAAGGCAAAAGAAGATTATTTTAATTGAACATCGATCCAGACGAAAATGTGTGAATGAATAAAGTGTATCACTATTATATTACCAATTATTTTCATTATAATATAAACATTTCTAAGACTTGGCAGGTGAAGTAACATTTTAATGGTTTTTGTCTTAATCAAGAGCGACTGTTTCATGTTTCTAACAGATATAATAATGTCTGTTTTAGTACCCTCTGCATCGCTGTCCAGACCACCTGCTGACACCCGAAGAAAACTGTTCGAGCCAGCAGTAGATGGTAAATACAGTGTAATTTGTTTATCCATCTGCAAAACATTCAGATGTTAATTAATAAAATGGATTGTCTTATGCGTTAATGCGTAATTATGTGATACTTCAGTCATATTCTGGTGAGTGCTTTTTCTTATCTTGTTGTCCCTCTGTCTTCGTAGCCCCCGCCAAGCCTACAGTGAAGAGAGAGGAGCCCCTTCCGCCTGAGCTGCAGTTTCTGGTGAAAGAGCTTGCTAGTCACCAGCAAACTGAGAAAACGGTCTTAGCACCAGGTGTGTATCGTTCACTTTTGTTTTGTCCTACATAAGGTCTACTGTGTCCTGAATAATTGTTATAAATTTCTTTAAAGCTGTACAGCAGTGGTAACAAATATGGTAAGTAAATAAAGAAATGATGAAATATAAAGTAAATAGAGTTTGTTGGTGTTTCAGGAACACTCCTACCATCTGAGATCTCTTCCCCTCATACATCTGAGCCACCACATGGTAAGATGTTTTCATTACTCTGCCCTGAAGATGTTACTGTGTATTCTTAAAGTCCGTCCTTGTAAAGTTATGAAATCTCGCTAAGTTAGTTTTTCCTTTTTTAATCCCTGTTCTCTTAGCTGGGCCTTTTGCTGTTGTTGCCCCACCGTCACCCAGACCAGCCCCTCATACATCTGAGCCTCCACACAGTAAGATGTTTTTATAACTACTCTGAAGATGTTACTGTGGTTTATTTTATCTTACAATCTGTCATAATAGTAAAATGTGTGAAAATGAATAGGCCTACATGTTACTAATTACATTTTTGTTTTTCATCCATATTCCCACAGCTGGACCTCCTGCTTTTGATGCCCCGCTGCCACAGAGACCAGATCAGGACATAAGCAGTTGGACCTGTTCTCATCATCAGAAAGTGTGGATGAGGACAGAACTTCAATCTCTGGGACTGTGGCCTGGATTCCACCATAGGCTCAAGCCAGGAAATGCCCTTTCATTATGGCGTCTCCCTCCGCAGCCAGAACTCATTGACACTGTATCAGCGCTCCCATCCTGTAATTTCTTTCAGCTCCATCCATTTTTTATTTGGAAACCCGAGAGTGACATCATGGTTAGAGTGAGAAATAATTATATACTCCCATGTCTTCATGATTGTATCAAGCCAGATATTGTCTCAGCCGGTGTAGGCAGGCCTCGAGTGATAGTTGGCACCAGTGGGCAATACTACATCTTTGCTTCACGCCTTCGCTGCAGGATGTGCAAGAGGATCTGGTTTGCTGACAGTCCTCGGTGGTTGGGTAAACTGCCAAAGCGGTTCACAAATATTCTGCCAGCATTCCTAACCTACAAGAAGGCCATTTGCAAGTCTGTGCTTCATGAGCTGAGGCGCACTGGCAAGTCACCCTCAGACATGGCAAACCAGGTGAATGAGCTGATGCACCTTAAGTTTGAACAAGCTCATCTTGCATACCTTTGCAGCATAGAGAATGTCTGGGATGCTGAGGCTGGGGTTTACGGTCAGACGACTCTTAGTCACCTTGTGAGGAGGGATGACACACCGCAGTCTTTTGGAGGCTATGATGACACAGATGGGTGGTGTGGAGTCTCTGTCTCTGCGCACTATCTGACTGACTGCCTCATTGATGAGTACCAGCGTCAGCAGACAGCCATCACTAAACTCCTGCAGGGCACTTTTGGACAGGTCTTGCGATCTGACCACACCAGGAAGGTGGCAAGAAAAGTGACTTTGACATCTGGCACCATGTCAAGCTATGCGGTAATGAATGAGAATTGGATGATTGCCTCCTGGGTGATGGTGCAGTCTGAGGCAGAGAAGTCCCTTGAACCCATGTACCAGGGGTTAGCCAAGAGGTACAGTGATGCAGGGGTGGAGAAGGCCAATTTCCACTGGGTAGACAGGTGAGAAATATCTGCATCTCCAATCCCTGTCAGTCATAACTAATTCATACATATTCTAATCAGTTTCTCCTCCTTGTGTTCAGGGATTGCTGTGCGCCATTCAAAATCCCTGATCTTCAGCATGGAGAACACCTCAACTGGGATGCCTGGAAGACCAACCAGTCTATCATCTATGAGGCCACTAATGGGACTCTGTTGAACACCAGTGCATCCCGTACACAGTACAACCCCAACATTGTGGTAAAACTAGATTTGTTTCACTGCATGAGGCGTTTCACACGGGAGTGCACTTCAGAGCATCATCCCCTCTACAGCACCTTTTGTCAGCTCCTCTCCACTGCCTTTTCTGTCGTGGATCAGGAAGACCTGCAGAAGCTCAAGGATGCATATCAGTTCTGTGGAATTCAGCCACCAAACCCTACAAAACAGCACACCAGAGAGCACTGTAGGACCAGAATTCCACAGCCAACAGAACTGGTTGAGAGAGTGGAAAAGGTTCTTCAGCATTTCCACCTGACCACAGACCCAAACAACTCACCGCTCTTCAAACCATCTATGCTAAAGGCATGGCGGATCCAGAGGGTGCACATACTCCGTGGGTGCCTCAGTGACCCTGAGGTCAAAGAGGGAATAATGTACAGGTATGGTGGAACTCTGCAACTTAATCATGTCCCTGGTGAAGGTGCCAAAGTCCCCATCTGGATTCCAGTCAGAGGGACATCACAACAGGAGGGGTATCATTTCCACCAGTCCCACTGGATTACCGGAACTCATGTGTCCTGCGAATTGTTCCAGGCCCAGGGCATGACAGGGGTGGCACGATGGAACTACCAAAGGCTTCTGGACCTTAAACAGCCAGATGTAATCCTCCCACCAGTGTTCGATCCCTTACTAATATCTGACTTAAATGCTGCTTCAAAGAGAGTGACTGGAGAAGAAAAGTACCCTGTTCTTCACCTCTCTGATCGAGACACAGGAGAGAGGTTTGGCCTTGAATACAGAGAGCCAGAGTGCCGCCCAGTTCAGCTGGATTGGAACAAACATAGGGTGCAAAGGAAAGATGATTCTTCTGTTCTTCTGCCTCTCCCCACTGGCCCAACACCATCCACAAACCCAGCACCACCCACTGTTGTGCCTGTGTCCCAGTTCCCCCAACTTAAACCTGCTGCAGTCCCTAAGCTACAGATGTTGTTGTCACAAGGAAGCATGCAACCTCCAGCTAAAATTGGTAAGTTAATACTTCTAGAACCAACATATTAAATAATGTAATAATTTATTCTTGGCTGGGTTTCCCTCAATAATAGACCAGAGACACATAAATCATTAATCTGTATTTTAGGAATTTTATTTCAATAATTTATTTACATAAGAAAAAGGTACAAAAATAAATGAATATGACAATTAGTACAGATTACATAAAGTTAAAATTAAGGAAATTAATAAAAAGAATGGAAAAATAGTGTAGTAGTTAAGATCTACTTTAGCCTCTTCAAAGGAGTCTCCTCCCAAAATCCTTAAGATTTCTCAAAGACCCTCAAACTCACTCACATTAGCCTTCTAAAATCACGGGACATTAATTTAACATTATCTTGATATTAAATGATTCAATGATTAATTCCTAAATCTTTGAGAGAGATTACTGACCCAATTTTGTCAGGGACTCATCCTCCTCTCACTGGAAAAAGTCTACCGGCCACACCTTGTTAACTCAAATATAAACTGCAGAATAACATTGTAAATTACTTTTTTTACTCATCAACATCAGTTGGCTATGTATGAGTAAAATAACAATGAACCTAAAATTGCTTTTATTTGTTCCAGAAACCTCAAATACCCAGCCCCTACCATTGCAGTCCTCACCAAGGAGTGCCCGCACTGGGCCAATCAAGACCGGTGGACGAGTGTTCGTCTTGGACCACAAACGCTGGACATCACCAATGAAGGAGGCTATTGATGGCCTCCTAGTCAGGTATCATGGACAGAAAAACTTGTTGAAGCTTGTAGATCAAGACTACGCAACTATGGTCCATCAGTCTGCCACAGATCCAAACAGTCTGCTTCATCCCACAACCAAGTACCATATAACACAGTACATAAAACACTTGGCTAAACAGATGAACACAAGCTCATCACTGAACACCAGTCCAGAAAAACTTTTGGAGACACAAAAACTGTGGCAAAGTTTAACTGAGGGAAGTGAGACTGTTCATGTTCCAGTTGTAGAACTGCCACCAGCCATTGTGAATCCAGCAGATCCGGTCTCAATGCCTTCATCTGAAGAGCCACTAACAAAGGAAAATGTACAAAAAATGGTACAGGACATAATGCTGCATCAGCAGGCACAACAGCAGAGGCAGAAAGAGAAACCCAGACAGACAAAAAAATGCCTCTCGTGTGGGCAGCCAAAATCCCGCTACCAAAGTGACGGATCATCAGTTCATCACTTTTATCAACAAGGGCCCATCAGGTATTACTACTGCTCCACAAAGGTGTTTAAAGCCTATTCTAAGGAGGGCCTGACAAATCCCAGCATGGCCTTTGAGGAGTTTGCACAGACTGACTTCTTTCAGCGTGAACTGCAATTGACCAAGCGCAGAGTTGAGGAAAAAGCAGAAAAAAAGAGGAAACTCTCGGAGCCTCAACCTCAAGGAAGAATGTGCCGTTTCTGTCGCACAGAGCTGAAACAGGGCCCAAACAGCAAACACATCCACACAGGGTTCCCAGGAGTGGCAGGGAAATACATTTACTGCCCAGAAAAAGTCCTCTCCTTATACAAAGACAGAGGTATGACAAATGAAATGACCTGGAGGGAATTTCAAGCCTCGTCATTCTATGGCATGGAAAAGGAGAGGTGGGCAGCAGAGAGAAAGAAACTGTAAATCCGAGGTTTTGTGCATACACTTAATACTTTTCATATTTTATTCATCTGTTGTTTTCATGTAGCTGCATTCTGTTGCTCCATCTATTTATTTCAAATACACATTTTAAACACTTATTGTTTTTACTTTCTTTACATCTGTCTTCGGACATTGGATCTAAATGGAGCATTTTCTGGTAAATTGCAACTGTGTTTAAAATGTTTTACTTATAAGTGTAATTGATGTTGCTATTTCCTTGTGTGTGTGTGCATATATAGGTATACATAGTTCTCTTTTCTTGTGTAGGATCTGGATATCAGAATTGATCCTTATTACTTACTATAATTGATCCTTATTATTATTATTGTTATTATTATTATTATTATTATTATTCATCCTTATTACTTATTATAAACTTAAAAACCTTATTACTTATATAATTGATCCTTATTATTAGTAGTATTATTATTACTATTATTATTATAATTGATCCTTATTACTTATTATAAACTTATAAATCTTATTACTTATATAATTGATCCTTATTATTAGTAGTATTATTATTACTAATATTATTACTATTATTATTATAATTCATCCTTATTACTTATTATAAACGTATAAACCTTATTACTTATTATAATTTATCCTTATTATTATTATAATTATAATAATTATTACTTATTATAAACTTATTTTTATACTTGCTAGTTTTGATTAGTATTCAGTTGTTATTCCACCATTTTTCCACAACTTCTGCCCAGCCATGTCCCACACTGTCCCTGCTTTGCAGCAGTTATAATTTCACTTGTTTATACTTGTTTTTTTTTTGTTTTTACTTGTAAATACTTCATATTCTACTGAAGGCATATATTTGAGTAGATATAATAAAACACTGATTTCAAGTATAGAACTTGTTTCACTTGATTTCTTCTTCAAAGCACTGGTCAGCTTGTTTTCAATGTGAATTGGTCAATATTTTAATAATTTAATGTTGATTGTCAGCCTGGATTATAAATATGCTTTTTGCAGTATAATATTAACTGACAATATATTTATAAAGTATATAAACAGACTGAACTGACTGTGCTTTGAAATTTTGAATAAATAGTGCAGCAGTTCAGAACCATTGACAGCGAAAGTAAAAGGAAATACTAAAAACAATTACAATGCAATAATAATCTCAAGTGAACAGTAAAGTTGGATTTACATCTCTTGCTCAAACATAGTCATTTATCTTTGAAAACAGCTTTTGCCCTAACTGGGATTCGAACCTGCGTCCAGATAATCATTCTTAAAAATTCAAAAGTGGTTCAGCACCTTGGACAGCAGCCGCAAAATGCTTCTATCTGATTGGCTGTCAATAAGTTACAACTATCCGCGTCTTGCCTCCGCGTGACAGGCGGAGATACTGTCCACTATACTAACGAGGACTGGTGGAGGGCCCTCTCCGGCCATTTGCGAGAGAATCGCCGAGTGCTTCCGACGCGCAGGAAGCCCATGGGCCAACGGCCGTCACCTTTCCTCGATATCACCCTTTTTTCCCACTGCTTCTTTGAGAGGCCCGAATGGAAACGAGCTCGGCACGTCTCTAAACGGGGGCCCAAGAAAAAGCACAGGCCCGACAGGCACGTCAGAAGGCTGCAAGTAGGCGCGAACAAGGATGCCATGTTAGCGTCAGCTGACTCCCCAAGAGAAGCTCTACATCCCAGTTCGTTTGATGTCCCTCAGTACATTTCTTTAGTGCCAAAGTTTCGAAAAAACTGAAGAGGACTCCTAACTTTTGGCGTATTGCTTCCGGCTCTCCATTGGCCTCCAGATGTTTGCTCATTGCTGTTACAGTGTAAAACTGAAAGGCGGCAAACGCGTAGCAACACAGACTATGTAATCAGTAACCCGAACAGGAAGCGAAACACGGGTCTGTCACAGCAATATCCTGAGAGACTGTCTACCACCAGCGATGGATGATTGATCCCACTAGCGCTGCACTTAAAAAAGAAAGGCGCACTAGTGTGAGGCCTTTTGCAGCCGTCCGTTTCTGTAGTGTAGTGGTTATCGCGTTAAGCCTCACCGCGAAAGGTCCCCAGTTCGAAACTGGGCAGAAACACTCCTCTTTGCTCTCTCGCCTCAGCGTTAAAGTCAAACCGTACTTCGCCCCAACTTTCAGACAACCACACAATGTATATTAGAGTGTACCCGTAAAGCACAACTTGTTAATACAGACATGGGCTTACAACTCGGCTCGTGCAGCTTTGTCAAAGTCCTCTTGTTATTAGGTAAGTTAACGCCATCCTCACCGGGCAGATGGAACGTCCTCCATGCCAGCTCTATTACTTTTGCCTTTCTTGGTGAATAATCAGCAGCTGGTAGAGAACTGAACTCTCCGTCGGGGAACTGCACCCGACCTTCTTGGCTGGCTGTAGCAGTTTCCGTAGTGTAGTGGTTATCACGTTAAGCCTAACAGCGAAAGGGCCCGGTTGAAACCGGCGGAACTCTGCGACTTTGTTCATGCCTACTCTGGGCAGAAATGCACTGCACAAAATTGTGAGCATAAAACTTTTGTCTTTCCGCCATTCAGCGTGAGCTGAACTCAAAGATGGAAGACTTTCTCTATGTTACGCAGAAGGTCTATTTCTCACAAATATCGTTCAGAAATCTGTCAAAATCTACGTTTGTGAGCATTTCTCCTTTGCCGACATAATCCATCCACCTCACAGGTGTGGCATATCAAGATGCTGATCAGGACAGCACGGGTATTGCACAGGTGTGCCCTAGGCGAGCCACAATAAAGGCCACTTCGAAAATGTGCAGTCCCATCACACGAGCGATGCCACAGGTGTCGCACATTTTTGCAGGGGCGTCCAATTGGCATGCTGACTGCAGGAATGTCCACCAGAGCTGTTGCCCGTGAATTGAATGTTCATTTCTCTACCATGAGCTGTCTCCAAGGGCATTTCAGAGAATTTGGCAGTACAGCCAACCGGCCTCACAACCGCAGTGTTGAGATGCCACACCTGTGAGGTGGATGGACTATCTCGGCAAAGGAGGAGTGCTCACTAACACAGATTTTGACAGATTTGTGAACAATGTTTGAGAGAAATGGGCCTTTTGTGTATGCGTAGAAAGTCTTAGATCTTTGCGTTCAGCTCATGATGAAAGGGGCAAAACAAAGGTGTTGCGTTTAGAATTTTGTTCAGTATATGAGGCGGCTCAGTCAGCGGAAATAATGACTACAGTATGAGGTTAAAATGAATTATGGCGGAAGAGAACTCTCCCGTCGGAATCGAACCCGGTCTTCAGCGTGACGAAGCGGAGATACTGTCCACTATACTAACGAGGACTGGTGGAGGGCCCTCTCCGGCCATTTGCGAGAGAATCGCCGAGTGCTTCCGGCGCGCAGGAAGCCCATGGGCCAGCGGCCGTCACCTTTCCTCGATATCACCCTTTTTCCCACTGCTTCTTTGAGAGGCCGAATGGAAGCGAGCTCGACGCGTCTCTAAGCGGGGGCCCAAGAAAAAGCACAGGCCCGACAGAGCGCGTCAGAAGGCTGCAAGTAGAGCGCGAACAAAGGATGCCATGTTGCGTCAGCTGACTCCCAAAGAGAAGCTCTACATCCCAGTTCGTTTGATGTCCCTCAGTACATTTCTTTAGTGCCAAAGTTTGAAAAACTGAAGAGGACTCCTAACTTTTGGCGTATTGCTTCCGCTCTCCATTGGCCTCCAGATGTTTGCTCATTGCTGTTACAGTGTAAAACTGAAAGGCGGCAAACGCGTAGCAACACAGACTATGTAATCAGTAACCCGAACAGGAAGCGCGAAACACGGGTCTGTCACAGCAATATCCTGAGAGACTGTCTACCACCAGCGATGGATGATTGATCCCACTAGGCTGCACTTAAAAAAGAAAGGCGCACTAGTGTGAGGGCCTTTTGCAGCCGATCCGTTTCTGTAGTGTAGTGGTTATCACGTTAAGCCTCACCGCGAAAGGTCCCCAGTTGGAAACTGGGCAGAAACACTCCTCTTTGCTCTCTCGCCTCAGCGTTAAAGTCAAACCGTACTTCGCCCCAACTTTCAGACAACCACACAATGTATATTAGAGTGTACCCGTAAAGCACAACTTGTTAATACAGACATGGGCTTACAACCTGGCTCGTGCGGCTTTGTCAAAGTCCTCTTGTTATTAGGTAAGTTAACGCCATCCTCACCCGGGCAGATGGACGTCCTCCATGCCGCTCTATTACTTTTGCCTTTCTTGGTGAATAATCAGCAGCTGGTAGAGAACTGAACTCTCCGTCGGGGAACTGCACCCGACCTTCTTGGCGGCTGTAGCAGTTTCCGTGTAGTGTAGTGGTTATCGCGTTAAGCCTAACAGCGAAAGGGCCCGGTTGAAACCGGTGAAACTCTGCGACTTTGTTCATGCCTACTCTGGGCAGAAATGCACTGCACAAAATTGTGAGCATAAAACTTTTGTCTTTCCGCCATTCAGCGTGAGCTGAACTCAAAGATGGAAGACTTTCTCTATGTTAGCAGAAGGTCTATTTCTCACAAATATCGTTCAGAAATCTGTCAAAATCTACGTTTGTGAGCATTTCTCCTTTGCCGACATAATCCATCCACCTCACAGGTGTGGCATATCAAGATGCTGATCAGGACAGCACGGGTATTGCACAGGTGTGCCCTAGGCGAGCCACAATAAAGGCCACTTTCGAAAATGTGCAGTCCCATCACACGAGCGATGCCACAGGTGTCGCACATTTTCGCGGGGCGTCCAATTGGCATGCTGACTGCAGGAATGTCCACCAGAGCTGTTGCCCGTGAATTGAATGTTCATTTCTCTACCATGAGCTGTCTCCAAGGGCATTTCAGAGAATTTGGCAGTACAGCCAACCCGGCCTCACAACCGCGGTGTTGAGATGCCACACCTGTGAGTGGATGGACTATCTCGGCAAAGGAGGAGTGCTCACTAACACAGATTTTGACAGATTTGTGAACAATGTTTGAGAGAAATGGGCCTTTTGTATGCGTAGAAAGTCTTAGATCTTTGCGTTCAGCTCATGATGAAAGGGGCAAAACAAAGGTGTTGCGTTTAGAATTTTGTTCAGTATATGAGGCGGCTCAGTCAGCGGAAATAATGACTACAGTATGAGGTTAAAATGAATTATGGCGGAAAGAGAACTCTCCCGTCGAGAATCGAACCCGGTCTTCCAGCGTGACGAGGCGGAGATACTGTCCACTATACTAGCGAGGACTGGTGGAGGGCCCTCTCCGGCCATTTCGCGAGAGAATGCGCCGAGTGCTTCCGGCAGCGCAGGAAGCCCATGGACCAGCGACGTCACCTTTCCTCGATATCACCCTTTTCCCACTGCTTCTTTGAGAGGCCGAATGGAAGCGAGCTCGACGCGTCTCTAAGCGGGGGCCCAAGAAAAAGCACAGGCCCGACAGGCGCGTCCGAAGGCTGCAAGTAGAGCGCGAACAAGGATGCCATGTTGCGTCAGCTGACTCCCAAAGAAGCTCTACATCCCAGTTAGTTTGATGTCCCTCAGTACATTTCTTTAGTGCCAAAGTTTGAAAAAACTGAAGAGGACTCCTAACTTTTGGCGTATTGCTTCCGCTCTCCATTGGCCTCAGATGTTTGCTCATTGCTGTTACAGTGTAAAACTGAAAGGCGGCAAACGCGTAGCAACACAGACTATGTAATCAGTAACCCGAACAGGAAGCTGAAAACGGGTCTGTCACAGCAATATCCTGAGAGACTGTCTACCACCAGCGATGGATGATTGATCCCACTAAGCTGCACTTAAAAGAAAGAGCGCACTAGTGTGAGGCCTTTGCAGCCGTCCGTTTCTGTAGTGTAGTGGTTATCGCGTTAAGCCTCACCGCGAAAGGTCCCCAGTTGAAACTGGGCAGAAACACTCCTCTTTGCTCTCTACGCCTCAGCGTTAAAGTCAAACCGTACTCGCCCCAACTTTCAGACAACCACACAATGTATATTAGAGTGTACCCGTAAAGCACAACTTGTTAATACAGACATGGGCTTACAACCCGGCTCGTGCAGCTTTGTCAAAGTCCTCTTGTTATTAGGTAAGTTAGCGCCATCCTCACCGGGCAGATGGAACGTCCTCCATGCCGCTCTATTACTTTTGCCTTTCTTGGTGAATAATCAGCAGCTGGTAGAGAACTGAACTCTCCGTCGGGGAACTGCACCCGACCTTCTTGGCTGACTGTAGCAGTTTCCGTAGTGTAGTGGTTATCACGTTAAGCCTAACAGCGAAAGGGCCCGGTTGAAGCGGTGGGAACCTGCGACTTTGTTCATGCCTACTCTGGGCAGAAATGCACTGCACAAAATTGTGAGCATAAAACTTTTGTCTTTCCGCCATTCAGCGTGAGCTGAACTCAAAGATGGAAGACTTTCTCTATGTTAGCAGAAGGTCTATTTCTCACAAATATCGTTCAGAAATCTGTCAAAATCTACGTTTGTGAGCATTTCTCCTTTGCCGACATAATCCATCCACCTCACAGGTGTGGCATATCAAGATGCTGATCAGGACAGCACGGGTATTGCACAGGTGTGCCCTAGGCGAGCCACAATAAAGGCCACTTTCGAAAATGTGCAGTCCCATCACGCGAGCGATGCCACAGGTGTCGCACATTTTGCTTGGGGCGTCCAATTGGCATGCTGACTGCAGGAATGTCCACCAGAGCTGTTGCCCGTGAATTGAATGTTCATTTCTCTACCATGAGCTGTCTCCAAGGGCATTTCAGAGAATTTGGCAGTACAGCCAACCCGGCCTCACAACCGCGGTGTTGAGATGCCACACCTGTGAAGTGGATGGACTATCTCGGCAAAGGAGGAGTGCTCACTAACACAGATTTTGACAGATTTGTGAACAATGTTTGAGAGAAATGGGCCTTTTGTAATGCGTAGAAAGTCTTAGATCTTTGCGTTCAGCTCATGATGAAAGGGGCAAAACAAAGGTGTTGCGTTTAGAATTTTGTTCAGTATATGAGGCGGCTCAGTCAGCGGAAATAATGACTACAGTATGAGGTTAAAATGAATTATGGCGGAAAGAGAACTCTCCCGTCGGAGTCGAACCCGGTCTTCAGCGTGACGAAGCGGAGATACTGTCCACTATACTACGCGAGGACTGGTGGAGGGCCCTCTCCGGCCATTTCGCGAGAGAATGCGCCGAGTGCTTCCGGCGGCGCAGGAAGCCCATGGGCCAGCGGCCGTCACCTTTCCTCGATATCACCCTTTTTCCCACTGCTTCTTTGAGAGGCCGAATGGAAGCGAGCTCGGCGCGTCTCTAAGCGGGGGCCCAAGAAAAAGCACAGGCCCGACAGGCGCGTCAGAAGGCTGCAAGTAGGCGCGAACAAAGGATGCCATGTTGCGTCAGCTGACTCCCAAAGAAGCTCTACATCCCAGTTCGTTTGATGTCCCTCAGTACATTTCTTTAGTGCCAAAGTTTGAAAAAACTGAAGAGGACTCCTAACTTTTGGCGTATTGCTTCCGCTCTCCATTGGCCTCCAGATGTTTGCTCATTGCTGTTACAGTGTAAAACTGAAAGGCGGCAAACGCGTAGCAACACAGACTATGTAATCAGTAACCCGAACAGGAGCGCGAAAACGCGGGTCTGTCACAGCAATATCCTGAGAGACTGTCTACCACCAGCGATGGATGATTGATCCCACTAGCGCTGCACTTAAAAGAAAGGCGCACTAGTGTGAGGCCTTTTGCAGCCGATCCGTTTCTGTAGTGTAGTGGTTATCGCGTTAAGCCTCACCGCGAAAGGTCCCCAGTTGAAACTGGGCAGAAACACTCCTCTTTGCTCTCTCGCCTCAGCGTTAAAGTCAAACCGTACTTCGCCCCAACTTTCAGACAACCACACAATGTATATTAGAGTGTACCCGTAAAGCACAACTTGTTAATACAGACATGGGCTTACAACCCGGCTCGTGCGGCTTTGTCAAAGTCCTCTTGTTATTAGGTAAGTTAGCGCCATCCTCACCCGGGCAGATGGAACGTCCTCCATGCCGCTCTATTACTTTTGCCTTTCTTGGTGAATAATCAGCAGCTGGTAGAGAACTGAACTCTCCGTCGGGGAACTGCACCCGACCTTCTTGGCTGGCTGTAGCAGTTTCCGTAGTGTAGTGGTTATCACGTTAAGCCTAACAGCGAAAGGGCCCGGTTGAAACCGAGTGGAACACAGCGGCTTTGTTCATGCCTACTCTGGGCAGAAATGCACTGCACAAAATTGTGAGCATAAAACTTTTGTCTTTCCGCCATTCAGCGTGAGCTGAACTCAAAGATGGAAGACTTTCTCTATGTTCGCAGAAGGTCTATTTCTCACAAATATCGTTCAGAAATCTCTCAAAATCTACGTTTGTGAGCATTTCTCCTTTGCCGACATAATCCATCCACCTCACAGGTGTGGCATATCAAGATGCTGATCAGGACAGCACGGGTATTGCACAGGTGTTGCCCTAGGCGAGCCACAATAAAAGGCCACTTTCGAAAATGTGCAGTCCCATCACACGAGCGATGCCACAGGTGTCGCACATTTTCTTGGGGGCGTCCAATTGGCATGCTGACTGCAGGAATGTCCACCAGAGCTGTTGCCCGTGAATTGAATGTTCATTTCTCTACCATGAGCTGTCTCCAAAGGGCATTTCAGAGAATTTGGCAGTACAGCCAACCCGGCCTCACAACCGCAGTGTTGAGATGCCACACCTGTGAGGTGGATGGACTATCTCGGCAAAGGAGGAGTGCTCACTAACACAGATTTTGACAGATTTGTGAACAATGTTTGAGAGAAATGGGCCTTTTGTATGCGTGAGAAAGTCTTAGATCTTTGCGTTCAGCTCATGATGAAAGGGGGCAAAAACAAAGGTGTTGCGTTTAGAATTTTGTTCAGTATATGAGACGGCTCAGTCAGCGGAAATAATGACTACAGTATGAGGTTAAAATGAATTATGGCGGAAAAGAGAACTCTCCCCGTCGGGGAATCGAACCCGGTCTTCCAGCGTGACGAGGCGGAGATACTGTCCACTATACTAGCGAGGACTGGTGGAGGGCCCTCTCCGACCATTTCGCGAGAGAATGCGCCGAGTGCTTCCGGCAGCGCAGGAAGCCCATGGGCCAGCGACCGTCACCTTTCCTCGATATCACCCTTTTCCCACTGCTTCTTTGAGAGGCCGAATGGAAGCGAGCTCGACGCGTCTCTAAGCGGGGGCCCAAGAAAAAGCACAGGCCCGACAGGCGCGTCAGAAGGCTGCAAGTAGGCGCGAACAAAGGATGCCATGTTGCGTCAGCTGACTCCCAAAGAAGCTCTACATCCCAGTTCGTTTGATGTCCCTCAGTACATTTCTTTAGTGCCAAAGTTTGAAAAACTGAAGAGGACTCCTAACTTTTGGCGTATTGCTTCCGCTCTCCATTGGCCTCCAGATGTTTGCTCATTGCTGTTACAGTGTAAAACTGAAAGGCGGCAAACACGTAGCAACACAGACTATGTAATCAGTAACCCGAACAGGAAGCCGAAACACGGGTCTGTCACAGCAATATCCTGAGAGACTGTCTACCACCAGCGATGGATGATTGATCCCACTAGCGCTGCACTTAAAAAAAAGAGCGCACTAGTGTGAGGCCTTTTGCTGCTGTCCGTTTCTGTAGTGTAGTGGTTATCACGTTGAGCCTCCTGCGAAAGGTCCCCAGTTGAAACTGGGCAGAAACACTCCTCTTTGCTCTCTACGCCTCAGCGTTAAAGTCAAACCGTACTCGCCCCAACTTTCAGACAACCACACAATGGCCCTCATTTATCATTCTTGCGTAGAAACGGGCGTATTTTTGTGTGTAAGATTATGCTTACACTGGTCTCAGCGCCTGATTTATGAAGCTGTCGCGTACCTTTGAAATCCAGGTGTGCGCACCACCTGGTGTTGATAAATCGCGTGGCTGAAGCGTGTATAATTTGAATGAAGCGCCCCAATTATTCAAGCTTCAGGAGGCTGCACCCAGGACTTTCACGGCAGGGACTGGCCGAATACGACAAAGAAATACATGGTTTGGAGCAGGAAGTCCACAAGTTAAAACTTCAGAAACAAAATATTATGTTGTTTTGACAGATTTAAATAAAGATTAAATGTTTAGTTTCACCACTAGAGCCCCTCCCGGCATAAATGTTCAAAAATATTGTGCATTTTAATATTACGAGGTTTTCATTTGGAAACAATTTAATAATTTTTTATTCGATGATTTAAACTGGACATATTTTTTAACAAAATGTTCAACTGCGCTTAAAACTGGACCACGAGCAGTCAGATGAGCCATAAACAGTTCAGGTCCAGCCGGAGAGCCAGTGCTGGAGTCAGGGGACCACAGCGGGCTGTCAACCTCGCTGGAGCGGACCAGTCGCTGTCAGCCCCAGAGGAGGATGCGCTCATCCCGGAGAAGCAGGGCGCGGGCGAGAGCCTCTCGCTGGCGTTCACTTTGATGAGCGGAGGACATACCGGACAGATGCAGGCGGTGTCCCCAGCGTGCAAAGCAAGGCTTCATAATGTTTTGC